>JABSTQ010010940.1:0-299937 GCA_013358835.2 Ixodes persulcatus | reverse complement strand
CCATGGGGTGACATCAATGACAACTGGTGTGACACCAGAATATCTGGTGTGCCCACCAGCAATGCTGGTGTATCGAGCACACCAGCCTGTTGTGCCCACCAAAAATGCTGGTGTACCCGCACACCAGCCTGATGGGTACGCCAAGAGAGTCTGGTGACACACCAGAAGGGCTCATGTGCCCACCAGGCAGCCTGGTGTGCACACCACGCAGTTTGATGTGACACCAGAGTTGTGTTTTTGTTGACTTTCCCCCGTCCGCGAGCGTGTTTTCTATTAGTTTGTTTGCCGCCCCAGTCCCCCGACGTGGTGCCTCGTTTCCTCCCGTCTTGGTGGTCGCCGGAGACCCCGCGGCGGGCTCCTTCGTGCTCAAGAAGTGTCCCCCTCGTCCCGAGCACTTTCCCGGACGGCCTTGAGCAGCTTGGGGCGCTCGCCGGCTCGCCTCTTCGAGGGTTTCTCTTTCCCTCGCCGCCGGTATTCTTGTTCAACTTTGAGAAAATAAAGGAGTCTTCTGAGTGAGTCGAAGCCGAAAAGATGTGTTGGTGCGCTTTCCTGACTTCCGACGAGCTTGGTTTTGCAGCAAAACAACAAAGAAAGTTAGTAATTATTACAGTTTTTGGTGCCGAAAACCGGGAATTAACGGCCACATCATGCCTACTGCGAGCGAGGAGGGCGTCGACCACCTGAAGCGAAAGAAGATTACCCTGCAAGCCGCCACAACAAAGATCATCAACGAGATTGGCGTCCTGCTGGCCACGGATACAACCGACATCGGTGAGCTCGAAGAAACATTTGATATTCTTCTACTTAAGGAGACTTAAAGAGCTGGACAAGGAAATCGAGCCATCTGTTGATTATGATTCCTTAGAAGAGGAGATGTCTGGCGCAGTGTGGTACGCGGAACGGATCAGCATAACTAAGACACGAGTCCACCGCAAGCTGAAAGGCCAAGAATTGCAGAACAACAGGGCGGCCGGTTCTTCGACACAAGGCAGTGGCTCCGGGCAAGCTCCAGTTGATCACGCCCAACTCCCTACAAAAGTAAAGCTTCCGAAGTTTTACTGTTGTGCTTTTTTGCTTTTTTGAATAAAGTAATTATGACAGCAGCGTTCTTGTCAAACTAATCATTGTACCCTTTTTTTTGCGAGTAAAACAACACCCAGTCAACAGGTGCTCTGGTATCACACCACAACAAAACCTGTTGTCCCACCAGAACATTAGATTGCTGGTGTCACATCAGAACACCAGATTGCCGGTGTCACACCAACACAACCAGATTTCTGGTGTCACACCAGAACAACAAATTGCTGGTGTGAAAATGTCCCAAATCACATCTGTGAAAAGGTCTGGTGTTACATCAAGTCACACCAGCCCTCGGCCTGGTGTATTTTTCACTACGGAGGAACTAAGAAAAAAAGGAAGGCACGGCACTCGAAAAGGTCTAGGCATCAGTCTTGACATTTGTTTCCTCTTTCTGGTTCATAAGCAAGAACTACAACCGACCATTAGACGTATGAAGTAAGTCGCCATAATGCCAAAGCTCTCGAGATGTATGTTGACCAGCACTAAACCTCAATTATTCACATCCCTGAAATGTACACAGAACAAGCCGACCTGCCCAGTTCAGATTAATTCTAGCATCGACAGATTTTCAACAAAGTTTTTTTTTTTTTTGAAAATAGAATTGGTGAACCCGTTAATGCCTAAACATTTTGATGAGTCGAGTAGCCAATTAGAGGTATTTCGTAATTGGCCGGCCGAATTGAGTTTCTAGCTACTGAGGCCTTAAATTACTTTTCTAGTCAGATGAAAGTGCTTATGAGCATTAAGGAATGGTTGGAAATAATTGAGTTGGGTTTCAGCAGTATATGTCAATGACATGAAAAAGTTGTTTGAGTTGTTGTTACCAGTTGTTGAGGAGATATTCGTACGCGAGCACGTTAAATCACGTTAAGCAAGCCTGCAACTGAAATAGGGTGTTTGCGTCGCTCTGGACAATTTATTTCGTGCAGAAAGCGATTCTTGAAAGATTCATAAAAAAACTTTAGTTTATACTTTTAATGGCTGTCCTTTGAAAAACATATTGGATTATATCCAGAACAAAGTGCCCAAGTCGAGGCTCTTAACGGAAGAGCCGGCAAATATGACTTTGTTTTGAGGAAATAGGACTTAAAGTTTTACGAGCATTGTAATATTATTTTTTCTGCCCACTAATGCTAAGGTGTGTCACGGTTATATTTTTATTTTTATCGACGAACTTGCAAATTTTTTTTTCAGTGTTTTTAATATTTTTTTAATATAATTTGTTTCCCTTTAATTTGCGTGCTATTAAACTTTAAAGAAAATTAATTCGATGATGCATGGATAAATACATTTTTCTAATCATTCCAGGCAAGCAGATGCATCTCCTTTTTAAAACAACAGCTTCACGTTAAGTATCGTGTAATGAAAATTATTTGAATATATAATAGTCTTGTGGCTGGACAGTTCTAGCGCAACAGAAGGTTCAAATTCGATAAAAGAAATTTCGGCATCGACTCGCCTTCTTAGGGTTTCAAGCGGTTTTCTGAGTGGCGTGGATTTGTTTCGAAACATAAGTAAAGTGTATATTTCCTCGGTACTTGTTGTTCTTTGATTATTACGGTACAACTTAATTTTGATAAAAACATTTTATATTTCGTATAACTTTCCAGGTTTTTGTTTCTTTTGCAACCTGATGAAATATGTGTCTCATGCTCTTAGCATTTCAAATTGATCCGCCTGGCTTTAGCTACATCAGTTCTCAACTTCAAAAATTAATTTGTTTACTTGCAAAGCGTTTGGCTGCATTATTTCGTAAGGTCCTCCAACAGACGTTGTGAAACGCTCATTGGTTGCCTGGTTTTTACAGGAGTTTCAAACATGGAACACGCAGGAGATAACGTTTTTTCGACAACAGGCAAATGTGGACGGCGCCATCTAAAAAATACTGTTTCCGAACAAATCGTAAACGGCACCGAGGCAGATTCGGGCAACTGGCCGTGGATGGTGGGGCTGTACACTCGTAACGATACCTTTCGTTGCGGCGGCGTTTTAATAAGCGACCAATTTGTGTTGACCGCCGCGCATTGTTTTCAGTATGCACTCAATTCGTCTGTTTTCTTATGAAGAAACTTAGGTTTGTTTGAAAAGCTCCTACTGATATGCCCTGCGGCAAATTCGTTGCATGGAAATTACGCAGTATTTGTAGATATTTCGCCCCGCCGCCAGCCGATTCATTATACCGGCGCGTTGGCGGCGCGGGCACGCAGCGCCATAGGGTGCCGCTCCTTCCCCTGAAGCGCGGCGGCTCTATCCGTCAGATTTTGGCTTTATTTAGCCGCCGTTTTGCGTGGCTTTTCGGGCGGCTTCAAAGCTGGGAGGCTTCCGACCATGGCTTCCATTTGCTCCATAGAGACAGGGGAATTTAGCTGCCGTATGGATCGGCTTTTGGTGCGGCTTCAAAGCTGGGAGGCTTCAGTTCGCTCCATTGGGAGGGGGGAATTTAGCTGCCGTTTTGGCGCTGCGTTTGGTGCGGCTTCAAAGCTGATGACGTCGGCTCGCTCCATGGGACAGTTAATGCTTTCGCATTAATATGTCGTCTGTCAATGTTGATGGAGAGGAAAGCGCCCGTTGTGGCCACCTGCAACCTGATGTGCCGGCATTTATCGCCCGTTGGAACCACCACACGCCTTTAGTTAGTAGACGCACGCCGTAGATAGGGACTTTGAGGTTTTGATCTTTAACGTTTTATTTGGGTAATCTGGTTGAGTGAAATTTTGATGAACAAGATCCGCCGCATTCAGCTACCTCTTTGTTAAATCCTAGCGAGATGGGTTAAGAAGCTAATTTATGCGATTTCTTTAAACAGATAACAACCCGTTTGACTCATACGGTAGGTCACGTTCTGCACTTTCCAGTTACACTTCTGATAACGCAAAAACTAAAATATATTGTCGACTGCAGTACTTTTAAAATCGAGATGCCAGTAGTTGTGAGACGAAGAAAATAGAACAACTTGATAACAAAGTCACGCGTCCCTTTGTTTAATACGTCCAGAAACGAGAACACCAGCTTTATTTCGGTGCGTATGGGAAGCACAAATATAAGCAATTCCACAGAGTGTTCCGGAGAAACAACTGGACTTCAGGCCTCAGAACAAATTGACGAAAAAGAGGGCAACGCGGCGCCGAACGGCCCCGTCGTTTGCGTTGAGGTCGAGCAGGTCTGCGTCCCTATTCAGAAGAACTGTGACTTATTCATGGTATTGTATTCATTACGACCATTTACAATTTTACTTTATTATTAGGTGGCTGCATATAATGCTGAAAAAATGCATTTCTCTTACAGGAAGACATTGCAATACTGAAATTGAAAAGACCAGTAAACTTTACAGATCATATTCAGCCAATTTGTCTTCCCGAAAACTGCGAAGAACCGTCATTAATTGCGCCCATATATATTGCAGGCTGGGGCCTTCTCTACGGTAAATGGTGTTTCTTTCACCATTTTATTCTAAGAATAAAAAACGAAGCAGTGATTATAAACAGTGATTCTGTACTCCACACGTCCATCAGATCATGTCATCGCAAACATTGAACGATACTATATTTTCGTCTGCAATTTCTGGCGGAGCGTGTCAAAAATTATAATAAAAAAAAAAAAAAATCGGGTTCGCATTGAGAAAAGAATCGGGAGGTAATATAGTGTATATAGAGTATTTTCCCCATATAGGGATTGAGTTATTTTTATTTTTTTTCTAAAAAGAAGCTTGCTTGGAAGCACTGTTCTCGTGGGCGCCAGTGTTAACTAACAACAAGAACAGCAACAACGCGTATCACCAACGACGACCACGAAAACGACAGCACCAACAAAAACAACAATAAAAATAAAATAATAATCATAATAATAATAAAAAAATTAAAGAGGTTTACAATCCCCTGTAACGCTGAATTACAGCGCAGCTCTTGAGAAGGAGGAGGGGAAGGTACGGAGAGCAGGGTATGCCCCTCCTCCCCATCCGTACCCTCCCCTTCTCCTCTCCAGCTCGCCCAGCTCGCCTCCTATTTAGCGGAAATTTTCGCTAAATTTTCTGCTTAGTTTAGCGGGAAAGGTTTTCCGCTAAATTTAGCGGGGAATTTTTGCCGCTAAAGTTAGCGGGGTACTTTTTCCGCTAACTTGAGAGGGGCATTTATTCTGCTAAACTTTGCAGGAATTTTTTTTTCTGCTAAATTTAGCGGGAAAATTGTTTCCACTAAATTTAGCAGGAATTTTTTCCGCTAAATTTAGCGGGGAAATCTTTCCGCTAAATTTAGCAGAAAATTCTTCCGCTAAATGTAGCGGGAACTTTTTCGCTAAATTTAACGGAGAATTTTTCTGCTTAATTTAGAGGGGAGCTTTTTCCGCTAAATTTAGCGGGGAATTTTTTCCGCTAAATTTAGCGGGGAGCTTATTCCGCTAAATTTTGCGGGGAACTTTTCCCGCTAAATTTGGCGGGGAAATATACCCATAATTCAACGCGCGGTGACGTCCCGATTAACGTCACTAGTGACCTTTGTGACGTCACACGTGACGTCACCTGTGACGTCATCATGGGAAACGTCTCATAATGCACCGCGCGGTTACGCCGACGGGGACGGCGACGCCGCTTAAGCGGGACACGGGCGCCTAAGAGCTGCGCTCTGAGAAGTAATATTCATAGTAATAATAATACTATTATCATTATTACTTTAAAAAAAATATATTATTAATATTAATATTAAATTTGTTTTTAAATGATGAGCATATTCAAGGAAGAGAGCAGGTTCGCCAAAGCTATCAAGGGCTTTGTGGCAAAACCACCTATACTTGCATGAAATTTAAAATATATAAATATATATTTCTTGATTTAACAAAAATTCTGAAATATTACGATGTCTGTACATCAGTTAAAACGGGAGTCTGACGCTCACGATAAATAAAAAAAAAGCCTTAAGCCAGAGGATCATAGAAAAAGACAAGGCACCTTCTGTGACTCTTCATCATTGAATGTAGCACAAAATGTTGCCCAGTTCTTGCGACATGGAGGGTGTAGATGACTTCCTTTCTTACCATATAATAGAAAAAAAAAAACGTGACGCATAAAAACAGCCAGAAACGCACTTGTTTAAAAAAATTCTAGCAATAAAAATATATATATAAAGTAATCACGAGCGCTCATCGGTGAAATTAAAATCTCGAAGCGATTTTCTGAGTTTTTTTCTTGAGTGCAGTCAAATAACTGGGAGGCAGAGAATTAGAAATGTGAGGCACATAAACCGACCGCATGGTCTCACCATGCGGTCGGACGAGTAAGTTTGATAGTTTTTGCCTTTATTTCTTTTCGAACGAAGATTTTTAAGATCATCCGTTCAGTGGTGCCCAAGCACAACTGTTAAAAAAAAAAATAAAAAAAATTGTAGATTTGGCATGGACAAAGGTTTAAAAATCTCGTGATCGGGGGATGCAGGTTTATACTGAATATTCCGAAATATTTTTTTTTAGAATCGTATTCATCTGGGCTTGTCACAATCCAGAGCATTTGCGAAAGACTGTTTCTCCGTAGCGGTGCGTTCCATGACCTAATGAGCTAGAATCTCTCTGAGATTTACACCGAAAGTGTGATGTGTGAGGCAACAAATAATTTTGTAAATCTACCTAGACGCTGAAATATACGAGTACTCCAGCTACGAAGATTATGAAGTTTCCACTTCCGACGGAGGAGAGATTTGGCGTTCATCGACGGAAGAAACAGGGAACTCAACTTCGGGAGTATCCGTATATTTCTTCTGCACCGCACCAATGACGCTGAGACAAAGAAATGTGACATTGATTGACAAGGCTGCTTGCCAAGAACAACTTAACAGAACTGTTGCAGACTATATAATATGCTCCACTGGAGGAGCATGTAAAGTAAGTAGAAATATCTGTTTCACATGTACACCATCATCCGAAACGAACACTCGTTATGCCCGTGTCCCACTAGAGCAACATACAGAAACAAAAGACAACGACAAGCCTCAAACCAGGGTCTTTCGCGATTTGAGAGGCTTTGTAAAATAAGGAAGTCTATGCTCAAACACGAGCATCATGCACACGAGGGTATCTCTGGCAGGCTTGCAATCGCTCGTGCTTACCTGACGAGCACCGAACGACTAAACGCCTGCCAAAGGTACCATCGCGAGCACGCTGCATGGGTTTGAGGCTTGTCGCTGTCTTTTGTCTCTGTCTGTCGCTCTAGTGGGACGCGGGCATTAGTGAATAAATAGAAAGTCCAGGCGTGCGCGGTTATATTAAACATATGATGGCATACCCTGAGAATTGGATGATGACGACATTTTAAAGATGCGATATAAGACTTGTAATAAATAAACCTGTAACTGATTTTCGGACGTTTTCTGTTCCCCTCTTTTTGCATTTTTCTCACTTTCCATTTTTTTTATTTGAATGCGTTAGCATTAGTGTTCTGGTGCATGCGCTGAGCTTGGATTGGTTTGGAGCACACAAATGTAAAGATCGTGACAGCCCCACTGGCTGAGGAAACTCGCTATGAAAAACCTTGTGCAACTGCAGACAGATGGAGACGGGAGCATATTTTGAAAGGCTATGGCTGAAATCGCTGTTGCCGCCATGCTGATTCTAAAAAAAAAAAATAATGCGTTAGCATTTTGCGTTGCGGTGATATATTACAACGCATGGTGAAGTTAGTCGCTATGCACTTTTCCGCGGGGTGATTATTTCCAATACCGCTCTTCACCTTGGTGCAAGCAGAGCAGGTCACTTAGCGAGTGCATGCAGGGCGTGCGCGTGATGCGTAGAAAACGACAGGGTCATTTTGATGTTGTGCATACATGGTGTACAAACATAGGTGACGACACCGTGCGCGTACGTCCCAGCGGCAAGGTAAGACGACTGCGCGTCAAGAACGGCGTGGCAGGCCGAAGAACAGAACCGCAGCTCGTGTGCATAAACAGGTTTCTAAAGCCTGCGGAAGGAGCTTCCGAAGGCGTCCAAAGCGCACGCCCGCACCTCGGCGTGTTATTTCAAGAGGCATCAAAAACGGCCAGCCCGTTACCATATCACCGGGCCGTAAGCGCACGGTGTCGTCGCCCCTGTATGGACAACAGGGTTGTAAAGTACCTAGGTTGTACAAGTAACTGAAGATCAGTATCTAGGTACTTTAGTTTTACTTGAGGTAGAAACCTACGTACTTTCATTTCTTGGTATCTGTATCGGTATCTTAGGTACATTTTCTGGTAGCTTCTATCTAAGTGAATCTACTTTTTACAGGTAGTTTCCTATTCACTTTGTCAAAATGGTAGGAACTATAAATCTTGAAGTGTTAACACACTACCAGGTGCCGTGATTAACGTTGAGTAGGGTACGACCTGGGAGGCAATGACTTTATCAAACGACATTTTAGCGAACGAAGCCCCTCCCATGATGTGTCATCGAACGTCACATTAGCGAATGGCGGTGTTCAATTAAGCGAACTGTGAATTAGCGATGCCATTTAGCGACACAAGTTTAGAGATTCGCTTCGGAATTCCATTTAGGGAAAATAGCGACCTGGTTTCTTTATCTCAAACCGAAATCGACCTCATTGCGAGTTTGAAACTCCTCTGACAGCTATACAAGGGAGGAGATAACTTGAAATATGTACGCATTTTCTGTTGCCTGTATCGTATCCTGGTGGCGGCTCCCTTCTGCTATAAATAGAATATTAAATATAATTGAAAATAAATTATAATTAGGATCTTAAGGAAATGTAACATTGCGTATGAAACGCAGTCTCTACTCAAGAAATCCGACTTAATTTTCGCAGTTATTAAAACTGAAAATGTTCCAAGATAAAAAAAATAAGCTTATTTTACTTCCGAGGAACGAACGAAAAAACGAGGAAGTTTGAAGCCTTTCGCTCGTTGTCGCGAAGGTTAGGTGCATATTTACTCGACTCTTGTGTTTCGTTATGCGTCCGACGTCTCCAGGGCCCGTCGGCGTCAGCACCGGCTCATGTGAATGCGGTTTTCTTATTTCTCGCAATGGAACCAATAAAGCACAATTATCGAACTTGTTTTTGAGTGTATGCTCATAAAAAAAGCTTTACTTCCATTATATTCTGACAAATTTGGAGAAAATAAATAAAAAAGTATCTTTAAAGTAACTGTACCTGCACCCAGGTACATTTTTAAGCGAATACCTAGGTACCTTTTCGTATGAGTAACTGTAACTGCATCTTAGGTACATTTTTGAAGTAACATTTACAACCCTGGTGCAGAGCATCTATGCACAACAACAAAATGGCTCTGTTATTTTCGGCGCCTGTCGTGCACATCCTTTCTGCAAACACTAAGTTGAGTGATCTGCTTGCACCAGGGAGAAGAGGGGTTTCGGGAATGTTCCCCCCACAAAAAAGTGCTCAGGGGTGGCATTTACCGTGCGTTTTACTTATATATACACGCTGCGCCAAATTCTAACGTATTTCTTTGAGAATCAGCGTGGCAGCAGCCACGATTTCGATCATTTTTGTTTTTTTATAACCGGCACGGGGTTTACTATAACGTTCGATAAAGTTTTTAGTATTCAAAAAGGGGGCCGTGATAGTTCTAAGACAAAAGTGACTGGTCTATGAAAAGTTACAAATTTACAACTAGGGTTTTATTTGTGCCAAAAAAAAAGTATTCATTAAATTGTCCGTTTTGTTTACTCTGGTTTCCATACGTATTTCAGGTATAGGTTAGGGACGATAAGAAAAAAGAAAAACTTAATTTAATAAAGTAAAACAAAATACAGGGAGCAAGAAGATGTTTTTGCTTATGCAGGAAATTTCTTCATTAAAGATGGCAAGTGCCATATAAGGAAAGTGTACTGGGGCGTCGTGAAACTGCCAACATTCTATCTCGACGAGGTTAAACTTTTTCGAATATTGCAAACGTTCGACAAACGTTTCTTCCAAGTTCGACTTGTGTGCTTTAGCGCGAAATGAAAAAAAGTTGGCTGGGTTGTGCTGTTGCAGGTGGCCATTTCATTTTGCTTTGTTAGGGGTGTCATATAAATTCGCCTCGCAGTCTGGGATTTGTGTGGGAAGATAAAGAAGAAGACGAGTTGTGTGCATGAGCCAGGGATAAAACCCGACGGTGTTCTAGTTCCTCTTGCCTCGGTGCTCCTTTACAAACCACTTGGTAACACAAGTGGGTATCCAGAGGCTTCTTTCTTTTAAAGGACACTGAAATTAATTTTTTTTAAAAGGACCTAGATGGGACACGTGGATGTTTCTAATTTTTCCCCGAAAAATAAATAAATAGTTAGGTCATTAGACGCAATTCAGGTGGAGGTAGCCTGCCCTACATCCCGCCAAGGAACGATGTTATCTCCGCTGTATTTCTCGCTTCTCATTGGTTGGAAAGATGACTGACGTGTGGATTGTTCATTGTCAAATTGTTCCCCGTGCCGTAATAGTATTTTCATCGACAATATTGTGTTAGGTTTGAGAAAAAATACACTAGACAGAGTTATTATGACTTTCAAAAGTATCCCAAGATCGCCTTTTTCGCATTGAGGTGAAACGATAAGGAACATGGCTGTTGGTGTCTGCGGAGTGCTCAGCGACTGCAGCGCGTCAAGCTCGTCTACTTTTAAGAATGCGAGTCGTTTTGCGCTCACCGAGGAATGCTACCCCTACATTATTTTATGTTATCTTTCCAGGGAGAGAGTGGAGGACCATTAGTGTACGAAAAGAATGGGACGTGGTTTCTTGTCGGTATTCATTCAGAGGGAAATGAGGATTGCTATAATCCCAAGGGGCCAGGAATGCATATCAAGGTCTCATATTACATTTCAAAATTGATTAAGCCCTTCATTGATCTCGGTAACAACATCGATGCGAAACAAAATGATATATGCGCCACAGACGAAGCTCGCATACAATGTGTAACAAAATTGTACGAGTCTTACAACGAGTCTGCAAAATACGATTCAAGGAATGTTTAATAAATATATTAGTTGAACCAGTAAAGCATGGGGCAAATCTTTGATTGCTTCAATTGTGTGCATCAAATAGATGGCGACTGGCGATTTTTGTGTGGTATACATGACAGCGCAACGCGGCAACGTATTCAAGAGCAAAAGAGTTACATTCATCATGATTGTAATTATATACTGCTAATTTACTCTATACTCAAGTTTATGAAACGCAGAGCGTGTCGTGTCCCGATCATCTTAATATCGCTTCGTAACCAATGTGGTTGCGGAATTATTAGACAAGAACTCCGAAGAACCATTTGCGGAACAAGAAGCGTGAATATTTAGCCACGCACGGCGTTTCTTAAGGTTCCAGGCTATGTGAAAATGCTCGTGCAACTACATTACTCTCGAGCATTTATTCAGATGTCTATAGGAGAGGGCTGCTCAGTAAATGGCGAGGCTGAAACATAAATTTGCACATTAAATTCAAGTGGGCGTTGTAACGCTGAGCTTACGTTTACTCGTTCCCACGTCTTGTTCAATGCTGTAATACGGCAGAATTGTTTTAAATTGACACAATTTTGACGACCCCAATTTGTGAGTTTCCCTATTTAAACGACAGTGATGGGATGACGAGATTTGTATAAAGAAGTGGAGGTATCTGTACTTTAGAATATGTGCTCCTTGGTATATTTTATTTATTTTTTCTCTTTTTCGTGCAGTTTTGAGTTAACGCGCGAACTTATTCGCATAATTTTATTGTTTTTTATTAAATCACGCCACCAATGCGCTTTGGGCATCTTTGTTTTTACTTATATGTTTATTCATTACGCCTAGCACAACTATCAGCTGAGCATATAGAACGAGCCCGTACATATGCACGGCACATACAAACATCAGTACAACAGCACACACACCCGATTACTACAGCGTGGGCGAAATAGATCGAACGGAATTCGAACTGACCGCATAAATCGGTTTCTTAACGTATCGCGCTGGGATTCACTACAGAGGTGCCTGATGTTGCTAGCACTTTTCGCTAAAATTGTGGATAGATTGGTTTCCCTGAGTAACTCAAGCACAATATAAAAATATGTTTTTCCTATACTTTGCATGCACACTAAAACAAATTATTAGGTGTTACCGTGGCGCTGTTTTGGGTCAAATTAAGTGAATAGTAGGTAAGCCAATTTATTTTCTTTCCATTTCACTAATTGTTCAATCGTAGTAAACGCCAGAGTAGCCGACAGCGAGTCTCTGATGACTTCGAGATAAAGGGCGTAGCGATTATTTTCCAGTGACAAAACGAGTCTTTTCCTTTTTTGGGTCCGGAGGGTTCACGTATTTATACTTTCAATTAACGAATGCACTAGCTTTCATCACCTCTGTAGTCAATCCCAACGCGATAAGTTAAGAAACCGATTTATTCGGTCAGTTTAACATGCGTTCAATGTATTTCACCCACACTGTGCACATTTTCTCGGTGAGCAACTAAGCAATAATAATATTCCCAGCAAGTTTACTTTCTTCAGTAACATCGAAGTTTACTAACTTGAGTAACAATGAAACGAGCCGCTCCATTTCGGATCCAAGCCATGTGTTTCCTGTACCGCACAGCACGCCGTAGCCAGTTTTTCTATCGTAGTGTTTGTTTTTCTATTTGTGCTCTTCGTGAGCACCTGCAATTTTCGTCTTGAATTAATCTCTGTAGTGTAGAGGGTGTATTCGCTCAGATGGAACCATTGTTTCACGGGCAGAGAAATTGCTTTTCAATCAACCTGAGTGCAGTCAAACCGTGACTTGCGGCAGGTGTTAAGTGTACGGAGCAACGCCATAGATAGCTCAAAAACTTCTAGTGCTCATCCCAGCGCGCCACTTGGAGCGCAGTTTCTCCGAGATCTTAGTATATTTAAACAGCACAATAAAGGATAGCTTTTTTTGGCGAATTTACCTACCATCTTTCCTTTAAGCTAAAATTCAGAACTGTAAATAGGCGTTAGTTTTCGTCGAATTTCAAGACTTTTCAGTCCATCGGAAAAAACGCAATCGCATCCTCAGGAAACTGAAAACAGGACATTGGATACGAGAGGCATTGGCTGCTGTACGATAGGAGCAACGGTGTTAAGACCAGCGTTCCAACATGACTATCCGCAGGTCGATCGATTGCACCGTAATCTCTCATACGGTCTTAAAGGGGCACGGACATTTCAAAATCATATATTTTTATTGTTCGAACGATTTAAAAAGATGCCTGGGCATTACCCTCAAAAGTTGAAACTTGAGGACTCTGTATTCTGAAGTAAACGAACGATTTACAAACGAAATATTTGAAGTTTCCGTGCGATCCGCGCCAGTCAGAGAAAAAAAACGTCGGTTACGGGTAATCGATCGTTCATCGGTTCTCACTTTCATACCAGTATTCGTGGAGGCCAGGGCAGGAGAGGGCGTGAAAAGAAGTATCGTCCGTGCCCAAAGAAGTATCGTCCGTGCCCTCAAAGAAGATGCTTTTAGCCTCGCGCCGGGCGCTTCTCTGCCGTGTCTCAAGAGAGTGCTAGAATACAGTAGCGTGCATCAAAGACAAAGTAAATTTGACCCCTCGCGCGAGGCTACATCGTCTGTTACACGAGTTGTGAACCCGTGATGGACCCACGTTTGATATCTGTGCAGGTGGCGGGAGACGTCTAAGAAGTTAGAAAGGGTGAAACGGTGTAAACAACAAAAACAAATAAACACGAAGAGCTTTCTCCTGCCCGGGAGAAAAAGAAAAACACGATAGAAGGCTACAGAGAGCCGACTCAGCGTTGTCTTACTTGATCTTTGTCTTTCGTATATTTGTATATGCCTGAAAGTTTTTCCAGTGGTTCTAGTAACCGGCCATACAAAAACGTGTTTTCTTTTCGGCTATTCTCCTCTTCCTAATGTTCGTTTTTTATTTTGTTAAACTTGCTTTCTTTATATTGCTTATGTTTTGCTTGTATTGCTCCAGTTACTGTTTTATGCTCATATTTTTAATAGTAACGAGTAATTAAAGTAATCCGTTACCAATATCTTGTAACAAGATTACATTACAAAATACTTCCGAAAAAAAGAAACCTGGAAATTACAAAATTACTTAAAATTAACGGATTACAAGTAATCCGTCACTTGTAACGGATTACTTCCTAAGTCTGGTGTAGGTACGGCCGCGAGAATATCCTCGAGCTCGTCGGCGACCTGGGATGGCAGCGACGAGACGACATGAAGATACATTGTGTCCTGTGATGTGTCGCGGGGGAGTTGAAACAGCGACTCCACTTGTACGAACCAAACCCTCACATTCTTCGTCCATAACGGCGCCAGCTTCAGTCGGATTACCGCTACAGATTGAGTTGGACTGGAATTTCTAGCAGCCCCCTCGTTGTCCGATAAAGGCATGACGAGATGATGTGCGGAACCACGTAGTGTCGCTCTTCCAGGGTCACTAATTTGTGGGTCGCTTTCGTGATCCTTTTTTGACGACGAAAAAGAGACGTCCGACTCCTGATGAAAAGCAAACGGTTGCCAGAAGCGTATATCCGATCATCTAGACCCCAACTCGGGGAAAAAAAAAAAAAAAAAAAGAGGGAGATTAGGGCACCCTAGCAACGATATATATAGACACCATAGCAACGGCGCTCACGCCGGATGGGCTGCTCGGAAACGCGCGGGAAGTTGAATTTCGAATTCGGACGGCGCGTGTGTCACTGGGGAGCGTGTTAACCCAGCCCCTCACCTGCGCTCACGCCGCTTCGCGGCGACGGTCTGCGGCTGCTCATTACAAAACTATTAACCCACTTGCCCCCCCCCCCCCTAAACGCCGATTTGCGGCGTCAAGCCGGCAACCCAAGCCCCGCTTTCCCCATGCACCTCCGCAAAGAGAGTACCATACCATTTAGTTCAGCGACGTTTTGTCGACCACATTCTTTTTTTTTTTTAGTGTTAAAGGTAAAAAATAAATGTAAATATCGCCAAATGCCCCGACAAAACAATATGTTCGATAAAAAAAAAGTAAGCCCATACTGTGGATCGAACAGGGGCCCGCTGCGTTTGAGACAGACACCTTACCACCAATGTATACGCTAACGTTTTGTTTAACAAGAACATTTATTTAAAATAAATTACACATTAGGATCACAGAAAAACGCTCTATACCATATTGCAAAATTCTCTATACAATCAATTAAAGCTCGAAAGATCGCCCTTCAATGCACGCTACCACACGCGGCCGTCTGCTGTTCAGCGCCTTCGCACTTCGGGCCGCCCTAAACCGGGACCATTAGTTGTTTCCGTGTTCGTCTCTGCAGTCATATGGACAGCTCTTCCCAGTATTCTAGTTCCTGCTCTTCTGCCTCCTTTGTCAGCGAGGTCACAAATTCAAAACCCTAAACAAAATGACGTCAGGCTGATTTGCCACTCTCTAGCATGTGCAGGAGGTCCGTCCTTGACCGCCAAAAAGCCCATAGTCTTATAAAAAGTAATGATCTCCCACGCCCTGACCAAAGGACACCTCTCGAACTCTAGAAACTTCGTCTGTTCCCTACCCACATATAATTCAATGTAAAGTTCCGCTCTGAGTTCAGCCCAATACAACTCGGCGTTCCTGTAGTATAGGTAAACATGATCCAAAGTTTCGGGGAAAGGACAGAGAGCACAGTTCATTCATCATGCCTAAAAAAGACTAGTTTTCAGCAACCACGTCTTTACGGGTAACGCCTCAGAATGAAGACGCACGAAAAATTTTTCATTTCGATTTTCACGGGATATTTGCGAACCCGGTGAAACACGTCCGTCGAAACGGCTGTACCTCACGCACATGTGCGGTAAAGTGGAGGTGGATATAACAAGTCTAGGATGTCCCAGTACAGTGCTTTCCTCTTGACATTTTGAAGATATTCCCCTTAGAAACTGCTTTCAAAGCCCCTTATGGCTGCTGCTGTTTCTTTATAATATCTCAGCACGCGTGCCCGAGAGGTCTCTTTCGCCCCTGCGAGCCAATCGCGAGGGAAGCTGCCGCCGAGCTCTCGAAAAGAGGCTGTAATGAGCGGGCTTTGTTCATCTCTAAAAAAAAAAGAGGTATAGTTGCGCCTTAAGATTGAGTATGACGTTTACAAGTCCCAAACCACCCTCCCCTGGCACAAAAAAACGTTGTTTCGCCGCATGCTGTCGAACCACGAGACCAACAGGAATGTCGCAAAAAATCAATGGACTTTGGCTATTTCATTTGGCGAGCAATGTATCGCTCTTGCCGCGTACCAAACCGCTGAAAAGAAAACCGATTTACAAACGATCGCCCGCTCGAATAAAGACAGATATATGCCTCGCCACTCCAGATCTTTGAAATTCAGACGCGGCAGATTCACTCCCTCCCGCACCGCATTTCGTTGATCAGTCGTCAGGCTAACACCTAAATAGTTTGGTATGCTGGGCTCCCATGTGACACCAAGAAAGAACTCCGGTTAGGATTCCCAAGGGCCAAGCCAGGCCCCCACGGATTGCTTCGGAATCTCGTTGTAACCGCTGCCTATGCTGAAGGTGGCAGCGTCCAGCTCCACGAGCCAGCTAATTCGGCGTGAACGCCGTTGATATCCGGCGATCGGATACACGCTTCCCAGAACGGGTCGCTGTCGCTTCCACCTCGCCATCTCCCCCGCGTCCTTGTCCTTGGGCAACGCGCCGATCTTTGATCCCCCGCGCGAATGTTGCTCGCTGCTTCGCTGCTCGGAGCCTGCGGGTCATTTGTCGCTGGCTGGGCGGTCGCCGTCTGCGGGTGATGCCGAAGGCCGCCACAAACGTAACAGACGTTCAGAAATGTTTTAAAATACAAGATTCAAATGTAGTCACAAGAAAGCAGTATTTATTGCTTAAGGTGGTGATTTGGCCCAGTTGCTAGTCATTGTATATGATGGGAATTAACAGATGAAACACTGGGAATAACTATAAAAAAATCCCACGGCAGCACTAATCTATACGCGCAACTGTAAAATTAAAAAACAACATTAAGAAAACATACATAGTGTCTTGAAAGATTCAAACGCATATGACCACACCCGCCATCCAAGCAACACGTCATAATAAAGATCTTGCAACCGTGCGCTTCATGGCTAATTTCTAACCGCAGGAATTACAGCTCTTTTTCTGACAATGCTAACGATGGTTCGCTGACAAATGAGTGGCCATGACTCGAAATGTGAAAAGCTTTTATCACCTTCATTGTCACCCTATCGCTGTATGCCCCAATAGTGTAAAGGTAAAAGATTCATAATAATGAAGTGTTGCTTGGTTGTCGGGTGTGTTCATGTGTGTCGTTACCTTTAAGGCACTATGCATGTTTCCTTTATGCTATTTATTCTATAAAATTCTACAGTTGCGAGCCCAGCTTTTGTCCTGTCGTCACTGTTTTTGCATCTCTGTCCCTGTTTTTGAGCGCAGTTTATCCTGATCATGTACAATGCTAATCGGACCCTTTTTACAAAACCGTTCCTTTTCAGCTGGAAGCATTAAGGAAAAATACAAATTCAAGGTGGCTTACGCTTATTTTTACTACTAAGCATTGCCATTCGCACAACTCAAATTTGAAACAGAGAAATGATTGAACTCATGAAAAATTCGCACAACTTTACAAGGCCAATATTTGTGGAGGAAATGTTTCTTCCAGGCAAATAAATAATTAATATCCTTCACTCCTCTATATTATGTATATTGGAATGAAATTGAAACAAGTTTTCAAAGATTTATTACATAGTCGAAGGGACAATTTTTTTTCTTTGTGCCAGCAATTTTATAGCGAAGCTGTATATGACTCGCAGGTGATACTTCTAAGTGTTCATCAACAGAAAACACACGACGGAGCCATATCACTGTTCGCGCAGGCCTTATCATTTATCATCTGTGTTTTGACACTTGTTTCAAAAAGAAAACAACACAACAAGTATCAAAACCACGTGATAGATGATAAGCGCGCAGCACTCCCCGCATTCGTTTCGCGGTAATGATTGGGGGTTGCATAAGATTCCGCAGCAATGGCAAAGTTCAGTGTGTATAGTGACGTCACTAGCTCCGCGAACAATGCGACACACGTAGCGCTCCCCGCATGCATTTCTCAGTATAGATTGCGGCTGCATAAGCTGCCGCGGCAACGGAGCATACGAATTCTTTCACATGTGAAAACGTCCTGGTAGAGTGCACTTACTTTTTTTCTCGTCCATCATTTACCATAGATGCTTTTGCTGTTTGCAAACATGAACTGCCACTTGCGTCCCAAGCAACGTCCGGTCGCACCGTCTTTGCAAGCGTGTTGAGCTTTCTTATGTAGCAGTGCTAGAAAGCATAAATGCTACATGGACAACAAAGTTTCGATTTCACATGAAAAACTGGTGGTTAAACGTTTCATCTACATGTCAGGCAGCGGTGTTAAGGTGGCCTTCGTTCATTCTTTTTATGAACCAAAAGTTTTCTGGCATGTCAAAGACTGGAGCACCAGCTGTTGTGTAGTGCAGTGGGCAATCATTGCAGGTGATACAAGAGCTTCACTGTCCAACCTCCTTCACGGCATGAATTGGAGCCTAACCCTTTCTCCAAGACTCCCACAAACATTTTAGGTTACAGAATCAAAACCTATGAAACAATTTGCGGCAAATCAAATACTATAGATATATTTTATGACAATGATCAAGACGAAGAGCAGCCGAGGTATGGTTGTAGTATTTAGGCAAAACAATGCACGTGGTTGATTCCCGAAGGTATCTTAAGAAGGTGTTATTATGAATGTTGTCTTAATTCATTCGAGCAGAGTGAAATGGGATGGCGTCAGATGCTTACTGAAAATATCATTCGGCTTAGCACAAATACGTTATGTCTGCACTTAGAAAAGGTGCAGTATTTTGCTTCCTTAGTTTTTTTTTAAATATTGCTTCTTGGTTCACAAGTGAAAGTTGAAGAACTTTAGTTGGCAGGTCGGACAGCCTGGATACATTTGTAGAGGTGGATTCGAATTTATCTACCATTACAAATATGTTCAGCTTACCGCAGAAAAATCTGCTTTAATTAAAAGCTACAAACCTCCTTTTCCGCAGATCGGGCGTATCGAGGATTGACAAAATATAAATGAGTCAAAAATGTTTTGTTCAACACGAGTTTATTTTATTCCAAGGTGGTTTTAATTTTGAGCGGTCAATTTCTGGAATCATACATCCCAAAATCATTTCTCGAAATTCGTATGGACGGCTAGAGTGGTTCTATTTACGCCAGCTCTGTAAATGTTAATTTTGTAAGTCTGAAATATTTTGACTTCGTTCCACCCTGCATGCCTGAATATTAATTAGTATGGACTTTATAGTTTCCTTCCCGACTGTCGGATCAAATGCGCACCGGTGCATACAAGTTGCATTGTCTCTAGCAGTGATTTATTTTCCATAAAAATATAACGAGGACGGACCACTTTTAATTAGTGCAAATATCATAAGAGAGTACTACACTTTCTTGTCACTGAGTATGTTTCATGTTGTACCAGACTTTTCCCATCACCGAGAAGGCTTCACGCTCTACCACATTCTTCTTGAAACAGAGGTTGTTTGAATGTTAGGACCCCAATGCTTGTTCATATTGTAGAATAATAGGCTGGGAATTTCAACTTTTAGAAAATAATATATAAGGTGCTGGCAGATTGTTCTATAGAGCGGATTTTAATTTAGTTTTTACCCTGACTCAAAAGTTAAAATAAATATATTTAACATCTACATTTTAATAAACATTAATAAAATATGATCACGTTTTATGCACACCCATGTATGCACCCCACTAAAAATATTGCCTATTTATTTATATATCTATGATACCTAAAAGGCCTCTTTATACTTCTTTAAGACGTAATGAAATGAAATTTGACATTATTTTTTACTAAGTATCAAACACTAGTTGACGTTTTAATCGCTATACTAAGATATCTCTGTGTGAATGTTAATGAAGGAAAGTAATTATGGCGTTTTATGATTACTTTAGAACTTTAAAACAGTTGCTGTCACAATCGCCATAAGGGTGCCGAATGCGCAAGTCCCGAATATTTATGCAAATATAGGAAAATCAAACTCTGAAATTTCTAAAATATCACTGTCCTAAATTCGGGGCCTCTCAGACAAAATTTGTATTGTACTTTGTAGAAATAACAGTAAAATATTACAAGGGTAAAGTGAAGGGAAAGCAAAATGTTGCCAAGTAAAATTTCCGGTGGGACTAGGAATATTTTGCTGTTTAGGTATCCTGTGTGCTTCGTGTTTTTGAAATGAGCGAAATTGCAATATCCGCTATCACGCGCTTTCATTGTAATAACATCGTAGAACTCAGTTTTATTTTTTTTTAAATACAAGCGGGAAATCAAGGGAATGCAAATTGTTGCAAAGTAAAATTTTCGGTGTGACTCAAGAATATATTTCTGTTTCTGTTTCCTGCGTGCTTCGTTTTTTTTAAATGAGCGAAATTGCAATATCCGCTATCACGCGGTTTTATTGTAATAACATCGTAGAACTATGTTTTATTTAAAAAAAATACAAGGGCGAAATCAAGGGAATGCAAATTGTTGCCAAGTAAAATTTCCGGTGTGACTCGAGAATATTTTGCTCTTTTGGTTTCCTGCGTGCTTCGTGTTTCTTGAAATGAGCAAACTTGCAATATCCGCTATCACGTAGCATCATTGTAATAACATGGTAGAACCCAATTGTTGTTCGTGCTTAAAAACAAATGATAATAAAAAGTGTCACGTGCGAAGTTTATATCCTGCAGAGGTTACATAAGTTACAATATAAAACCCAGCAGAATGCGCTCTCGCAATCAAACCAGTCTGACAAAGCAAGATTGCAAGTCACGACGTCAACTTCAATCATGGCACTGGCATTGTCTGCCGTAACTGGACTGATATGCTTGACTCTTAGCAGTGGAAGTAAGTCATGGCCAGAGCTCAATCCGGACCTTGAGCAGTACCAGGACTTCACAGAGGTCAGTATAAGCATATATTAGTGTAACAGAGATAGAATTATGAGAATATAATACTGTGTATTTTCATATATTTTTTGTGACCTTTGTCCCCAAAGCCCTATAATGCAAGCAATTCAGTATTTATTCGGTAGCTGAAGAGGTTCTTGGAAAAAAAAAACTTTAGACGTGAATTCTATCGTATTTTTGTACTGTGAATTCGAATATTAGAAGCATTTGACCTGAACGTATCTATAGACGCGAGAAAAACCGTAATCAAAACACTGGGTGGGACCTCATGCCAATTTTTGGGATAACACGAAAGGAATAATGGCGTTACCGTTAACGCGTTACTTTTTTCGGTAACGTTGTGACTTACGCTTTACCTTTTCAAATCTGTAACTGGTAACGCACTGACATTACTTATTCTGAGTAACGTGTAACGTAGTTACGTTACGCGTTACCTACACTTCCAAACACTTAATAAAATTACTTAAATGTCTTTCGTGTTTCTAGGCGCCAAACCGCAAAAATGTTTGCATTTTTACGTTTTTGTTTTTTGGAAGTATTTAGGGGGAGCCGACAAAACAGATCAGTTAAATATGCTTGGTTTCTGAATGGACATAATGTTTCTTGAAATATGGTGCTTATGCATACTTCTAACGTCAAAAAATAAAACGTGTTATTTCATAATTTTTAAAAAATTTAAAGCAAGCGTAACGTGCGCTACCTATTAAGGGTAACGGTAACGCGTTCTTTTTATTTGCAAGTGACGCGTAACATAATTCGTTACTTTTTTTCGGTGACGCTTTCACACTGATCATACCCAGAGGTTTCAACTGCCTTGCGCGGGTCGCGTGTCAGGGAACGCGTGCAGCGTCTTTGACTGCGGATGTAAGCTTTAAATATCCACTAACTGGGCATTGACTCTCGCCAAGGTATTTATTTGTATATGACACACGGGAGCCCAACTACCCGGAACACAAGTTGCGGCTCGCAATTCGTTTTTGTTTCCGCCCGAAAAACTCCGATCGAGAACTGGCCTTTTTGAGTCGCTCTCACTTTCTCCTGCTTGGTCCCGTGTCCTTCCCTTTTGTTTAGAGACAGCCACCAGATTTATTAAAATGTGTGGATCATCGAAGGCCCACACTCAATATTAAGAATAGAAAAAAAAATTATCACACCCATTTTTTGTTACTTCTTGAAAGCGGCGAATACGATGATTCAAAGAGAAAAAGTTGCACAGAGAAACGGAAGCACTCTGTGCATTCTTTGCGTAATTCTCAACATGGCGTCGTGTCTCGGGAGTTGTTGGCTGGACGACTGAACGGAGCGGACAAAGCAACGGCGGCGGACGACGGACGTGGGACCTCTAGTTCAGGACTGTCGTTCGCGGTACCGGTGAATAAGTCTAGCTTCGAAATAAAAATCTTTTATTGATAAACATTAAGGATTTACTCCGTACGATACGCCCGATCACCAAGCGGATTCGCACGAAGACGTGGCCAAGTCGTCGCCCTTTCTCCTGTCTGAAGACATCGCTCGTCTTTCGAACACGAATTGGTAAGAGCCTGAAAAACGCGCAAACGTCAAGCACCAAGTACTTGACTTTTCTGTTTTTCGTGGGACGTGTGACGTGAGCGATTTTCTTCTGCTCCGCACAACCTAAAAAAAAAGGAAGAAACAAATAAAAGAAACCGCGGTGGGGTGATTTCCGCGTGATTTCCGCCAACTCTCTCCTCCTCTGCAATTCTTCCTCCCCACTCCACTTTCATTTTCGGTATCGGTTAGTTGTGTCTTTTTCTCTTTTTTTACTTTATTAACATATCCGTGACGCTGTAGCAAAATATTGATTGGGTTGTCTTCTGACACCATAATAAATCGAATGGACAAGATAATTTTGGGGGTGTCAGTGCCCCATTAAAAAGTCGCGGACATGTTCAGATCTTTGTATGATACGTCACTATTCACTCCTACCACCGAACGCGCCGGAAAGGAGAGGCATAAGTGCTATTTTGAAAGTGCTGTTGTGGCTACTTGGCGCATTCATCTGTAATATTATTTTGATGTTCTTGATTCTGGAGTCGAAATTGAAGTCGATTTAAGTTTTTTTTCTCAAAAACCGAACTGCTTCACTTTTCTTTCATGGAGCAATCATTTCAATTCGTCTAGACGGCATTACATTTTTCAAGGTAATGAAGAGAATCCCTTCTGTTTATTAATTTTCCCTAAAAACATCGTGGGGAAGCTGAATTGGTGTAAGTAACAAGACATAAATGTTCTTGCCATACGTAGCCGAAATATTAAATTAACCTAGAAGTCACGTGACATCAATTTCGCCTCCATATTTAGCGGTCAAGCTGAACTGATGTCTAGGTGACGTAAATTTACTTTGCTAAAAGTTATGGGCAAGCGGAGTAGTTAGTCTTAAGTTGAGCTAGTTCGTACATGTAAGCTATAAGTGTCAAATGGAAGGTACATGTAAGCTTCCTGCAATTGCAGGAAGCTTACATGCGAGTGCTGCGCCCAGATAAGTGGAACACAAGCAGCGTAGGAGCCGATAGCTGGGAGGGAGGAAGAGAGGAGCCCTGAAGATTCACTGGGAACGTTTCGTTGGTTCATTCTGGCTTCGTCCTGGTCGCTGCTATCACGTCTCAGTCACCATTTTGTAAGCGCGTTCATTCTTGAGGATATTCTTAAGGTGAGGCAAATAAAAATGGAAAAATAAAGTGCCTCGGTCTTCTCCAGCGTTAGCATTGCACACTTAAACCAATGAAAAATAAATGCAAAGGGCATAAGGCAAAATACGAATTCTGCTCAAAAACGCCAATTTTATTTTTAAAAAATCTATGGTCATCACAGCCTCAAAAACGGGCCCTATCAATCAGTGGCGTTCTTCCCCTTCCCCCCTGTCTTTCTCCCATTCTTCCCTACTCCATCTTCGGTCTTCGATTTCCCTTCCCATCTCTTGTCACCACCTCCGCTGTCCTCCGTCCTCTCATCTTCCCTTGCATCAGGTATTATTAGGTTGGGTTGGTTCTGGTTGGGACATTTGGGTTCATGTCTCGAAAATAATTGGCTGCGAATTTCAGTTTCCTCCAGCCCCGTATTTTGGTAGATACTATGTCGCATTTTCTAATGTTAAAATGTAAATGGATATTGGGATAACTGAAGAGTATAGTTAGGTTGGATTGAAGGTTGAAGAGACTGAGGAACCCGGACAAGACCCACTTCTGCCTGTTTGTTCTAATCTAATGTTTAATTTTTGCTTACCATGATCCCTGCTTCCTTTTTTTTGTTTTTTTGCGACGTGCAGTGTTTTTTTTAAATGTTTTAATAGTATTGTTGTCAGTATTTTTATTTTCCTTTTCTTGACTGTATCTTCTTCTATTTTTCTACTGTTTAAATTCCCTCATTCTGGATACGCTCATTGTCATTTTCTCTAGTATATCCTTTGTCTGGCTGCGGAAAATTGTAAAAAACTGCTGAGAGAAGAGGTTGTTTTTCTATACTTAGTAATGACGGAAAGGGCATAGATGGTCTCTCGGTTGGTGTTAGAGTAATTTTTTTAATTATAAATTCTAATGTTTGTATGGTATTTTTCGTTGTCTTTACCTTTTTGTTGGGTTATGTCTTCGCCCCAAATGAGCGGCGAGGAAGGATTTTCCCTTCAGCCCACCTTTTTGCAATGTCGGGAAAATTTTCTTTTTTTTTACCTTTTAATAAGGCTAAGCTTACCCCTAAGTGTGTGGAACTGGTGCTCTCACTTGAGTACGCATTTTGCCGAAGTCAGGAAGTCCTCATGGTATATATGTATATATATATTTTTTTTTGATCCACGGCCAGTAATTTTTTTGTTTGTTCCTATTTGGGCAAAGATACATCCTGGCCTGGAGGAGCCTGGAGGATAGCCGGCACATGTTAAGGCTGTACCTGGCTTCCAGCCTGAACAGTTGGAGTGACCGACCCAGAAAGTTTTCACCTAAGCTCGGAGTCGGGTCTCACAATATCTTCTGTTTTAAACGACGAACGGCACCCCCCCCCCCCCCCCCCCCTACAGACCAATTCAGTTTTCCCGTCAAATATGGCAAAAAAAGTGATGTCAGGAGTCATGTGGTCATGTGACCTATACACCAGCTCTCTTTCCCCGCTAAAGTTTGCGCGCAAATTGACGTCACGTGACCCGACGTCACCTGGCCTAAACTTTTATATATAGTATATTGATCCACGTGACATACTATAAAAGACTATAGAGAATTCTAAACAAATTAAAACGGTCACTTCTCATATCTTGAATGTTATGTATTATAGGACTTGGAAAGTGAAGGTCGCTGCCGATTTCTTTAAAGCCTGAAATATCGTTCACCGGAACCCTCAATCACGAAATGTTGTCCGTCCTTCCGTCATATCTGTTCGTCCGTGTATTTTTCGCTAAATGTAGCAGGGGATCTTACGTCACTTGACCTGTACACAAAAAGCAAGGATTTACGTAACGGGACCTCTACGTCAAATCAGTTTCCCCGCTAAGTTTAGAGAGAAAATGCATATTTTGTGTCCTAAACCCAAGTAAGCTTTCCCGCTAAATTTAAAGGGGAAACTGACGTCACGTTGCCAATACTCAAATTCAATTTCACAGCTAAATTGAGCAGGGGAAATCGACGTCACGTGACGTGATGTCACGTGACCTATACAACAATTAAGTTTTCTTGCTAAATTTAGTGGCAAAATATACGTCACGTGACATGTTAATTCCCGCTCCTCATCCCTCTCCACCCTTCCGCCTCCCTTTCTCTCCTTAGCCGATACCCTCGTAGGTTGTTCTCATCAACTGCCTCCCTCCCCTCACTCCCCTTCCTCTCCCCTCGCTTTCACTTTCTTCTTCCGTTTCTCTAATCATCCCCTCCCAATTCTAGTCTAGCGCCTGCTCCCTCCACCTACAGCGTGTCACAAAAGAAAATTTACACGGTCTTTTTTACCGCAAAAATGAACTAGACATCGCCGAACGCTCATTCTCCGCCCCAAGGTAGAGCTAGAGGTCACAACCAGATGCCAAAGTTTCAGCCCGATCCGATAACTTAATCAAAAGTTTAAGTGATTTTCTGAAAATTTCAATGGAAAAATGGAGCCCATTTTTGCCCGTTTTCGGTTTCTGGTGCCATTGAGCCCCATGTGTTCGGAAACTCTGTCGGCCGCCATTTTCCCATTGAAGTTTTCAGGAAATCAGTTATAACTTGATTAAGTTATCGGATCGGGCTGAAACTTTGGCATCTGGTTGTGACCTCTAGCGCTACCTTTTGGCGGAGAATGAGCGTTCGGCGATGCCTAGTTTATTTTTGCGGTAAAAAAGACCCTGTAAATTTTCTTTTGTGACACCGTGTACTTGCTCATGTGACACAAATTCGGTTTCCACACTAAATTTCGCAAAGAGATACAGGGTGTTTCCGGAAACAAGGGCCAAATCGCTCCTCCAAAAAATACGGATCGCGCACAAAATAAAAAAGGTTTATGCCGTAAGGGTTTTTGTCAAAATGCCCATTAAGGAAACTGATTAACTTTTAGTATAATTGGGTAATTATTTATTTTGATGACTTAAATTGTTAAGCATTGATTCTACAGGCATGATTTCACTTATAGTATTGTACTAAATAAACCCACGTTAAAGAGATATAAGGCACATGCAGCATTTTATGGCGTTTCAAAAAAAAAAAGAAGCTCAATTTTGACGCGCTTCTTTGTTTCGGTTTCTCATCGGAGCGCATCTCCACGCCAGCGATCCCGCTCCGTGTGGCCAGAACGCACAACGTGCGGGGGCCACCATGCATCGCACGTATAAGAGGCTGATAAGAAAGACTCCGGACTGTCACATCACCTTTGCCTTTATGACGCCGGTGCCAGTGTAAAGACGCACCATGACGTGCGGTGCGTGGCGGAGCACACCCGTCGCGCGTTTTAGATACGATAGGCGGGACTGTCCGTGCAGAAATGCACTCCGATAAGAAACCGAAACCCAAAAAACGCGTCCAAATCTATCATTTTTTCGGAACAGCGGAAAATGCTGTGGGCGCCTTATATTATTGTAATGTGGTATTTAGTAGTTTTGATGATGCCCAACAAAATTCTGAATGAAACCATTACTACGAAATCATCATTTGCCCAATTATACTAAAATTGAACAATTTTACCTTATGGACCAGCTGACACAGACCACTACGGCATAAAGCTTTCTTCGTTCGATGCCTAGCTTTGGAAGGGGCGCTTTTGCTCGAGTTTTCGGAAACACCCTCTACATCAACTCCAAGGTAACGCAGAGAAGGAGACGGACCCCCTTTGTTATTTCCTTTATGACGGATATTGTCACCAGCAGGCTAGATTTGTACTTAACTTTGTATATGTAACGCGGCGACGGCACACACATTCCCTCTCTCCTTTCTTCCTATACCTCCCTCTCTCAATTCCTCTCGCTTTCCTTGTGTGCCTTTCTTCCCCTCCATCCCCCACTCCCTTCCTGTTATCTTTTTACTCCCTCTCCTACAGTTCCGTCCCTCCTCCATTCCCCTAACCCTGCGCCTTGTCATTCCCAGGTCAGTTGACACACCAATTCAGTTTCCCCCAAATTCATGAATTTATAGGTTCTTCACTCACGTAACGAATGTTTAAAATCTTCCAAACAATTGAAACATTCTCTCCTGAATTCCGAATTCCATCCAGTATTTGGACTTTGAAGATAAAGATCGCTGCAAATTGTTTGTATCTCTTATGGCGGAAATTGCAGACGAGAAATATATTTAAAATTTGTCTTTTGTTAAACGCGATTTATTTATATCCAGTCGCAAGTAAGTAATAGAAACCTAAGGTATTAAATTTGGGAATGACTGCTCAAGAGTGAAAAGTTAATTTAATAAATGTCTATATGTTTGAACTGAAAAACATTTAGTGGATATTTCAAATAGCACATTACTTCTTTCAGTTCAACAACATATACCTCTTTTTAAGTTTGAACTTTAGAGGATGTCTGAAATTCCGAGGCTCCATATAAAATGGGCCGCAAAAATCAGAACCTGAACGTAGCAATCTACACTTTTCTTCAAAGGTGTATTTCACAGGTATTTTTTCTTGTAAAATTACAAGGCCCTTTCAGTATAAAATATGACGAGAACGCTCGCCAGAGTCAATGGCGGACGGCGACGCAGACGACCGTGTCGAGTGGTGGAGCACGTTTGGTGCACGCATTGAGAAATGGCGTCGGGAGCAGCGTCGGAAGCTGTAGCCGACCAGCGAAAGAAAGCAGACGACATGCAGACGAAATCTGTCGGCAACAAGAGCGCCGTCGTTATTTAACCGCGTTTTATTTATTTTTATTACTCACGTTTTGCTAGCATTCTTCGAATTTATTTTTAAACCAAAGGTACATTACAAAAAATATTAGGGTCATTTAAATAGACCACGGTCGTCGCGTGCAGTCAAGGCATTTTCTTAGAAAGCAAACCGGAATAAGGAGGTAGCGCCATCTATCAATATGTGCGCCAAACGCGCCCCACCGGTCGACCAGGTCGTCTGTGGCGCTTTCCGCCGTTGACCCTGGCAAGTTTCTTGGCCCTATTTTTTGCGATTGATGTAAAGTCTAGATTGCCACGTGAAGGCGCTGATTTTTACGTCCCATCTGAAATCGAGCCTCGGCATTTCAGACACCCGATGGAATGTAACAATTTCAATTTTGGAACTGCTCTTGATTAATAATCTCAATTACAAATTTTAAATTTAAGTATACGATTCTAGAGTAGTTAGAAGGATTTTGTTAATGGATATAAAACGAAGAGCATCGGGTGGCAGGAAAAGAAGACCACTTGCGATAAGTAATAAAATAAAAAGGCTTGAGAAGAAAATGTAAAGAGTTCGCATCAATTGCCTTTCGCAAATCAGCATTTCTTCTGTGATGCACGCCACACTAACCTCCCAGCCCAAAAAAAAGTAGAAACACTGCTTTCAGGTGTCAACCTGAATACCTTGATTACAAAAAAATAATATTAGAGATTGTTGAACTAATATGCATTAAAACCACAAGGAGCTAGACAAAGTGAACATACCTTGGAACCACGCAGCGCTTTATGTGTTAAGTTGTAATGTAGTATTAAACGATTTTTAAATGTATGCTTTGTATATATACTCACTGTATTCCGTTGCAACTGAAGAAGGTAGGTCGAGGGTATGACGGGCCGAGGACGAGGAAGCAGACGGAACGCTGAAGAAGAAAGGGGGAAAGTTCCTTCTCTCTTAGCGTTCCTTCTGCTTCCTCCTCCCTGGCCCGTCTTACCCTCACCCTATCTTCTGGAACTGCAACGGACTATAGTCGTTTCTTTCCAGACTATACATGGATGATTGCTTTCGTTGATTTTAAAGTTAACGAAGTCGCTTGAACTAATTTCCGATCCAGTGCTTTCCACTTCAAGAGAGTTGGTACACGATCTACAGAAATTATGAGTCTGACCCAGTCTTCGGTGGAACAGAGAAGTGCATTAAATACACAGAAACCGGACCACCCGTAAATGGCGCCTATCCTCTTCGTTTTGATTTCGGAAGCCAGTCTGGGTAAGTAAAACCTATTACTACTACATATTTCGTTTGAATAAGCTGCAAGATTCTTACAGCCATCACATATTATCTTTCGAAGCTGGACAAGCTAAAAACAAAAGGTAAATCACGCACGCAGAACAACCTCAAAGTAATTTTTAGGTTGCGTACAAATATGGGGCTCTTTGTAGGGTGTCCATATCTGGTAGTCCTTGCTTTGACACTTGGTTACTGTGGAGGTTTTCTTCGTAAATTGGAGCTTGTACCTAAATTTCATGATGCATAGAGTAGCAGGGGTTGATTCATCCAAGACGCTATCACATGTAAAACAAAATCGGATAGATTCACGATGGTTGGATATGAGACACATTTAGATATAACATTGAAATATGCTGAGCAATAAAATAAGAATAATTTACGGAATTTAGAAACATAACTGCAAACGAATATTTCCACTTGCAATTTAATGCTAAAGGAAACACAGTAATAGGTGATTGTACATTTAGATTAGAACATTGAATTAGGCCAACCAATAAAATAAGAATAATTTACATAATTTAGAAACCTAACTGAAAACGAATATCTCCACTTGCAATTTAATGCTAAAGAAAACACATTATTATGGAAATGGACATAGAATTTTGAAATAGTAATATTGAGAGTGAGTAAAAACAACTGAAAAATCTATCTTATTAATAAACAAAAAACTTGTCAGCGACCTTATATTTCCAAAGTTCAAAGATACACGCAAAACAGAATTCGAGCAGCAGCAACCATTAATTTTTTTTATAGAAGACATAAAGCATTTCTTATTCATCTTAATGTCTAGTTTTATTTCGCCTACCTAAAATAGTTTATATGTACGTGCGAACAATCCTTTACATGTTAAAATTGCCTTCGAGGGATTTGTATTGATCGCGAAAGGCTCAGCTCCACTACCGTGATTCCCTTTTATGCTCTGTTTCGTTCATTATACTGCTCTTAATAGAACCACTAATGAATATGTCTATTTTTCTTCCGCCTGTCTAGATTTGCTTATGTATATTTGTGAACTTTCTTAGTATATTGTAAGCATGTTTAAGTGTTTTTCGTCCTTACCCTTAAAAACACAATCGTAGGAATGTCCTTGAGGGTAATGACCTTCAATACATAGTTTCGGGGAGCGAAAAACTTATATTAAAGCATGGGAAATAAGCACCGGAGGAACACGGACCAAGAGTAGAATAACAACTCTTGGTCCGAGTTCCTTTTGCGCTTATTTCCCATGATGTACCAACTGGCGCATCTAAGCATTCAATTAAAGCAATTGAGTGGGCAAACTGATTTGACGCATACGTCCCGTGACATCAATTTCCCTGCCGTATTTACTGGGGAAAGTGAATTTGTGTTCATGTCTATGACATCAAATCACGTGACGTCAATTTTCACACGGAATTCAGCGGGGAAACGTACTTGGTGCAAAAATCACGTTACATAAAATTCCCCGCCAAATTAACCGAACGAACTGAATTGGTGCATTGGCCACGTGATGCCTGGTCACTTGACGTAAAGTTTTTTTTGCTATATTGAGCGTCAAAACCGAATCGGTGTGGTGACGTGAAGTCAGGTAACCTTTCGTCAATTTCCCACTAAATTTAGCGTGAAAACTGAATTGGTGTATAGTTCACGTGACTTTAACTGACCCGCTAGACCTAGCTGCGAAACTAAATTAGTTTATAGTTCATGTGACGCCAAGTAAAGTGTATCAGCTTCCCCGAAAATATTAAATGGGAAACTAAATATGTATATACGTTTCGTGACTGGACTCGGGACATCAAATTTCCACTATGTTTAGCGAGGAACGTGAATTGGTGTTTAGGTCACGTAACGTCAGTTTCCCCCGCTAAATTTAGCGGGAAATCGATGGGCACATGGACGAAAAGTCAGACGGACGGACAGACAAAGCTTTGAGATTTGGGGTTGAGGGAGGCATTATTACAAAGCATTGCATGCTTTAAAAATAGTAATAGTTGAAGATATATTATCTTTTCTCGTTTTTGTTTAAACGGAAGCCTTCCAAAAGACTTGTGTATAGTTTTAATGCATTCTACCACAGACTAACCCCACGTAATTGTAAAGCAAAATATGCAAGAAATTCTTAAAACTTTCCTACATTAAAAAAAAAAAAAAAAATCGGGAAGCCACGTTGATTCGGTTTATGAAGTGAAGTTAGCCCAACAGGACATAATATAGGGGGTTATTAGACACAATAAGTTGATTAGTTAACAAATATACGTTGATTAGGTTTTTACTTCTCGAATGATAATCATATGTTTCCTATTAGAAGCAAGCTGGGCGTCATCGAAAACTATAAATTTGTAAGCTTTGGAAAGACTTGGAGCGCATGCGAAGCGCGCGGTCGTGTGTTGATATTACCACTCAAACAACATGCGCAACTCTGGTGAAGTGAAAAGACGCCGGTGCAGTTATTCCGTCTCTTATTCGCATTCTCGCCCCGCCAGCCTTGAGCCCATTCCAACAGCAAAGTGTCGCGCTACCCACGCGTTCGAAGTTTTTCAAAAATTTACTGATATAGTGGATTTCAATGACGCACAGCAAGCGTTTTTTTTTTTGTTTCGTTTAAAGCCATGTTTTTATTTCCATTAATTAATGAGTTAATTAACACATTTGTTTGATTATCCAACATATCGTGACGATTCTACCCTGGCCGTATTACTGAGGGTGCAAACTGAATTAGTGAAGCTTTCCCGGATTTGTTCACACAAACTTGTAACGCCTTGAAAAACGTACTCAGTATTTGAACCTAAACGTAGTGTTTTTGTCTCCACTGTGCCTGAGCGTATTGGGTTACAAAAGACAGAATGCCTAAGCTTTGTCATTTTATAGACTCCTTGCTTTCCAATCTTCTAATTCTCTCTCAATGTTCCCCACTCGAATAATTAATAGGATATTGCTTGAAACGCAGTGTGACACAACAAACAACATAAAAAATAAGCTTTGACATGACAACGCTTTATGGCAAGAGGTGCATGTACGGAAACCTATGCAACAAGAAAAACGTATTACGGACAGTGAATAATACAAAGCTACAAGAAATAAAATTTCTTAAATAAATTATAAAAGCCGAAGAAAAATGAAAGCCATTTACAACTCCCTGTAACGCCGAATTGGAGCGCAGCTCTTGAGGAGAAGGAGGAGGGAAGGGTACAAAGGGGAGGGTATACCCCTCCTCATCCTCCTCCTTCTCCTCTTCCCCTCATCCTTCAATCTCCTCCGGGGGGGGGGGGGGTCACGTGACCTCGGGGGGGGGGGGGGGGGGGGGGCTCGCGCGGTGCATGTCCCAACATGCACCGCGCGGTTACGCCGACGCCGACGCCGACGCCGCTCAAGCCGGAAACGGGCGCCTAAGAGCTGCGCTCTAAAAAATTAAGCAAGCTTACAATTATCTGTAATGCGAAATTAGAGCGCAGCTCTTGAGGAGGAGGAGGGCGGGATACCGTGGGGAGGGTCCCGAGGGGAGGCTATATGGCGGTGAACACTGATTTGAATAGGCAGACTGACACAAGAAGACAAGATGAATCTTAAAGCGAGATACCTGTTGCTCTATTTGTGATATAACTACCCGCCCCATTGTAGCGGTCACTCATGCAAAATAAAGAAAAACACCAAGCATCCGTGTGCCGGAAACAAAAGGAATCCCCGCAAGGCAAAACATCTTAAAAATTCGCAAAGCTCTTTACATTTCAAAACATTAAGCCGTGCCCCAAAAAGACGGGCATAACATTCAAAGCTCCTGGTCATTGCAACAACACTCTCCAAGTCCCGTAGAAAACGTTAAACATCGTCAGCATATGCCGAAACAGACACCACTTAATTCCCAAACAGCGGGAATCCTCGTGTAATCTCAACTACTTTCTTTGGGGCGAGGTTCGGCGTGTGTGTGTGTGTGTGTGGGGGGGGGGGGGGGGGAGAGGATCGCCCCACACAGCGTAGGCGAGGTTCGGCGGGCTTCTGAGAAGCCACGCTGAATTTAGTTTTTGCAGTGTGAAACAATACAACGAACACGAAGGGGCGACAAGGGCCAACACTGTCAACCCCCCCCCCCCCAAAAAAAAAAAAAGAAGAGAAATTCGTGTTTTAGCTACCCATTAACAACCAATCCAGCCAGCACCTCAGTGTACAAGGTTTACACCAATCGCATAAACTCAGGAAAACGAAAACCGTCGAGCTGCGCAAAACGATACTGATGCCGTACACGACCTAATGCTTGTGATTGGTCTCGTGAGATACGGGAACCACGAAGACCTTGAGATAGTGCGTAAGTGAACAAATCGTGCATCAGTAATATTACCGTGAATGTATTCTGTCCAGGGACCGAGCATGTTTGAGGTGAACCTACAATATACGGCGCGCCCTCTCGAATTCACTTGAGGCTTCCACGAGTTTGGAGATGTGGGGTTTCCTCCTTTATATAATGATATTTTTCGCCCACGCTGAGAGGAAGGTGGCAAAAGTACAGATTCAAAAACACATTTCCACAATTTTTACAAACGTGTCGCCTGTGTCACGGAAAAATATTCTGGAGCTTTTATGGAAACCCTTCAGGGCAAGAAGCGGAGCCTACCTTCATTGTATTAAAATGATAAAATAGTTCATACCGTGGGGTGGGAGCGGTCAAGGTTTCAAAATCCAACAGCGGGAATTTGGGTGAATTATCCCAAGAAAGGCGTCCGCATTCTCGGAGAAGCCTGCTGCACTTCTATTTTTCTTTGATGCAAATACGGGTAAGAAACACTGTATATACAAGTTCAATATCTTGGGAGCAAGAAGACTCTGCGCCATCTGGCATGAATACATGCGGAATTTTATTAGGGTGCACTTTCTCCACAGTGGCAACGCGAACATAGTGCAGCATCAACGGTTCCAAAACCCGCGCTCTTCGCAATGAGTGAATCGCGGAGGTTTGAGTATTCATCCGCAGTAGGCGGCAGTAGTGCGCTCGCAGGAACTCAAGACAGTCGTGCATGAGGAGCGTGGGAACCTCGTCTCTCTGCGCGATGCAAACGTGGTGCAACACGTCGCATAAGGACTCAGATAGGGCTTTAATTTCCTCTCCGTCCTGCAGTTGCAGGATGGGAGAAGTGCAGCCAACGTCTCAGGGCGTCAGTTTTCTTCGACAGCGGTCTCAGGGAGACGGCTTCTTAGAGACCGCACAGCCGCGGGGTAACACAGCCGGGACGTGTCAAATCTCCAGAACGTGGTCCGATCGGGTAGTGTTCTGGACATTCGTCTGGACATGCGGCCTAGACGATCGACGTCTGGACATTCTGGACATTCGCCCAAGGCATCGACGTCAACGACGATGTCTAGGACGACCCCTAGGGCGATATTAATGGCCACCTTTAGGGCCACCTCTAGGACGACTTTTAGGATAATCTCTAGGAGGACCTCCAGGTCGAACTCTAGAACGACGTCGATGACGACGTCAAGAACTCCAGGTCCTTCGAAAGGGGTGGGAATGTGAAGGGGTGCGCAATGGCGCTCCGCATAGGCGCGGTGCCTGCGTACGCGCGGCGGATACGCGTGCCGCGGATACGCACGGCGTATTATTCGAATCCAGATCCTGTATCACAAAACCGGATCAAGTAGCTAAATAATGCTATCGGATTAAAAACAATCTCGACCAAGTGGAAGCGGACGTGAAAAGCTACAACATAACGAGCGCTATAGAGGGCAAAATGGCAAGAGACACGAACAAGTAGAAGAACAGAACAGGACAGGACAAAGCGCTTTGTCCTGTCCTGTTCTACTTGCCCGTGCCTTTTGCACTCTTGTCCTCTATAATGCATTACCAACTAGCCCAGAAGTTAATTCTGGTGACGAGCGCATCGAAAGTTCGTTTCCTGGAGAAATAAAGATGTCACACCCAACTTGTCGCGGTGGGTTTCTAAAACTATGAACGTTAAACGAAGGTGCAGTACACACGTTAAACAAATACAAAAGAAAAAAAAAAAAACGTTATTTTCGAGCGTCCAAAGCAGTGTTTCTCGTGTTGCCCCACAGTTCCAGCAGGCGATACGCCTGCTGGTCCTTGAGTGACAGCCATGACAGTCTCGTCAGTATCGGTCACTCTCCTGCCGATATGTCCGAAAATGAAGGGTTACTGTGCTTGGCGTCTGGGCGGTCATAGTCACTAAGGTCAACTTCAGAGTCGGTCGGTGTCGTGGGGCTTGTAAAACCTTCCGCCGAGTGTGACTCTCGCCGCTGCTGTGGAGGCTCTGAAGTGGGCGACTTGCCGTTCAAACTCCATGTCGTCTCACTTGCGGCGGAGGGCGCAGGGTCGCCTTCATCAATGACCAGTCGCGGCTCGTCTGTCTTTCTGCCTGATACCACACTTGCTGCCATGCCAGACGTAGCCGCTGCAATCGCTGTGTCCCGCTGGGGCTCGGAGGGAAAGGTCTGCTGGCTTGTTGGCCGTAACGTTTTGTGACAACTTGGTGTTCACTTGATCTAGGGCGAATGCGGAGCAATAACACTTCTCGGTGCACTAGCTGTCGCATGACGGTGGTAACACCGCAAACAACAAGCCTGAAAGCCTTCCGTGGAGTGCCCAAACAGCTTGTATGTGCCAAACTTTGGGGTCGTGAAACCGGTACCGAAGTGTCCCTGTTATCCACTCCGGAAAACGTTTTCGTAGATCTGTGTTGTCTACCATCACTCAATGACCACGAACGCTGATGATATTGGGCATGCCCTAGTGAAAAATATTTTTCACAAGAATTCCATTTCAAGTAAAAAATTATTTTACTGGAATATGGGACGCTTTTCACTTCCGGTAAAGACGGAATTCACTGGAATGTCACAGGATATCACCGGAATTTTATTTCCAGGAAAAAATCTATTTTACTGGATTATGGGACTCTTTTCATTTTCAGTAAAGCCGGAATTTACCAGAAATCACAGGATTTGCCGAAATTCACCGGAACGTACTGTGTTTTTTTTTTCGAAGGTCAACGGAAGGCATTTAGGAAGAAGCCTGTAAACTGTGGGTGGTGTATGTTTACCAGATGCAGATGCTGGACGATTCGATAAAAATTAAAACGCGGTTAGCCCATATAGGCCTGAAAGTTCCATCTTTATTTTAATGGGTCGATACCAGTGAAACAATGTGCACAGCTGTAGAGAAAAGCAATCAGACCAAATAGGAACAACCGAGTGCTTTGTCGCAAGAAGTATCTTTCAATGTACTCACTATGCCGCTGGTTAAATTCCTAGATGTACGGTAGTTTAACTAATAAAACCGAGCAGGTGCATCACACGGATATACACACACCGTCAGTAGCAGGGTTAGCGAAAACCACGAACACGCACCAACATCCGCCTCCGTTGAGAATAAATCATGGCCACAGTCACGGTCTCGTCACTGATGCCGTCACCGCGGGTGCACCACGCGCGGACACATCACAATGTCAGTAGCACGCTCAGCGAAAACCGCGAACGCGTGGAAGAAACATCCGCCGCCGTTGAGAAATCACGGGCACAGTCACGGCGTCTCCGGCGTTTTTTTCGCTCACTAAATGCTTCTGAAGCCACACGAACAAACAGTGAAAGAAACAGGTCACTGAAATATATTTTATTTTTATCCGCGCATCCAGCTGCTCTGGAAGATACAGGTCGCACAAAAGGAACGGGATGCCTACACTGAGCCTCCGTTCGGGGCCGCTACTCATTGACGGACAAAGAAGCCGGTTTTCTTCAAAGGAGCAAAAAGACCTCCTCACATTTTTCCACGAACCCATTTCGAGGGAGGGAGGGTGCGTCGGGACTCGTCGTTGGTGCGTCCTTGGAGCATCCGTTCAACACCTCCTAGAGAAGAAGGCCATAGCGCTCCGAGTGGTTACGTCATAATGTCGGAGGAAAGAAGGCCATGGCGCAACTACGCGAGAAAAAAATGCTATCGACGTGAAAAAAATGTTTCTCGTCAAGCAGCGCGGTGGTGTTCGTGCGCGTTTATCCGACATTAATATGCATTTTAAAAGCGCGGTGTTGTGCAATTTATTATATGTATACAATAAACGTAATGTACAACGCGTTACCAAGGTTGAAAGTACCAATTTTTTATATTTCAGTTTATCCCCGTAACCGCGGGAATACGCGCAGGCCCCCAGCACCCCAGACTTTCCGAATGAACCGGCCGGTTGCGACATTTTCTTCCCTCACACGGGCTCCGATTCTGGTAAATTTAAGTTGTGTGTGAGCTGCTGAATGTCCGAAAAGGAACGCTGAGACATTTCAGAAGGGAAGGAAACCGAAAACAAATGCAGTCATCGCCCCAGGAAGCATATACGAGCAAGAGATGGGTCGACAACGTTAAGCCTTTCGTCGCCGCTGCTCTCGTGTGTGGTACTTTTGAGACTTGTTTCCCATCGTTTTTCTGTCATCACCGCATTCTCAGGTAGTTTTGTTTGGTTAGCTTGATACTACGGCATTTACGTGGATTCGTGAAACAAGTCCTGCTACTGTTTGAGTGACCTGTGTGACAACTAGCCGCCGATGCCTCTGGTTGATTATAGATGGATCATAAACCTCTCTCTCGACAGAGACATATTCTTGGAGTTCGTGTTCAAATGTTTTCGTCACGGATATTGTGGGACGTATGGATACGATCGACAGGTGAGAAACAACTTATTTACGGGCTTTCTTGGTCATGTAGGAAGCAAGTAAAGTGCTGCAACCGTTTTTTTTTTTAATCGCGTGGTACGATGAAATTTTTTTCTTTGTCGTTATCCGTGTGCAGTTGCGTCGACATTTGTAAATATGCGTAGTAATCTAGTTTTCACTGGAAGGTGAAAAGCAAGTTTGTGTGAATATTGAAAGTGCGTTGTTTTCGGTTATGTGTTTATTCAGACTAATATTATTTTATTGCCTTTACCGCGTTTATACTAGAATCTTCGTTGTATTAAGGTAATAGTAATATTAGATACAAAATAAGTTATATTTTGTTCTAATGCAGCTCGAGCCCATAGGAGAAGTAAATTAGTTGACTAAGTAGTAAGATTAGTCCCTCTGCCACACGAAATATTAATGCATTTTCATTCAGTGATATAGGATTTAATCAGCTCGCGGTCTTAAGTGAAGTTTATTTGTCGACCCCATAATGTCATTCGATCAAAATTACATTAATTTTGCCATGTGGACGGGTATAATGCAAGAAATCAGTGACTGCACGCAATAACATCGCTTACAAGATCGGAAGTGACACTTCTCTTGCCGTGTCCGCGTTGACTATGTCTACCTGATTTTTAACTGATCTGTCTTGCTGTGTCCAATCACTGCGGGTCTCGCCATTTTGTCAAAGTATTTCTGTATAAAATATGCATTCCTGCCACAATAATTGCGTGACTGAATGTTTTCGACTTAAATTAATCACAGTTTTCTATAAACGTCTTATACGCATACCTCGTGCCATTTCGTACCAGTTATTTAGCAGCGTAATGTTTTTCCATGTAATAAAATGTTTTCTTGCCCCGTTCCTATGTGCAGCTTTCATTTTAGCTAATAAGACACGCGTATGTGACTAAAAGCGCGTTACGACGGTCGATCCACGCGCGTTGCCTTCGCTTCGACACGCGCCCCCGTTGGCCTTCCTTTGCGACGTAACGAGAAGAGCGCTACGGCTTTCTTCTTTAGGAGGTGTTGATCCGTTCCCGGCCCGTCTCGGCTTCCCCCTACCTCGCGTCGGCTTCCAGTGAAGTTCGGTAAACGGGGAAACGAGTCACTCGTTTCCGGTAACATGTCCAGCAAAACCGGGTAGTCTTGTAAACGAAAGTGGCTGCCGGTGATATTCCAGCGAAATCTGGAAACCCGCTGCCGGTGAAGTTCCAGCGAAATCTGTTTACTGGCAAATATTCCAGCGAAGACTAGTAAACTACGCTGATTTCGGATAGAAACGGGTGAAACGTGACCAGTTTTTACCGGATATCACCGGAAGTTTACCGGATGTCACTGGAAGTTATGCCGGATTTTTCAATAGGGTGGGCATCGCTATATCCATTATAAACAGTCCTGTTCCGCTGTTAATGTTGGGGTGGTCATTGTACGCAGCAAGAATCTCTTGAAGACACTAGCCGTACTCGTTCTGAACTGCGAACCGTTCTTCGTCAGGCACGTGCGGTGGCAGCCTAAACACGGAAGGATACAACATGTGGGGTCCCACTAAAACCAGGGGAACAGTTACTAAAACGCAAGACACCATGCGCTACCATTTGACCGGTGTTCGCCACTTAACTGACTACTTCCAGGAGAGGTGGACCTCCCTGGTGCTGGAGGTATTGAGACCGTTAATGGCTACAATGCTGTGAATCCCAATTATGACGGCATCCACCGGGGTGTCTTTGGGTTCTTAAATCGTGAAAGTCTGAGCCTTCGATGGGGTCGCCACTTGGACACAAATATGCGTCCCTGGCACCTGCACGATAGAGGGACCCTAGGGCACAAACGCAGACAGAGATAATTCAGCAGAGCAAGGAAACAGACCTCACTACAGATCGGTTCCGCGTGACGCTGTTTCGGCTCGCAATTTTGAAACCCCCCTGAATGAGCTCCTCGTAGATCACGGTGACGTTCCATTGCACTCACAGCGGTTCATATTAATGTAAGCGTGAACGGATATGTACACTCAATCCGGCAAAAACGTCCAGTGGCATCCAGTGACACCCCGTGAACTTCCAGAGACATCCGGTGAACTTCCAATGACATGCGATGAACTTCCAGTGATATCCGGTGAAAACTGGTCAAGTTTCAACCGTTTTCATCCGAAACCAGCGCAGTTTACCAGCCTTTGCTGAAATATTTGCTGGAAAACAGACCTCGCTGGAATTTCACCGTCAGTGGGCTTCCAGATTTCGCTGGAATGTCACCGGCAGCCACTTTCCTTTACCAGACGACCCGGTTTGCTGGAAATCTTACTGGAAACGAGCGACTCGTTTCCCCGTTTACCGAACTTCACTGGAAGCCGAAACGAGGGGAGGAGGAAGCCGAGATGAGCCGGGGACTGGGTGTGTAATTATGGTGCCTAAACGCACCAAGCACGGGTCCCCACGCACCCTCTCTCCCTCGCATTGGGTTTGTGGAGAAAATGTGAGGGGGTCTTTTTGCTCTTTTGAAAGAAACCGGTTTCTTTGTCCGCCAACGAGCAAGGGCCTCGAGCGGATTTTCAGTGTAGGCTTCCCGCTCCATCTGCGACCTGCATCTCCCATAGCAGTCGGGTGTACGGATAAAAAGAAAATATCTTTCAGTGACCTGTTTTTATGCCTCTTTGTCCGTCCGGCTTTAGAAGCATCCAGTGAGCAAAAACGACGCTCGGAGATGCCTCTGGTGGTGGCATCAGGAACGACGCCGTGACTGCGCCCATGATTTCTCAACGGCGGTAGATGTTGGTGCACGTTCGTGGTTTTTGCTACACGTGCTACTGACAGTTTGTGTCTGTGTGTCTGTGTGGTGCACCTGCTCGGTTTTCTTAGTTGAAAAACCGTACATCTCGGAATTTACCCGGCGGCATTGTGAGTACCTTGAAAGATATTGTTGCGACAAAGATCTTGTTTGTTCCTATCTGGTCAGATGGCTTTTGTCTAGAACCGTGCAAGGTTTTTCACTGGTATCGACCCTGTGAAATAAAGACATGAAACTTTCTGGTCTTTATGGACTAACTGTTTTAATTGTTACCGAATCGTCACGCATCTGGTAAGCATACACCACCCGCGGTTCAAAGGCTTCTTTCTGAGTGCCTTCCGTTGACGTCCGAAAAGAAACAAAAAAAAAAAACACGGTAGGTTTTTAAGAATTGCGGCGAATCCGGTGACTTTCGGTAATTTCTGGCGAATCCAGAAAAATCCGGTGACTTCCGGTAAGTTCCGGCTTCACCGGAAGTGAAAAAGTCCCATAATACAGTACAATATATTTTTACTAGAAATGAAATTCCGGTGAAAAAATCCGGTGACTTCCGGTAAATTCCGGCTTTGCCGGAACTGAGGAGAGTCCCATAATCCAGTAAAATAATTTTTTACTGAAAATGAAATTGCGGCAAAGAAATATTTTGATAGAACGCTCAGTGTTTATCTGCAACAATCTCCAAGATCATGAAATTTCAATCCTTTTGGGCTGAAGACGGGAGCAGAATGCGGAAAATCCTGAGCGCTGACATCGATGGTCCAGAAAGCAAGAACGAGAAAGGGAGCAGCAGAAGAAGAGAAAAAGAAAGCAGACGAAAGGTTGAACGTGATCGTTTTGTAGCGACGAGTTCAAGTCGCTCGAGCGCGTGGAACTTTAGTTTTAAACAATGCGCGATTCCGGTATGCCACTGCGAAGTAAGTGAGAAAAAAACTAGAGACATACTTTTTTCGACATCTTGGAAACCCTGAGATGGGGAACGATAAAAAAAACGGACGAACACAACAAAATCGTTTCCCATCTCAGGGTTTCCAAGATGTCGATTAATTACTAGCTTGCCTGCACTTTATTACTGTTTACAATACTTTTTTGCTGGTTCTCTCTGCATATCAAAGCGTCGCCAGTTATATGAGCCCTTGGGGAACACCATCTGTGACCACAAATGTCCGCGTCTATGCCCCGCTGTTCCCCGAGCGTCCCGAATGCTCGGGACCTTTCCCTCTAGATTATTATGTTAACTCTATCGTCGGCGCTCGGGGAGGTGATGTTCCTTCGCAAAGCCGTAGATGATAACACGTTCCCGGATGTAGTGCAACCCCCTTCGGTCGGCGCTCGGGGAGGCGCGAAACCACATCGCCACTGAAACGCTACGATATATTTCCTATTTCTCCTACCATCGTCCTACAACCCGTCAGGTGTGCCCATCGATGAGTTTCGTCTAAAAACACCAAACGAAACTCGCGTTTTGATCTGCGCTTGTTTCCACTACCTGTGTGACTTCTGACTAAATACGCTCGAATTCTGTCTTGACATGTGTTTGGTTCGTTTTTTTTTTTTTTTTTTTGCGTATCGCCCAGTAATATAAGCTTACCCCAATTTTAAATATTTTTTGTTCGATGATTGTGTGACTAACAAAGAAATATGTTCATTTTCATAGGTGTGTTTAATTTCATTATTTGTTACATCAAAATAAGTAAGGTACATTCGATACTCGAGTTTCATTTCACTAGACTCGGCACTGTTGTCACACCCAAAACATACCGCCGTGTCGTACACACAGCCCACACGTTTCTTTAAAGAAGTTAGATCAAGTACCTTAGCTTTAGATAATCAGGCAAAGTATAGATTTTTCTCCGAAGTATATCATTTTACTATTAATAGTTTCTTCTCATACTTTTTTACCCAGTACGGCATGCACGACGCTTGCCTCGTCTCCTGGATATACGGGCAAAAACATGCTGAGCCTTACTCCTACAGGTGGTAAGTATGACTGAAATGTCCCCATCCCGAACTTCTCCAAAGTATTTTAAATATGTTTTTTTTTTACCTTATTAAGCCAATGTTAAAGTTTGTTTACTTAACTTAACACTGCGCGAATAACAAAAAAAAAATACTTTTTTTACATAGGCGCTTGAACTTACCGGAATATCGGATCTATGAAGTCATAAAAGACCAGTATTTTATAAAACTGAATACATTATTTATATTCTGACGTTTTTTGTGTGTCACGTATTTTTCAATTATTTATTGATATAAGACAGGAAGATGCCAGATAGCTCCAACTCAACTGGCGCAATGTTTGCTTATATATTTGCAGGAAGTACAGCGGTAAAGGTATACGCCGCATATGCGGAGTGCGAGCAGTGCCTCGTTCTTAGGAACACCTACATCAGCGGTAAGAACTCTTTCATATCGAAGAGCGTAACTTGAGTGTTTTAAGTTGCCACAGTCAATGTATGCGAAGAAACTCTCAACAGTTGCAGTTTTGTTTTGTTTGAAACTTGTGACTTTGTGTAGCCTTTTAAGTTTGTTTCTCTGAGGTTTCACCCAACGTCTTTTCGCTCTTAGTGGTAGTATAAACAAAAATTATGTAATTCCTATACACATCCTCCTCTAAAAAGTAAGGAACACTGCCCTAAAACAAGTGAAAGCTTTGAAGATTAAATATATATTTCGTGTCCTATTTTCATCTCCCAATCTCCAAAACGTGACGACGGGTTACGAGCTTCACAGATGTCGGCTTTAACCTCCTCATTCCTCAATGTTTTCTCCTATAAACTTGTGATTACTTCACCCCTTCGAGTCAAGAATATGGGCCGCAAAAACCTTTTTTTTTTCTTGTTTTTGTCTCTGTCTTGTCGTAAATAAGAGCCCGGGACGCATGTCTGGCCGAGTACTTTTTTAGATGCACTAGGCTGGTATCTTTATTCCAAAAACAGCCCAATACACAGCAGTGAGAAAGTATAGAAATGGGACAGGTGAGGCAGCCCATTGACGTCACTCTCAAATGCACACATCATGGTACAGATAAGCACGACATGAGATACGCCTCTCACATACACGATACCAATATAACACCTTCTTTCCGGTAGGAATCGATGCCGCGAGTGAAAAGAAAGAGGGGAAGGTTGTTGAGTTCTGTAGAATTCAAATTGTACGTCAGCCTTAAAAACTCATAACTTATATGAAGCATGAAACCTTATCCTAAATTATAATCAATGTCAGACGCGAAAATTGTTTCGTGGACCCCTTTCACTAGCTGAATGTAATGATGGCCGCAATTTTCTAAGCTACTTGAATCTTGCAGATACAGCGTGTGCTCTACTTGTGCCTGAGCCTGTGTTGAACAAGAACACCACCTGCTGTGATTTTATTTTTGACCTTCTTTGCGGCACAACGCAGAAGTACTACATCTACGATGCAAGTTGCTAGTTGGGCAAGCTAAGCATGCTACTCTCGCCTGACGAGAATGCAGTGAAAACGTTACTGGGAAAATAAAGCCCTCGCGGTGGTGGTGTGGGATTAAAACATTTGTTTCAGTTCAGTATATGACTTTATAAAGCTAAATGTTATTTTTATTTGCAGTGACATTGTCAGAAAAAAGCGTATGCCTGATTCATTGATGGATGTGTAAAGGTAAATATTATGAATTATGGGAAACAATTCAAGAGCACCTTGAAGTAGATCCAAAGATACTAAGATAGGTTTTTATTAGTTTGTTATATCAATTGAAGCCTAAACTTTTTGAAAACACGGATACAAAAACTATCGTGCTAAGAGCCAAACCGCATAAAAAACATATAGGCAACTCTAAAGTCACGGGATCCTGGGAAAATAACTCCAAGCTTTTCGTATGGTCGCCATTTTATTTTATATAATGAAGAGTTTCTCCAGGACTTTTTTATTCTTGGTGAGCGTACCTAAATTCGCTAAAGGCGGGACGCTTTCAAAAACGTTTTTTTATATACCGAGATTTTTATATCCACACACCTGTGAAACAAGCGTACATCGTACCGTCACAACAAGCAGCGTTGCTGCTTGGAGGCATAAAAAAATAATTTTCCTCTCTTGAAGTACGCAGCAATACCTCTGTAAAATATCTGTGGAGATAAGCAGGATTTATAAGTTTAGTGCATGCGCATTAGCAAATACGCTGATATTTAAGATGAGCGCTTTAAAGATAAGGATGCTCCACAGCGATCTTGGAGCGACTGGTTCAGAATGACCCTTTCGAAAATAAGAAAATTTTAATGAACCGGAATGGCGGTTGGCATGGAAACTAAAACCGATCAGCCCATCATATTGCTAGGTTTCGTCGTTTGCATCTTAGTATCTGTGTCCGGCCAGTAGGCAGAGAAGCAATGGCGGTACTTTGCCATCATTCAGTGACTGTAGTCAAACCGGAAGAAACTAGAGGTGCGCACATTTTAATGTGTATGATGATAGAAGTCGCATTATGAAGCTGATATTCTGGACAAGGTATTGTTGTGTCACACAATTAAGATGTAAGTAAAACATCTTCACGTTGGTGTAAGCTTCTGTTCCTTTTGGGCACGCCGGTTTTATGCCATGTGTTCGGTACGTGCGTCACTGCAAAACTGGGGTAAAGCTTTCCCACTCCTTTCTTATTTCCCAAAACGTTTTTTTTTTTTTTCTGGAGAACATAACCGAATGTTAATAGCCATTGAAATTTATTGTACCTCTGTTTTCTTTTTTGTTTAAACACATTTAATGTTGTATAGAATGCAGACGTCATGATGGCCTTCAAAAACTACATTGTCAGGAAAGAACTATTTTTTTGTGAAAGCTTTTTTGCTCATATAAGCACAGCGTCTGATTAAAGCACAGAAATGCTGGACGAAGCGAAATGAGATTCCACATTAGTACTTCATTGTTCACAATTTCACGTACATATACGCGTGGTTCGAAAAGGTTCTACTTACTAAAAAAGTAAACTATGATAGGCAATCGAAATTTGTTTTGGCACGTGATTTATTATTAAATACTGGCACTAAGCGCAAGTATAATCGCAGTCGTTCATGACTTAATTAGCATAAAATCACCAATAAGCATCAAATTACTGTACTTAGGGTGTGTACTAGGGTTATCGAAACATCATGGTCCCACATGTTTGTATATATCTCTAAAAATAATGTTAGTAATATAAAAATGTACAGGCTACAATATCTATGTTTTCTTTATACTTGTGTGTAATTGTATGGTAACCGCCTAAAGCTGAGTGCTGTAGTAGTGCGCGACATATCGTCACAATCAATGAGTATTTAAAAAACTTCAGTTGCAATAAGAAACGGCGGAAAAACTTCACAACCGTTTCAGTGCTGTATAAGGAATTCGTAAATTCAATATGAGCATGGTTGGATGTTTGCTTTAAAAAGCATGGTTTTCGGCAGTTTTTTTTTTTTTTTTTAGCTCAGCACAACTTTTGTTCGACTTTCTTCCTGTGAAACCCAATCTTTTGAATTTGTGACAATATATAATTTAGCCTTGACTCTAGATCGGAAACACGTGCAATTTTCTTTTGCCTTTCAAAAGACAATTGATAAAGTGCCGCATCACACACTTCTTATATTACGCACTTTCTAAATAGAACCTTTCATTTAATATTGATTTAAAATTTTTCTTCAACCGCACTAAAATTATTCTCATTGATCAAGAATCCTCATCTCACGAGAACGTCAAGTTGGCGGTTACCGCAAGGCCGGTGCTGGGCCCTTTACATTTCCTTTGATGTGTCGATGACTTGCCAACAAGTTTCCAGGCAACAGCTCTTGTATGCTGATTGTGTAGTAAATAAAAATATTCAGTATGTATTAATGCACTGAACTTCAAAAGAACTTGGCTAGTATATAAAATTGGTGTAAAAAATTTCCAGTGGCTTAGCTCGGCTATGCCAGGATATACGTAGCGTGAGCTTAGGGTCAGCTGGTTATTCTTAGCTTTCCTGGTTTTCCAAGATTAGCTTTATTATCATGCTTACTGCTGCTTCAATGACACACACACGGTATACGCATTATGTGACTACTTCGGGATCCGATGAGTTAAGCTTCTCCGCTCTTCTGCGCCGCTCACCAGCAATTTCGCTCTCCTCCTCCATGGCTATACCACACTGGCAAACGCCCCGCTATATGTATACCCCCCTGATACCCCTGCGCATGCGCAGAAAATTAGAGGCGCTGTCAAGCGGCTCCGGTGCAGCGTCAGACTTGGCTACCTCGCAACGGAGGCGCAAAGCTGGGCACGCGGCGGCGCCAGTGCGTCTGCCGCGGCTATGACGTCACTCCTCTGGAATGCGCAGACCGCCGAGGCGCGCGTGGCGGCGGTGGCTCCGGCGCGCCGGCTGTGCAGCTGCGGTATCCGGAGATTCCACTTTCGGACACTGCAGCGTACGGACGCGGAATGTCGAGCTCCGATGGGGCGCTGATAACGGCCCAGACAGGCCGTGGTGATAAGGCATCAACTGCTGAGTTGGAATATGCTGTTCATCTGCCACCCCTGCCTGCTGGATGCATAGCGACGAACGCAGTGTTTCTACATTGTTATGTTAAAAAACGGCCCTACTGGATACAAGACTTCCGCGGTGAACTTGAAAAGTTGGACCTTCTGAAAGACTTGGCGTCGGCAGGTGCGTACCAGATGAATCATGTCTGGATGTTGAGACTGCACTCATTAGCTGCGAAACAAAAGCTGGTGGCAGCGAAAGAGCTAACTGTCAAAGAAGGGAGGTGCCTCGTGTTTGACCCAGCAAAGAATGAAGTGAAGATAAAGCTCCACTGGGTTTATATGATGTTCCAAATTTAAGATGTAAAAGGAGCTTGAAAGGTTCGGCAAAGTATCCAGCATTACTCGGGAATGCTTCCGCGAACGAGGCTTCGAGAATGTTGAATCCAACACGAGGCTTGTGCAGCTGACCCTCAAAGGGGGTACGACGGTGGACGACATTCCCCACGAGATACGGCTGGAAGGGTGCAAAGGTCTAGTCCTTGTACCAGAAAGGGCCCCTCTGTGCCTGAGATGCAGGCGAGCAGGCCATATCCGGTGGGACTGTCGCACTCCTCGATGCGCCGGCTGCCATCGTTTTGGGCACGCAACGGAAGACTGCGCGACGACGTACGATTTTGTTGCTCGAGACCTCAAGGATCAAGAGGAGTCTGAGATGTTCATGGACGCGACCGAAGCAAAGGAAGTCGTACAAGCCGTTTCTCACTCGACTCTGAGCGACGAAAGAAAAAAGAAGTCAAGCACAAAGGCAAGCAACGACGGACGAGTAACGGCGTCTCGGGGGGGGGGGGGGGGGGGGGGGGCTCAAAGATGTTGGCGTCTGGAAAGGAGGAAGAAGGAGGATGTGAGGCCTCATGCTCAGGAAGGACAAGGCCGCGAAAGACACCAAGTTGCGCAGAGGAGAAGGGCGATCAAGTGGAGCAGCCCGGCGCAACCATGGGACAAGACGACCCTATGACCGAGAGCAACCTGGCAGGCAAACGACTGCTGGACCCATCTCCCGACCAGGACTTTCTTGATGAGACGGAACAAAGTTCAGTGCCGTGGGAACAGCAAAGCTCCAAGAAACCCCGGCGAGTGCATAAACACCGAGTGCCCACGGACGATCGCAATGCAAAGAATACGCAGTGAGTGTTGAATGGCAAATTGTTCCTAAGAATGCAGCGTTTGTTTGTACACGCTTAAAAGTATGAATGCACCTCTAGAGCCCCTTCGTTTTGCGACCTTAAATGTGCGTGGATTGAACACGCGTAAAAACCAGTGTCAACTGCAGCGCCTAGTATACGAACATGAGTTAGATATCCTGGCTGTACAAGAAACAAAACTGGAAAATAGCGAGCATAAAGAACAAGCGCTAAAGCCATTCCTTCGCTCGTGCGAGGTGTGCGTAAGCCACTCCGTTGGAGTGTCTGCCGGGTGCTTTCTGTTTCTTAAAAAGTCCAGACTCATCAATGTTGCGAACGTTACCACAGATGATCAGGGCAGGCTTATTTTTTGCAATTTAAAATGGCTAAAACAAGATGTGCGAGCAATATGCCTTTATGCGCCAAATAAGATAAATGAGAGAGTTCTGTTTTTTTTTCAAAATTTGGAACGCTATTTACAGTGCGGAAAACTCGTGGTTTTAGGGGACTTCAATTGTTTATGCAGTGTAGCTGATAGGGTAACTCCCAAAAAGTATAACGATCGGAGTGCTACATTACTAAACGAATTATTACGCGAATATAATTTAAAGGACGTAGCCAACCTCGGAAACGCGGGGAAAGAATTCCGTTTTACACATTTTCAGCACTCGTCCCACGCGCGGTTCGATAGAATTTGTTTCGTCCGAGATAAGCAATCTCGTATCTGGCAATCAAGTAAAACCGCTTTTTTAGCGACCACTGTCTGGTCACTGTTACGTTAGGTTGAGGGAGGAAGAAGACATAAAAAATGCGGTGGGAATTATGGAAATTAAATATCAGTCTGTGTATGGAAGATATTTTTGTAAGGAAGTAAAGGAAGCATTTCAAGCGGAATGCACAGTTAGTGGCCCTAGTTGCATAGAAAAGTGGGAGTACTTTAAGAAGATGTTAAGTTACGGGCAATAGAAAGGTATCTATCTTAAAGTTGCAAAAAGCAAATGAAACAATCCTGACGCAATACTTTAGCGACATTCTAAAAAATGAGCAAGAATCCCCGGGTTCCAATCATACAGCAATAAAAGAGATACAAGCAAAGCTAGACAGCCTCCATCAAGAGCGTTATCGTGGAGCGATAATCAGAGGGCGAGCAGAAAAATTTCTTCTAGGGGAACAACCCACTTGTCGTGCCTTGGCTAACGAGAGGAAATATGCTTTAGAAAAAAAAATATCCGCCCTTGAGCACCGGGGTTTTATCTGCAATGCTGAAAATACCATCGAACATCCGTTCGTCGAGCATTACGAGCAACCTTTTGGAGGGCACGGCTTCCCGACTACAATGACAGGCATACGGATGTTGCTTCGAGAGGCGCCTGAGCTGTCAAATGAGGAAAAAGATTGGCTCGAAGAACCGGTGACCCTGACTGAAGTAGAGAGCGCTATTGACGGTTTAGCGGTAAACAAGACGCCTGGCCCGGATGGTCTTGGAGTAGAGTTTTGACAAACATTTAAAAAAGAGCTGCCCCTTTTCTTCTTAAAGTTATACATGAAGCGTATGACCTTAAAGCGTTGCCCCCCCCCCCCCCCCCCTCGTTTTTTCGATCCCACACTGTACTTATTCCCAAATCAGATGACGAGAGTGTGAGACAGCGGGTTACTGGGAATAGACCTATATCGCTATCTAATGTTGACTTTAAAATTTTTGCAAGGATCCTAGCTAAGCGACTTCAACGTGTAATTTGTGGATTGGTCGGAAACCTCAAACCTGTGGCATCAGAGGCAGATTTATTCGCACGAATATTCACGTAGCCCGAACAATCTTAGAAAGTTCTGCGGAAAGAAGCCCTGTTGCAATGCTCCAAATAGATTTAGCCAAGGCAGTTGATAAAGTGTGTTATGATGTTTTGTGGGAGGTTTTAGAACGAGCTAACGTGGAAAGATTATCATTAAAGGCGTTAAAATGGCCTATAAAGGATGCACAACTAGCTTAATTATTAATAATTTATTATCCCCTATTATTAAAGTCCTTTCTTCTGTACAGCAAGGCTGCCCCATGTCGCCGCTATTGTTTTCCCTTTATTTAGAACCCTTGTGTTTGAGCATTATCCGATCCAGTCAAGTTCAGGGTTTTCGAATGGGGAAAGTAGAAATTAAGGTTTTAGCGTATGCAGATGATATTGCTGTTTTTTGTAGTAACAAAAAAAGCGTTACTAGGGTCTTAGAACACTGTAATTTTTTTGTAATGCAACAGGCGCCGCTGTAAATATCGATAAATGTACTGGCACCTGGTACGGCAACTGGGATGCAACCCCTAAGTATTTTAAAGATGTTAAATGGAGCACTTCACCCAGTAAGAATCTAGGGTCCCCTCTACAATACATGCGAACTAATGCATTGGGCTAGCGTTGCTGGAGATCTGAGAGAACGGGCCACCAAGTGGTGCGGTCGAGATTTGTCTATTTTTACTAGAGCAACTGTATGCAATGCATTTCTCGTTGCTAAGCTGTGATATGTACTGCAGGTCATGCATTGTGCTCGTACCAGTATACAAAAAAGGCATCGAGTGTTCGCCGTTTTTATATGGAAAAGTACTGTTTAACCAATGAGACGAGACAATATTTTTCTTCGAGTTTCTATGGGAGGACGTGGTCTTTCACATCTGTTTGTCTGACAAGTTGTTGCGCGCTTCGTTTTCCTGCGAAATAAAAAGCACCCCTTTTTACAAGCCATGTGTCAGACTAGAATAGCACCCCGCTTACCGTCTCTACTTGTCTCTTCTGATATCAGTTGTCAATGCACTATTTTATCATCCTTACTGATAAAACATATTGAACGGAAACATTAATCGATTAGAAAAATGATTTGTCTTAATATTTGGCTGTTTTGTTCGGGGTACTAATGTCGTCTGCTTTGCAGTTCCTTGTTGTTACCGCGCCTGTTTTTGTTTCTGCGACTGTCGCCGCCTGCGGAACGCGCTCCGCTTTTGAGTCGAAACGATTGTCTGCTACAGACGCCGGCTTTAGGCGCCGTATGCTCGTTCGTTGGCGCAGTTCGGCGTCGCGACCGCTTGCGCCATCTCTTGTCTCCCGTGCAAAACGGCGCCGCAATGTTTGAAGACCTTTGACTTCAGCCGCTTTCACATAGGAGCTAAGACTTTTTTTTTCTTTACTTTTTCCTCACGTAAGTTTGTTCTTTGCAAATTTTACAAACAAAATGCACCATTGTGTTGGCAACGCTGCACGACGTCGTAGCGCGATAGGTTAAGAAACCGAATTTTGCGATCGATTTAAAGAGCCTGGCCACTCCTTGATACGCCCAGTAGATTGTAGTTGGCATAATATGTTGTCTAAATGTAAGAAAAGACGCACACACAATAACAGCAGCAGCAGTTATATTTTTCGATACAATTAAAACGGGACCATTCACTTAAAGGCGTTGAAATCTATAGAGCACCTCAGTCTCCTCAATTATATTAATCTCTCTAGATGTTTAATTTCACATATCGAAAGAACTCCACAAGAATTTCACAAGAACTGGCGATTCTCAGAATTCAATTGAAAATTAAGCAACTTAACACTATAATACCCAGCTACAATATGTTACTTACCTTAAGCAGCCATAACTATCATAAGCATATCATTTGATATTGACGCTGATTTTTCTCCCTGATGTTGCAATGACACATGTTGCTTCCGAAATCTGTTGATGATATTTTGTGAAAACCACTTTGAGCTTTCAAAAATCTTGTCGACTGGAAAAACGATTTTGCTCTTCAAGCAGTGTCGCACCTAGCGAACACGTTTAGGCAGGAAAGGAATATTGAATGCAATTTCATTGACTGCATCATCTACTATTCTAATCCATGTAGACAGCACAGTCATATGTCCACTTATGAACACAGGTATCTATCATATCGGGCGATACTGAAGACAAGTGTGACGGTTGAGTTGAGCTTGTTGGTACATACTTGTAAATATAGAGCTTGAAATTTAGAATTAAACTTGAACACGAAGTAAAAAAGGACAGGAGAGAACACACAGCTGACTACCAACGATGTTTGAATGTAAACTTCTTCCTTGCCTTTGCGCTGACTACCAATGATGTTTTAGTGTTTACTCCTTCCGTACACATCTGGATACTCAAGAACCACCAAGACAAGTGTCGCAAGCACGGCTCTAATCTCTGCCCTACACAAATCGTGTGGACATTAAATAAGGAAAAGCTTCGAAAAACAGATGTCACGACTCCGAGATTCCGGATATCCAACAAGTTTCATGGTATGCGTGTGTGAGAACATCTGCAAAAACTTGAAGCGTACAAGGCCGGAGAACAAAAACACAGACAAAACTCGAAGGAAGATCGCGATGCTACCCTACATTCATGGGATTACGCACAATCTGAAAAATATTGCCGCAAGAAATGACCTTTAAGTGGTATGCTCCGTGCCCAACAAAGCCTACTCAATGTGCAGCCAAGTCAACCAAAGAACAAAGGCAAAATCCTGCAACACGGCTCACAGAACACAGTATCTCCCATGCACAACAGGAGTGGTGTACCACATTCCCCTTTCATGCGAGAAATACGACATCGGCCAAATTGTCCGATGTATCAACGACAGAGCCCGCGAGCTTGCAGCGTCTCTTAAGGGAATAGCGGCAGGACACCTGGAAGCTCATTGGGGGACATTTCAGTGCAGTGCAGCTTTTAACAGCACAAACATTCTTGACAGTAAAAAAATCCTCATGCACGTGAGATGCTAGAGGCGCTCGCTATCGAGGAGCACGAGAAAGATTGCGTCAGCACCCCATCAATCACCGTTCGCAAAAAAGAAAGACTATACCTACGAAATGTCACGCCCCAAACAACAACAGCACGAGCTTGTGAAGGGTTAGTTAAAAAAATACTTTTTAGGGAATGCGGTGTAGATGCTTCGTATAATTTGGATAAGTGTAAATATCGGTTGTGATCTTTATCAGTGGAATCGCTTTATTTATGTAATAAGTTTAACGCGCTCTACATGGGACTCTAAATGAAGAGCAAACGCGCATGAAAGAAGTTTACACTAGAACATCGTTGGTAGTCAGCTGTGTGTCCTGTCCTGTCCTTTCTTTCTTCCTGTTCAAGTTTAATTCTAAAGTTCAAGCTGATATATTGACAAGTGTGTGAATTAAAATTCAACGGCACCTACAGACAAAATCCGCACGTCATAATATTCTTCGCATTGTACACATATTGTGAATTAAAAAAAAACAAATGTAAAGATTTGGAACTTTGATATACACAATTTTTCTTCTTAAACGTTAGACATACTTTATAAATTTGATTATATACGAGTATATTCATCATACACATTTAGGTCATGCATATCGTCTGTAACAAGGTCCTACTTATTTTTCGCATTCATAAATTGCTTTAAAGCACTGTGCGGTTACTTCATTGTTTTTAAATGTCTGCAGGAATTTTGTCATTATAATTAGGGCGTACTAGTTGGTTTTGTTGCTGGTTGACCGGTGACACGTGGGATCGACTGAACAAGATAAAGTAAACCTTCAAATGAAAAATGTTCGCTTCTCTGTTGAAGCGTTTTGGTTTATAATTTATATTAAGCTTCATGCTCAATTTCTAGCGAAATCCGTAACAGATCCATCGTTCCTAATATGGGAGACGCAATTTAAACAAGTTTCATTAAATGATTGATGGTCCTCGTGCGTCGCGGTTTTTATTATTTTAATGAGAGGGTAATAGACGTTTGACATTTTTATAACGATTATCACAAGCCTTTTGTACAATTTCTTGGGCATAATGCTTGTTTGTGCGTTTCATTTTAACTGATAAACGTCTCTAAACCCTACATGCACACAGTATTGGGTTTTTGTTCTTTTGTATACACGTATTTATTTCTTTACAGCGTTCGGCCACATCTGCAGCCTAACTTTTAACATGTCACTGTGTTAGGATGACCTGAGGTTGCTCATTTTTTGAATGCACACGGAAAATGGAAATCTATTTGAAATAGTTTTTTTTGGGACATTTTGCGTACGTTTTGGCAATTATTCAGTTTGTTTTTTTTTGGTAAAATATGCCAAACAAATAATTTGTTCTAAAAGAACTACAGGAATGACGGGATCAATTCCATTTTTTTTTTATTTAGTCGCTTGAACAATTAAAGCTGTCATGCTATGTAGGCCAAGGGCCCCAAACATAAACTACAAAATTCCAAGTATTTGTTTTATATTTTAAGTAATCTGGCTGCTTTTATCAATATTACCATTTCGTTTGACTGTTGTAAATATAATTTAATGTGTCATCCTACACCGGGAGAGATGTACGCACATAGCGCGGCTGAAATCACTAAGTTGGCTCTAAAATTGGCAGAAAAATTAGCACCAGGTCGTAACAATATCTAAGTTTCAGTAAAAAGGCAATTTATTTCAGCATTTTACCTCATACGTTTTTAAAGGTTACCCCCCTTCTTTGTAAAAATTGAGACGAATAACCTTGTCAGGAACAATGGCGGGGAAATCCGCAGATGAGCCTGTTAGCAATGGTCGAAACTTGTGGCGAAATCTCCCGCTGGAAGCTGCGACCAGAAAAGCACTCTGTCGCCTGCTTGCTGTGCCTATCGGGAGATGGCATCACAAGTTACGACCATCGCTATTTCGATCGTGTGCGAGTACGTTTGCTGTTGACCCTGCAAAATGTTTTGCGTCTTATTTTTTTTTTTTTTTTTTTTTTTTTACAGGAAGAATGCTAGTTTTTTAAAATTCCGAAGGTTACATGCCCCACCAAATTACGCCTGCGTTAAATACTTCATACCGGTACATGCAAGGGCCGGTTTTACCAGGTGATTTTAGGGCCAGCTTTGGGTTTTTAGACAATGTATATCTTACATTGCAAATGTACGATCGGGGAGAAATGAAATACGAACAGAGGAACGTGTGGCACTCGGTACAGGCTGCGCCGCCTGAAGTGAGCCTAGGGGCGAGGCTGTGCCTACTCCGATGTGTATACATGCCTCGCCCGGCGCTTCCCAAACCTCGGCATTGCGCCTCTCGGTGCCGCTGAAAGCTATCACCGCTATCGTTGCTCGCTCACGCATGTGGCACAAGGAAGATCGCCGTTTGTAGCAGCTTGGGTGCGCGCAGGCTGAGCGCCCCCGCACCGTTTCCTCCTTTTCGCCGCACGCGTCGAGCGAGCGACGATAGCGGTGATAGCTTTTAGCGCACCAAGATGCGCACTGCCGAAGCTTGGGAAGCGCCGGCCGAGGGGCGTATACACATCGAAGTAGGCCACACAGCCTCGCCCCTAGGCTCACTTCCAGGGGCGCAGCCTGTACCGAGAGCCACACGTTCCTCTGTTCGTATTTCATTTTTCCCCGATAGTACAAAACTTTGTATTTGTTTCGATTTCCTGTGTTTCTTATGCTTCGTTGAGATATAAAAACTATAACGAAAATGGCTTGACATAACAAGAATAACAATTTAATTAAACAATCCCATCTAACTCATCCCTTAATAATCAAGAGCTTAGCTAAGTGAACGACACTTAGCGAGAACTAAGACGTTTGAAATATACCACATTCTAATTTGAGTGTATTTTAAGTACAGTTCATAATTGTAAGTACACTACAAATAGACCGCAAATACACAGTTCTTTTTTGTTTACTTAGTTCTAAAATATATTTTTGAAAATAGTTTTAAAATGCTTTATTTAAACTACATTTGAAGTTCTTTTCATGCGTTCTGAAATATGTAAATACTAAATTAGTAGGCACAAAATACCTTTCAATTAGATTTCTTAAAATATTAGTTTATTTCATGCAAAATATACCCTAACCCTAAAAAAAGGCAGCGATCAAAAATATGTGCAGAATGATCTTAAAATACCTGGAAATCGTAAATACTGTTGTGTTATACCCTATGTACCTTTTGACTGCAATAATTTGGTAGTTTGACTTAAACTACCAAAGTATTGAAGAGCTCGCCTATCAGAAATTCACTTCAAGCAGATGTGGAGTACATTGAACTGCCTAAATACAATATTTGATTAGTTTGTCAATTGAGTTGTGCGCAACTGATGAATCAGAGAAGTTTATGTTATTGTTTCCTTTTTCTATCAAGAACACACCTGATTAGTTTCTTGCACACCAAACACAAACAGGGTTCGGGAACTACAACCACTACACTTGCTGATGCTGGAAAGCTTCAGCAAGAGCTGTGAGCAGATATGTTTGGCGTGGAATTGTGTTAGCGCAATGTTAGTTCACTGAATGTGCATTCTCGCCATTGTATGTGATGTGAGTAGCGACTTTTATATAGTGACGTTAATGACCATATTAAATAGTCAACTAGTAAAGAACAGCAAAACTACTATTTTAAAGTGAAGAAACAAGCTATAGACTCGCTTCATCCTGAGTGGTGCTATGAAGAGAAGGAATAAGCTTTCTTCTAGAAGCCGTTTTTGTGGATAATGTTTTAGTGACTGCGCCAAATTAATATTAGTTGTACCAATGCTTTTTAGTAAGAGATATCGTCCACGAACTTCAAAACACTGTTTCCCATTTGACAGACTCCCTAGGAGAAGACAGAATGCTTAGAACCTTAATAAGTGCAGAGCTGGTCACCGGCCAAATGATTACCTTGAATATGTAGGCTATATAAGGCTCTAGAGCAGTTAACGGGTCTGTGATGCAGGTGTTCAGTGCGTCATGGTGTTTGTGTTTGTGTTCGTTTCTGATATGTAGTTGTGGGATGTATTTAGTAGAGCCTTCAAATACCACGGAAATACATTTACTAACAAAATTCAAAAAAATTTAAAAAAATGCGTAGCCGCTTTTTAGGGACACAAATGTACATGTTTAGGGGGAAGGAATTATATTTTTGGTATATCTGAAATATTTTCTGATTAATATTTATGATATCTTTTGAATACATTACGTGCGTATTTCGAATGCGGACAAAATAATACAGAATGAATACAAAATGAATATTCATATTCAATATATTTCAAATTCGTTTCAAGTACGGCCTCTTTTTGCTAAGGGGAGGCTCTGTATAAACGTAATCACCCGACCGTTCTGTCAACGGCGTAAAAAACAAATGTCTCGTCAACGCATGGATCGAGTTGAACGAACACGTGACGTCGTAAGCATCCTGTACGGCAAGTGAGCTGCATCGGCGTTGGGACACAGATTAAGGCCGTTAGGTGTAGGAACTGTGTAGCGACCCTACAGAACAATTTCCAACGTCAGAGAGACGTGGAGAAAAAGAAAATACAAAACTAAAATAGCATGCATGGCACGTCGCCTAAGCCCCCGAATATTGTCACATTGTGCCTGTGCAAGTCCGTACTCTTCGACCACGCATGAACCACAGGCCTCACCTTCGGCTCTGACAATACGTGAACCCTGGCCAAGGAGACAAGGTGGGGACCGAGAAATCTACTAGAGTCCTGGTTCATCCAGAGAGACCAACGCAAAATTGACTCATCGCGGGTAAAAAAAGATAAAATACCGTTGCTTGATCTGGATGTGTATACGAATTTTATGTTTAATTTGTTGAACATTCCGGTGCCACTATCATTTTGCCTGCTGCATTACTGAAGATGCCTCCCGCATGGGAGGCGAAGCGTTTAATTAAATCGCTATTCTTGTTGTGTCCAGCCGTTTTCGTTATTGATTTCATCGAGTCTTCGCCCGGCTTCCAGAGTATATTTGCGGTCATCCGTACAATTTATGGTCCTAACGAACTTATGAATGTGGGAGAGTACAATATCAATCTACCATGATCGTCCGCCTTCAATGTCACTAGGAATTCGATCTTGAATTTGTGACAAACAAATGTTACGTTCAAAAATACGTCATAATTTGACTAAATAAAAATTGTTCAATAAACCAAGCAAATAAACCAGCCTGTCATTCGATATGCCTAATGTATTACCTGCCTTATGAATGGGGAGGATTTTAGCCAATTTCCACTGCGTGGCAACCACTGCCCCCTTCTTACGACTTGATGTATATAACAAGAAAAGATTTCAACCCCACTCTGCATATCTTTTAAGAAATACGTTCAAAATAGTTTTCGAGCCGCAAGACTTTTTCGTATCTAAATACAGTAGCGCAACGAAGATACCCGCTACTGATAAAAGGATGCTAAAGATATGGAGCAATTGTAATAAAACACTTGGGAAGAGAAGTTTTGCTAACGGTGTGACACTGTGGCGACATAGTTGGTAAATACTTTAGCAATTGGGGATTTGTCTACGGTTTTGATGCCTCAATCAGTTACGTTGCTGGCAAACTGAGTTATGCTTGAAATATTTATCCAAAAAAAGTATTGGGATTGCTTAAAAACAAATTCATGTAACAGTGCAGACTTTTTTTGAGGGAGCGAGAAAGGGGGGGGGGGGGGGGGTTGCCGAAAGAAATGCTATTGCATTTAATCAAGTTAATATCATGGTTAGTCGGACTGATTGGGGATTTTCGACAGAGATGTTTGCAACACGGGCTGGTTAAGAGAACTCTGCAAAATAGGAGTATTAGAACGCGTTTGCCTCGGAGGTTTTTTCACAGCGATAGCTGGAATGGACTCTTCCCACTACTGGAAATGAACTCCATTGTTGATGTTGGAATTGCTATAGCAGCTGTTGCCGTTGTAGTGGCTGTTGTAGGGCGTCTGTCGTCGATGTTGCGAAACCCCCGAAAAAGATCGCCCGCCCCTTGCGGCTAATCAAAGCTGGGTCAGCTGCGTGCGAAGCGGATCCGTCACCGCAGAGCTGCACTACAACGTCAAAAACCAGCTCTATACTTGTTTTTTTTTTGTATTCTAGTACCCAATGAGCGCAGCACGTACTCTGGAAAAACGAACAAACATTGAGCAGGTATATGTTAACCCAAAGTAGTCACAGCGATAGCAGGGACGGATCTCGGCGAGGTATTGGGCATCGGTGTCACGTTCACTCAATGTGCGGTGCGTAGACAAAAAAGCGTTCTGAACGAAATCGACATCTGTCTTGTACCGAACAACTTGTTTTGTTTTGTTCTGTTCCGAATGCTTTTGTTTCTTTTTTGCGCCCCAGCACGTCAAAGCGTGTCTCCAGGCAAGAGCTCTCGGCATTCACAGCGCTACGACGGCATTTTGTTATCTGCGATTTTTGCTTCTGAGAGCGCGTGCTGTGGGCATCGGATACTACAGAAACACTATACACTGTTTCATACTTAATATTCAACCCTGTCAAAGCTACTGGCGCGAGCACGTGGCTTCAAATATGGTTTTGTTTGCGCAAGGACGCGTGCAAATGAACAACGAGATCAAGCTCCATGCTCGCACCAGCAGCTTTGGTATCGTTGCACACTAAGTATGAAACAGGGGTTCTGTGGTAACGACTCCGCTTCGCACTCGGTGAACCCAGGTTCGACGGTCACACTGCATGGCCAACTACATCAACACCGACAACTACTACAACATTACCAACAACCTACTACAACTACATCAAGAACTGACGTCATTTCCAGTTGTTGGGCAGAGCCTATAACAGTTATCGCTTTAAAATAAAAGAGACATATGACCATATGGTTTTGAACACTTCAGTTTCTTTTTCTGTTTCGGAGCGCGCGAAAGTGCGTTTCCCGACACGAGGTCTTTGCATTGACAGTGCCAGAAAACATACTGTTATCTGCGATAGTTTTTATTTTTTCTTTCACAAAGCCCGTGCCGTGGACGTCGGTTGCTCTAAAAGCGTGCAGGCAAGGCTGCTGGCGGCCTCCATGCCTCTGCTTAAGGGGTATCCGCACGAAGGAGAACTCCGCGGATGAATGTCGTGACGTCAACAACCCGGGAAACTCCGTCCCCTGCTCCGCCGCTTGCGCCTGCGGAGCTTTCGTGCTGACAGCACGAAGCCTCCGCGCCTCCGCCACGGAGGAGAACGGCGCCGCGAGGCGTCAAAAAGGGATGACGTATGTCTCACGTGATGCGCGCTCCGCGGAGAAAAGCGGCGGATTTCTCCTTCGTGTGGATACTCCATTATGAGAGAAAGTCCGTGTGATTTCAAGCTTGCCAAAAGCTATAATCCCATGCAGGCTGCAGATGCTTGCACGGATTGCACACCAATCGAGGCACCATGTTCGCAACTCTCTGTACACGTTTGCTGTTTCGTGTTATTCTCAGTCACGTGGGTTCGTATCTGGGATGCGGGACAAAAAAATAGTAAAGCATTTCAACCTGGAACACGCGAGAGAATATACGTGAGGCAAAAGTAGAATGTGTGACCATCGCACATCTTTCGTAAATACCTTCCAGCGGCGTGGAGAGATTACAACAATGTTTTACCGCATACCAGAAGTGACGACGTTCAAGATGGCTCTGCCCTTGTGGAAAAGGCGTATACTCCATTCACTCTTAAGCTGAGTCTAGAAGCGCCGCCTTCAGCGTGAACTTGGTGCCCTTGCTAACACAAGTGTGAACGCGCAGGCACGCTCAACCAAAGCACTCCGGAAGCCAGCTAGCTCGCGCTGAAGGCGGAGCTTCTAGTCTCACCTTAAGGGCTAACGGAGTATAAAAAAAACCCTAAGTACACAACGGGTTGTTAACACTGTGGCGTAGCTCAGTGCAATATAAAAAGTATTTGTGGCGAAGTTCAGCGGTAACGTCTCCGCTTCGCACGCAGCGGACCCTGGTTCGACTCACGCGGGCGGCAAGCGATCTTTTCAAGGATTTGGCGACCTTGACGAGGGACACCCGACAACGCCAACTACAATAATGACAACTACAACAACTACAACTACATGAACAACTGACGTTATTTCCAGTGGTGGGAAGAGCCCATAACAGCTGCTGCTGTAAAATAGCGGATAACAAAATGCGGTCGTAGCACCTTCAATGCCAAGAGCACGTGTCGGGAGACGCCCTTCCATGCGCTCCGGAACAAAAAAAGAAGCAAAAGTGTTCGCAGAAAAAATGAAACAAAGGAAAAGCGTTCAAATCAAAACAGATGTCTATCTCGTTCCGATCGCTTCTCTTCAGGCATCGTATAGGGTGCCTGCGCCGATGCACAAAAACTTCTCTATAACGTGTCGCAGTTACCTCTGTGATTCTACTGTGGAAAAACATAGGATTCCTCATTTTAGTATGGCAAGATACCATAATTATGGTAAATAAAATGTTCATTAATCAAGTTAAGTTCATTACTAAATCGGAGGCTAAATTTATCCTTTCACATAGTGTCCACATTAGAGGATATCCTAGCTGCACAAACGTATTTATCGCACCTCTCTTAGTTTTTTCGTTTTTCTTAGTAAAACTTAATTTTGATTTATAGTATACAGCAGAACATTATACCCAAGCACTGCAATGGTATCAAAGTATATTATAGCACACTGGTATATCGCTTATGCAGCTACTATGCATTGATCTTCCAAAACATTATACCAACCCTACATTCTGGTAATGTGGGCGCCTAGCTGACGCTCGACCTGCGATACCTTTCATTTTTTTATGCGGGTAGTGACTAACCGTGGCCAGTATTAGAGAGGCATCATTTCGTCGACTTCGTGTCCGTGTAATGGGAAAGGCTGCTGACTCAAGCGACTTTGACAAAGCGCAAATCGCGGTGTCAAAATCGCTGCTGACCAGTTACGCTCATTCGTTGCACGTCTCACCCACCGGAACGGGAATCTTTCAACAGGGCAACGCTCCGTGTCACTAGGTCATAATTGTGCTACAGTGGATGGAAGAGCATGATGATGAACTCTACTTTATGTCCCGACCACATAACTCTTCAGACATGAGTCAGGCTGAGCACATCTGGGATGTAATAAGGCGCAAGATCGGAGCTCCCAAATCCCCTTCTCGTAATCTGGAGGAATCGCGCGACCTGTGGCTACAAATTTGATACAATCTTACTGAAAGCACTGATCAAGTGCATCTATGATCCACGACAAGAAGGGTAGCAGCTCTTTTGCCTGCCAAAGGTGAATTAACGTGGTATTGGGTGTCTGGTCATAATGTTTTCCTTCATCACTACATGGGTGTATAGATGTTCCTAACGTCACCGCAAAAACACACCTAATTGGAAAAAGGATGCAGTAATTTTCGAATCAAGGCAAACACTGCGATGGACTGACGTGGACACTACCTTAGTTTTGTTGAGTCGATCTGGCAAATTGAATTGAGAAGATTCTCGCAGCATTAGCAACGGCGCCTGAGTAAAGAACCAAAAGGAAAATGAAACAAAGAACGATATTTCACGTAGGCATGTCGTGCAGACGCTTTACATGTCATAACCAACAATCAAGCCACCCTTCTCCTTGGTCTCATCTCTATTGAGTGGAATATCCGTTATTGTCGTATACTTACCGGCATCCTAAGGGCCTTTCCGGTAAGACACTAAAAACAAATTAACTAAAACGCACGCCGACTTTGTGATTGACCACCCCAGGCAAAAAAAAAATAAATTGATAAAACAACTGACAAAAACACACAAACAGTTCGAGACGATGTGAGTGTTTATACGATATTTAAGCTTTGCTGCATCTGGGGATGAAGCATATGTAGACGACACAAAAATATCTACGCTAAACATATTTGTGAACTATGAATGTGTCGTTTCTGAAGTGGGGTTTATGTGGGTACATTCTTACTTCAGGTGAACCCCACTGCAACAATAAAAATATAAGCCTGATAAATATTGTTTTAAAAGGATATATTTTCGTAGAAAATGTCAGAAATCTGCGAGCTTCAAGATATTGCCACGCGCGTCGGCGAGCGACCGCGTGCGTGGCCGAGTGAATAAAGAAAAAAAAAACGTGCGTGGCCGCGTGGTTACCGCATTTGACTTTCCTGCGGAGGCCCACGGTTCGATTCCTGGGAGTTTCGCGTATTTTATTTATACTTTCAGTTTAATGTTCTGGTGAATTCGAGAACATTGTTGTCTATCCTAGGCCCGAATGTTCTACGCGTCGAACCTTCTACGCCGATTATTTCAGAGGCCCACCCGTGTACATACGGGGCTTCACGTGGCGAGCCAAAGTGAGTTTCGCCTAAGCGTTCGACTCTGCTGTCACGCTGATTTCGACGCCCGCCGACGCTCTGCTTACTTCTCTTCACTTTTTTATTTCTTGGCTCAAGTTCGCCCCATTAAACGTTTCTGTTTCCCAGTTATTCTTTGTTTCCTTGGCTGTTTCTTCGTGACAATATTGATTTAGCAAAACCGGTAACAAATTATAAAGGCGGTCTGAATAAAGTACCCTAACATTCCTAAAATTTGTGCTAACAAGGATGGGAAGCCCGCAGAAGAAAAAGATGTACACCTGCGCGCTGAACTTCAAGATTTTACATCTCGCATAATATATATTTTTGTATAAAACGTGAACAAGCGATGTTTTATTCAATGGATATATATAGGGACTTCGACCGTCTGTCGTAAATGATATGTAATAAAAAAATCTTTTATATTTGTAATGCTCTCTCGTATTTGTCTGCAAACAGATGTCATGTATCATGTAAACAATACTGGCGAACCCCATCCACTGGAACCAGCGGATGGGGTTTTAGAGAACAGGAACTAATGTTTGTGCATCCTGCATTACGATTACCAAATTAATTGAAAAAAACGTAACTTCGGCGTTAACTGCTTTAAAATGTTTGCGATGAGCCTAAAAAAGAAAGTGTTTACTTCGCGCGAGGTTCATGTACCTAATACAAATTTAAGTGGGACCTGCCTTTCATTTATGCATCCATAAGTTTTCATTCGTTCCAGCCTAGTGGCTATATTTTGACGTCGAACTACGTCTTTCTCCGTGCTTTGAAGGGGGTACCAAGTTGAGAGATCGATGTCGCGAAAACTTGGTCAAAGAAAGGACGTGAAACAGATAACAGCGGAGCGCCGACCGATTTCTATCGGCGCGGTCCCTGGCGGCGTGCCGCGCCTGCTGCCGAAAATCCCGCAGTGCGCGCGAGCGTCGTTTTCATGGTATAGCTATGCTTAGCTACAACCGCTCCCCCGACGTTCTTGGACTCTCTGACCTCCTAATGGAGAGTAGGTATCCGCAGTAGACCATATCAGCTCACATTCTCACACTCCTTCACATTCGCACCCCCTTCGAAGGACCTGACGAACTTGACGTCGTTCTCGAACTCGTCCTAGAGGTAGTCTTGAGGTCCTCGTAGATGTCGTCCTAGACGTCGTCCTTGACGTCTTCCTTGAGGTCATCCTAGAGGTCGTCCGTGGAGTCGTCCGAGAGGTCACCATAGAGGTCGTCCTCAAGATCGCCTTAGAGGTCGGTTTAGACGTCGTCCTCGTTGTCGCCCTAGACATCGTCATTGAGCTCGTCCTAGAGGTCGTCCTTGAGATCGCCCTAGAGGACGTCTTAGACGTGGTCTTTGATATCGTCCGCTAGGACGTCGTCCTCGACGTCGTCGTATACGTCGTACTTAAGTTTGTCATAGACAACAATTCATAGACAACAAATAGTTGTTTCTGCAGCAAATTCTTATCTCTGGCTTGCTCAATTGCTCGCTTCAATGTGACGCGCTCCTCTCTGATTAAAACGGCGATAGACACCGCTCCGGCAGCCGTGATTCGACAATTTTCGTTCATCACTCTGGAAAGCGACCAAGAGGCCGAGCTTGCGTCTTCTGCGGCACGGACAGTTCACGCGACACTAAAGGGCGACGCAGCGAGGCGTGAACCCCCCCGCCCCCTCCCATTTCTTGTTCCACCCACACCTAGTTCAACGGAAATTTACGCAGCATAGTACACCTAGGGTGCCTTCATGTGCGCTTCGCCTAGAGCGATGCCAACTGCCTATTTCCCTTTCCCACACCCTCTTCCACCGCCATTTTGTTCCTCTCATCGTTTCCCCGTGCGCCGGAAAGTGGCCTTTGTGTCCATTGGTCCTCCAATCCGAGGGGGAAAATGCTAATCCTCCCTCCGTGGGTTCCACAACGCGGCTCCGAACTTGTGAGATAAGGTGCTTGTTTCCGGGAGGATTATAAGCACCGCGGATTATCGTCGAGAACCAAAATGGCTGCTGGCTTGTCGGCGAGTGGTATTACAAAGGGTGGCATCACCCAAGCAAAGCGCACATGAAGGCTCCCTAAGTACACCTAAGCACCGACCAGTTTTTTGTTTCTGCCGTCACTTGTCGGTGTCGCCTTGCACTGCCTGCGCAAGAGAATATAGCCTGTTCTATTTCTGAATCTCGAAAGAACAGTTTGTTTTTGTGTTGTATTTCTTCGTGGAAAACGCTTGGGCACGTGCGTGTTTTTTTTTTTCCGAAGTGGTTCTTTTTACACGTTTTAATGATAATCGACCCTGCTGCGTTTGAACCACGGTGTGAGAAGCATATTTAGGCAATAACGATCCTCGTTATTCGAAGGAGAAACGATGCCAAATAATGTTCTGAGCTTACCTCGACTGTACGGACGTAGAGGGTGCTACGTCAAAGAAGTTCCAAGAAACGCAGATTCACCTCGGTGCACGCTTCGGTGGTGTAGTCGCCGAAATATTCACTGCGCCGAAGATAGCCGCAAAAAAACAAAAACAAAAAGCCCTATACCCCGTGTCGCTTCAGTATCGGTTGGCCCCCTGCCACTCCAAACAAGGATGTCATATTTTTTTTTTTTATTTTTTTTTTTACGTTTAGCGTCATGCATGAGCATATTATCAAAAATAATGTTATATTTTATGGTGTTACTTTTGGATGACATCTATTTTTACGCCTCTTCTGTTAAGGTGTGCTTCTTCGTTGTCTCAAAATTGTAAATCTACGTCGATCAACATAGCACATTATGGCACGTGCAGCTTTTCACTGCGGGTGCGGCTGAATATAGCCTGTTCTATTTCGGAATTAAAGCCAGTTTGTTTCGTGTTTTATTTCTCCGTGGGATACGCTTGCGCAGGTGTGTGTTTCTTTTCGAAGTGTTGCTTCTTGCAAGTTTGAGCGATCATCGACCCTGAGGCGATTGAGTTCCTTATCAACTCAGAATTCGATGACACTAAAGCAAGGACGTTACAGTTTCGAATAAACAAATGACGAGTAAGGCCGCTCAAAAGACTGACCTCAGGGAGCGGGGTCATGTTCCCACTGCACAGAGCCTTGCATTGAAAAGTACAGTACGAGTAATATGTAAAAGGTTGGAGGCATTCAGACATCAAATAAATTTGTGACTATAAAACAGCGCGCATTTTATAAACAAAATATCCTTCGCAGAGCTTGCTCAAATATTATTGACACCGACATTTTCATTTGGATTGCTTGGAAAACACCCGGCACTCAAACCTTTTTTTTTTCTTTTTTTACACCCGGCACTCAAGCACTTCTTTTTCACCGCAGTTTACGCTATGCTTCCCTTGAGACAAACGAGCAGCGCCAAAAGTGAATCGTCAGGCGCTCCTCGTTATTGTGGGTTTGCTATCTCGGCTTGGTCATTAATGCACAGATAGATCGCTGGATCATGCCGCAATCTCCGTCCGTAATTGGTTTAGCTGGTAATAAAAAATGCACGGACAATGCACGTCGCGATGATGCACATTTGTTGCTGCATGACTGACTCCACCGTATTGTAGGCAGGGAGTTTTAGGGAACCGTTTTCGCACATCCCATACGGTGCGATGGTCCATCCGGTACTAACGGCGCATGCGCTACCACAGAACACTCGCCTACGCGCAGTTCGTACAGGAGGGCGCATCGTACCTCATCGGATGGGCAAACAAATATAATCAAATGCTTTTGTAAAGTCTATAAAAATGCCTAGGACTACATTCCTAACTTCTATGTTGCGTAAAATATAATTCTTTCTGGTCCAGTAAAGCTAGTTTTGTAGAAAGTTTCTTTCTAAACCCGAACTGGGATTTTGTAATGATGTTATGCTTTTCTAAAAAATGGTAAGACGATTATGTATTATTTTTTCTAAACCTTTCGAGAACACTGGGAGAAGTGACACTGGCCTGTAGTTGTTTATACCATTTCGATCCCCTTTCTTATGAAGTGCTATTACCTTATCTATCTGCATTTTTTGGGGGAATGTGGCAGTTTCTAAACAAATATTAAAGATTTGTGCCAGATAGCGAGCGATGATGTCTAGAACGTGCAGAACTGGACGTATCTGTATACCATAGGCGTCGCAGCTATGACTAATGTTGACGGTGCGGAATACTGAGGCCACTTCTTCTTCAGTGAATGGGTTTAAATAGATCGTTTCATCTACGTTTCGATGGATATAAGAAGAAGCATCGGCAATGTTTAAATTCCTCCCTAAATTAATAAAAAAATCATTAAACACATTCGCCAGAGAACGACCAGTCAGCTCGACAAGTCTGTTCTGGAGTTATTGGATTAGATGTTACTTTTGAGTACGTATTAAACAAATTGTGAATAATGTCTTCCGCATTTGAGTCTTTCGCATTCTCCCCCCTCTCCCTCAGATTTCCGAATTTGACTCCGCTCACACTCGCTCGCACCCAAGGTGGTTAAACGTTTTGGGAGAGAGCATGGCGTTAGCCCCGTAGCTTCTGCAAGAAATCCTCTCGTTGAGGAGTGTCCTCTCCTAATATATATAACTTCCTGGATTGCGCTGAACGTGTGAGAAGCAGCGAGAGTTTGAAATGTTGCGAAAAAATCGCCCCCGGTGCAATCAGAGCGAGGCGTCTTCTGCTCGCGTTTCCGGTGAGAGGTGAATATTCCTTCCAGTATTTCGTAAGATTTGACAAAGCAACATTTTGTGAAACAAACTTAACTAAACAATATTTGGGTAATGTAAATTAGATTCGGGAGTTTTACTTTCCCCGGAAAGTAGCACAAAAGTAGCTTAGGTTAATTACCATTACATGCTAGGAAAATGTACTTCAAGTAAAGTATAATTTATTTTGTAACTTCCATGAGGTAGCGCATTAGATACAATGTACATAAATTACATCCCCACACTGAATAATACCAACTCTATGAAAACCCGTGATTAATCGAGGGGCTTAATTCAAGCCAAAAGCTGAAGAAATAATCTGTTAGGCACTATAATCTTCACTTCAAACTCTTGTTTACGACACCATGTTATGGGGTCTGAAAAAACGATTGTTGAGACAACGGGTTCATTCAACTGTGTTGCAGTTGCGTAGCCAGGGAACAGCATGCGTCACAATGTAAGCCATGCAGATACTAAAAATCTCCACGCTAGTAGGCTTTTTTTGTGTTGCTGTTGTTGTTTCTGAGGAGCGCTGAAGTCGTAGTTCACGTTCGAACTAGCGCTGACGTCAGGACTCTTCCATGTGGAGAAGATAGGGGGGAGCCACATCTGCTCCACATGCGCCGTTTCGAGAATCCTCTCGCCTTTTCAATCATGCCGTGGTGATTCTGGCACAGATGATAACGGCAGTTCGCGTTGATGGGCTCCCCGCTTCTGCTCCAGATGGACAAGTCCTGACGTCAGCGCTTTTTCGAACGTAAGACACCCGTCAAGAGCTCCTCATAATAAATTGAGAAGCCCGGCCGCCCGCCAGGGGCTTTTTAGTATCTACATAACTGTACGTAACTACAGCTAGAGATTTCTCCCATTCATCGATAGCTTAGATATAAGAAATAACCTGGTTTAAACGCTTCAAAACGAAAGCGGCGTTTTATCTCCTTGTAGGTAGAAAATATGAGCTCACGCCACCTCGGTCTCTTGCTTATTGTCAGCACATATTTCGGTAAGTGAACATTCCCTCTCACGATCCGGGACCAAAACACTGTTATTCCATAAAAATACAAACGAATATCTAGAATCGAGAAAAGAAAAGATTACCTGGGGTATTAGCGCGTAGACGTCGAGAAAAATTTACCTAGAATAATTTTTGAGTGGTTAAACCTCCCCGCACATCTGGAAGATTCAGAATGTTCTGAAAAAAAGTACAAGGGTCTCTTTCCATGAGTCACTATCTAGTATCTACGAAATACAAAGTAAAATCGGTATCCGCTAATCTGTACGTCGTAACACTGAAAAAATTACCCTTTGCTACATTTCACATTCGCCCGAACCCGGCCAACGCTACAACCCGATGGGGCAAGACGTGCAGTGCCAAAAGTTCATGGTTATGACTTTCGTCGTTTTTGTGCGTTTGAAATCACCGGCTAAATAAAATCACGCACAGATATAAGCGCAGGATTGCGTCTTATTTACCGTACGTGATTCATTTAGAAGGTGAAGAAGGGAGCGCTGCGTTACGGAATGAAAAATCGCCTTCGACCAGGACTGCTGTTCTGGAAAACAAGGTTTGCGCAAAATGTGCCATATTGAAAAAAAAAAACAACAACAACAAAAAAGAACAAACGCGTAGTTTTAGCACAATGCTGAGATTGAAGCTAAAAGGTCTAAGGGTTGATCCTTTGATATTTGTGCATGCCCCTCGACATTTGAGTTCTCAACAAGCTTCCGTGTTGTTTAATAAACTGTGTTGCCTCAACGCCTGAAGTCGGCTACCTAGAAAATCCCTGGCTGCTAAATAATAAGATCCAACATCCTTTCACCTGCAGCGCAGAGTGAGAGAAAATGCGTAGCAATGTAAAAACAAAATGCTTTCGACATTAATGTACAAAAGCAGAAAGACATAATTCATAACATATCTTCGTTATGAGTTTCCCCTTCTTCGCTTTAACTACTTTATAGGGTGGTTCAAGTCACCAGGTTCGATCTAAAATGGACCGTAAAAATCGACGCCTGCACGTAGCCATCTAAACGTTTCTTCAAAGGTGTATTTCACAGGTCGTTTTTTTCTTGTAAAATACAAAGCGTAGTTCTCTTTTAGCAAAAATAGGGCCAAGAAACTTGCCAGCGTCTACGGCGGGCGGCGACCCACACGCCTAAGTCCAGTAGCGGGGTGTGTTTGAGGTTCGTATTGATAGATGGCGTCGGGAGCAGCGTCTGAAGGTGCAGCCGATCAGCGAAGGATAGCAGACGACACGCAGACGAAATCCATTGGCCGCAAAAGTGCCGCCGTTATGCAGGCGTGTTTTTTTACTTTAAGTTTTGCTTTTATTGTTCGAATTAATTTTTAACCGAAGGTACATTTAAAAAAGATTATACTATTCATTTTAATAAATCATGGTGGTCGCTAGCCGTCGCGATAAGGAGGTAGCGCCATCTATCAATACGAACGCCAAACACATCCCGCTACTGGACCCCTGTCGTCTGCGTTGCTGCCCGCCGTAGACCCTGGCAAGTTTCTTGGCCCTATGTTTAGGGGCGAAACTCCTTAGGGTCTAGCCTTGTCGGTCCGTCCGTCCGGCCGGCAAGGCGTCCGTGCTCACAAAAAAAAAGAAAAAAAAAATGTTTGCGCATTTGACAGGATTCGAACCTGTGCGGGGAGACCCCAATGGATTTCTAGTCCATCGCCTTAACCACTCGGCCACGACTGCGGGACGAGTAGGTGGCTCTGAGATGTGGTAGTAACTCAAGAGCTGGGGATGTCATGGATGAAACATTGCATGTAGCCGCTCAACGTCTATACAGAAGAGGGCGCTGCGGTCAAATGCGTATATAATCGCGTTAAACTTTGCATGCTTGGCTCTGCATTTCAGCGACCATAAAGCAGTAATAATGAAGTCGATACGCAACCCGGAACTCAGCACTACCTATGAGCAATAAAAAAAATCAGCACCATCAGCACTACCTATGAACGATAAAATCAGTATCATCAGCACCACCAGAGCTTCGCCCCAATCAACATCCTTCACCAGGCGGAGATGCGGTCATTTTTTTTACAGAAAGAGAGCTACGCTTTGTAATTTTACAAGAAAAACCGACCTGTGAATTACAGCTTTGACGAAAAGTTTAGATTGCTACGTGCAGGCGTCGATTTTTAGGGTCCATTTTAGATCGGGCCTGGTGACTTAAACCACCCTATATTCTGCATGTTGCTCATTAAGTGAACCTGCAGTTTGAATATCAGTAGCCAAACATTAATGCTTGAGTGTTGAAAATCTGACATCATGTTCTCGGACAACAGTCAGCGTTAATTTTAATGCAACGTTCCTTAGGGTATACCTATACTACGTTGAACAAAACGACTGAATTGCTACAGATATTAAAAATTAGTGAGGAATGTCAGATATAAAAATTATATTTATAATGTTCTCCTCATCAATACAGCTAGCCGCTGAAATCCTGGAATGACAAGCAGTGTTATTATTTGAATCATTAAGTGATCTTAAATTCAAAGACTTTGGGCAAACATGTTTTTGTGTTTTAAGTGGAACGCCCCGTTCCACTTAAAACACAACAACATGTTCGCCCAAAGTAATTGAATTCATTAAAAATAAAACCGAGTTAATCGTTATTATTTTATTGATCAATTATTTCATTACTCGGTTGCGTTGACGTCCATGCATATAATATCTAAAAAAAGTGTAAAAACAACATTTGTACGAAATTTCTGTGAAGGGCACGCGAGCTTGGGTATATTCACCATTTGGTTGATTTCACCCCCCCCCCCCCCCTAAAAAAAAAAGAAAAAAGAAAACAATAGAGACGTTAGTTGTTTATGCAGCAGGAGTTTAGCCAGCCCAACCATGGCGACGGTGTTACCCACAATAGATGAGCAATTTAGCCAGTGCAATACGACTGATAGCCTGGGGTCTTTAACGTGCACAACGCACCACACGATCGCAGGCTGGTACGATGCTCATTCAGATCGAATAGGCCGGGGCGGGGTATTGAACTTGAATTGCCCGAAACTGAGGCGACAAACCTAAAGAAACATCAATCCGTGAAAGACAAAGCAAAAGTTGACAGAAGGACAAAGGCTCAAACTTCTAATTCTTCTTACTATTTATGGCTATGCTATTCCTGCTGGAATACGCAATCTCATTTAAAAATTGACCATGTACCCCTCAAAAAAGGCAAATCATTAAAATAGTTCACATATTTATAACATGTTAACGTTGATAATCACGCTGGAGTACAACCACGGGAAATGCTAAAGTGCCTACCCGTGGAACGCAACGGTGCCACCTCCTAAATTTTATAAATATGAACCAAGTTGTAAAGCAAGCGTTTTTAAATTTATCCCAAACCTTCCTAACTTTAAACACAATCGATTAAGCGGTTAGAAAATACTGATCACAACTAAAGCATTTATCGCTTAATCGGGAAGTTAGCTCATCAATTACGCAGCCCTACTTTTAAGTCTTAACATGTACTGCAAACCTTCGGGAGGTTTTATTTGGAGTCAGGCAGTGGAATATATTTGAATTTTTTTTTTACTTTCTTAATTTTGTATTTATATTTTGTGACGTATATCGCACAAAATTACACTTTATATCGAAACATATTTAATTTTAAAGAATTAAAGTTCCAAAGCAACGCGCGAATGCATGGCGGGGTTTTAAAGATCGTCGACTGTGACATTTCTACTCGCCCTCGACCCCGAACTATGGTTGACGAAACCTCAATACGATTTACGGTAATCTATGTATATTGTATTTTCCGGTTAATAGGTGGTTTTAGTATATCGTTCAAATAACCTCGATAACGATACCCGATACTCCGTTGATGCCTTAGCACAGGCATCCTATGATTATCGGATATCGTATTGGAGGTGTGGGTACGATCTACCGGGTGTGTCAAGTAGCGGCCAGGCTCTTTATACCGAGCGCAAAATTCGCTTTCTCAACCTATTCCGCTACAATTTTGTGCAGCGTTGGTCAACAGTGGTGCATTTTTTCTATAAAATTTTGAAAAGGCGAACTTACCTGAGAAAAAAGTAAAAAAAAAAAGAAATATGCTTAACTCCTATGAAAACGCAGCAAAGCCACTGGTCTTCAAACAATAGGGCGCCCTATTGATTGAAGACCGATGGTTTCGCTGGGATATCATAGGAGTTAAGACTTTTTCTTTCTTTACTTTTCCTCGCGTAAGTTCGCTCTTTGCATATTTTATAAAAAAAAATGCACCACCTGTGGGCAACGCCGCACGAAATCGTAGCGCGATAGGTTAAGAAACCGAATTTTGCGGTCGATTTAAAAAGCCTGGCCGCTATTTGAGACAGCCGATACTAAAACTAATTTAAAAGTCGCCCAATTGCGTAAGCAGCACCCTCCTATAAACATCCGTCTCCAGAAAATGTAGGCAAATAAGTAGCTATATATGAGTCCACTTTGTACGGTGGCAGGGGTCGCTGCAGCCGCGTTCCTAAGCCTCCACACATTGGACAGTCCTTTCGACCGACAAAAGAACATGCCATCGGTGGGAGATCTGCCGTTTCTCCTGTGTCGAAAATGTGTATATGGCCTATAGTCAAGGTTCAAATTTATATTAAAAAAAAGCATATAAGTATCATCGTTTTGTGAGACGTACCGACGAAAATGGTTTAGGAAGAACAGCGACATATCATTATTATCACCACCAGCACCGCCATTATCATCATCATCAGCATCATGCTTCACATCATTTATGTTATTTATTTATCTATTGGAATACTGTGGAACCTTCCGGTCTACAGAGGAGGGAAAATATACACCAGGAATATTCATCCTGCACTCGAAAGAATTTAACTAAACAAAATGATTAACTGTATTAATGAACTAGTCTTCACCAAGAAAGTCGTAAACGTAGAAAAATGTTTGAACAGCAGTAGAGGCTTTATTACACGACGTTTCGGGAAGAGACTTCCCTTCTTCAAGTGTCTCTTCCCGAAACGTCGTGTAATAAAGCCTCTACTGCTGCTCAAACATTTTTCTACGTCAACAAAATGATGCATAAGCAAGATTCGAACATGCACTTAAGGAGTTAACTAAGCAGATGATTCAGATGAATGATTCAAAAGAGCATTACAAACAGCAATATACTTCACAAATATTGATTTACGCACCCAAGCAATTTAACTATGGAATTAATTTAACCGGATTTCAAATAAATCAAGATTACAACATTTGACAACTTGATCGGTCAGTTTCATTCTAATCAATTATAGTACGACACACTAATGAGTATTTAAAAACGTCATTCCTGTACTGGAATAGAGCAATATTTGCTCGTATTTTGGGAGCGTGACGTTGACGGTGGCAGATACCGTTCAGGATCAATCTTTGTGAGGCCATGTGCTATAATGTATACTTTTATTAATCTCGAAAATACACCTCGTTTTTCATTGCAGTGACCGATCACTGCAATGTTTCTTCCTGTTGCGTTTATCATATCTTTATTTCTTAGCCCATAAATATCAGCATTCTGTAATGAGGCGCAAAGTAATATAATGTAAAACGTACTGAAGCATATAAAATCCACATACTTCACAAAAATAGAAAAGCAGAAGCTACCAGAATAATAAATTCTGAACTAAGAAAGAAGAATCGCATTCAACTTTATTTTTAACTTAGCATAATGGCAAAAGTATATCCGAGCTTTTCATGCTCTAAATTATTTACACATGTCTCTATTCTTGTCATTGGTGATAACATATGTTGATAGTGAGCACACGGAGAACACTCCTAATCTGACAAGATGGTACATTAACATTCACTGTGCACACAAGCTCAGAGCATAAATATCACTGTGCATTATCTAAAAAAAAATCTGCACCTATGGTTAGCTTCCTATATATAGAACTTAAAGAATGTATTAATGAATGGACATTCACAAATATAAAAAAATGTCTTCGGCCAATATTTGTCATACACTATACGCACAGGACGTCGCTGCCTAAACTCTATTTTTGTAGCATCAGTTCCGCTGAGAAAATTCCATACAATCGAAACTCTATTCTAGATATAAGTGGTAGACGAGAATAATATAAACATGCATGTAACACGCATAAAAACGTTTAGTTATACGAGTGATCAGTACCAACATTATAACTGCAGAGCTGCCAATATGAGTGGCATGGCGGATAAACCAGAAAAAAAAAAGAAAACTCGAAATACATTCCGATATCACGAATCATTGGCCCAAGAGTTATAATCCTACTGTAAGGTGAATATTGTCGCAGGATGGAAAGTATTACACGCATGTAAAACTTAAAGTAAATGTTCGATGAGGTAATGTTGTGCTTCTAAAACTTTGAAAACGTTCGACAGAGCTTGATTCCCCGCACTAAAGGTTGGGCAACTCTGCCCAAGCAGGCCGCGACCGCTTCTATTTTACAAGAGGCAACTTCAGGAATGTTCCGCATCAAAACACACCATGACAGCCGAGAATGAGCTGGACCAGCCCATTTCCAAACTGAACAACGAATCCGACCATCGGAAAGAAGTACTTGTAGTTTTTAAGACTGACCTTCCAAAAGCCCTATCCTTTTTTTTTTTTTCGCTTGTTCGTCTTGCCGACAGCAACATCGAAAATCAACTGTGTTTAAGTTCGAACAAGGGACTTCGTCAGATTAAAACGCGTGAGGTTGTTGTAAAACGATCGTGCAGTGTGGGGTAACAGTACATTTGGCTCGTCTGAATCATCCACCACAAACATAAATATGGTTAAAAGCTGAGATTTCTAAATTGTATATATCAAGAAATAAAACCTTGCTCCCGCTAGTTTTGTTCTCCTTGTGCCCTTCCATCACGACATGCGAATTCGTATGTTCCTATTTGATGGGATAGATAAAAAATCTTTGCTTGATCTAAATAATTATGGTAATCAGCAAAATACAAATGTAAAGTTTATGTAACGATACGTTCCATTTTTGTGACTGTAACCGGAATGAGTTCCTTTTACAGAAACGAAACTTGTAACGGGAACGCGTTCTAAAAATCAAAAGGAATGAGGAACGAGCTTTCGTTCCTTTTTTTAAGGAACGTGTACAAGACTGCACCGAAGAATATGCGCGAAAACACATTCTGCGTTTATTCACTTTATCCGTAGTATCAAGATAAATCAACCATTTTTTTCTGGCAATAACACGCACCTCGACTGAGCACGTAGACAATTAAAGGGAGGGGCTACCCTGAGAATAATCTGCGCGTTTCTCGGGTTATGGAAGCCACACCTCTGTGCACTCATATCGGAACAGTTTATGAACCGGGCCTGCCAACAGACGATGTAACAGCAAGTGCCCTGCCTATAAGGAATGAATCCCCTCTGCGCCATAATTATCTTAAGACTTCCTCGCCTACATTCCCCCACTCTTTTTTATAATGGAGATCCGTGTGAAGTGAACTAAACTTATGGCAACTAGGTTTCCTGGGGAAGCCATGTTTGTAGGTGGTGAAGGGCCAGTACAGGAATCACCGCAGAATTTGATTTTTACTGAGAAGATCTAAGTGAGGGGACTATATTTTCGTTAATATTAAAACAAAAAATATATATAACTTCATCACTTGCTTCTCAGATTGTCAAATATTTGAGAAAATAGTTAGTTTAGATCTCGAAATTTTTTTGTGCTCTATTCAAGACCATGCATTTTGAAAGTAATTTGAGTGCTGCTCAAAATGCGTTGCGAGTTTGTATCCTGTCCAACTGGGTTTTGTGACGCCCGAGTTCCATTAGAGCAACAAACAAAAACAAACAACAGCGACAAGCCTCAAATCAGAGTCTTTCGCGATTTGAGAGGCTTTGTAGAATAGAGGTGGCTATGCTCAAACTCGTGCTAACTTCGCTAGCACCGAACGACTGAACGCGTGCCAAAAGTACCATCGTGAGCATGCAACCTCTGTTTGAGGCTTGTCACTCACGTTTGTTTCTGCTTGTCGCTCTAGGGGGACTCGGGCATTAGTGACTCATACAACGCTCTTACCTTCATTTGAACAAAATCCCAGCTCTGAAATGGTGTGCTCATTTGTACGACATTTATTTATTGTGACCTTTGTTTTGGGCTCTTAAAAACAAAAGGCTGAAATGAAGAAAAAAAAGGTTGAGAGTGCCTAGATGGGCACGTATTACAAAGTAATGTGTCCACAAAGAAAATAGCGTCCTTAGAAGGGTCTCAGGAATAGAATCTGCATTTGATAACACAGTGTGACCAACCTCCTTTTGTTCACATCTACACTTCCTTAAAGCGCCTTTGAAAAGAAAAAGAAAATATCAGTCTGGTTGGGACACGCGCGTCGACAAATAAATTTTATGCAAAAAAAGTATTTTAGAGCCATATTGACGGCGAGAGATTTGATTGAAATTCTGCGCGCGAAGTCCATGACGTCACAGGTAATTCCGGAATGACCATCTCGGTCGTGAAGGCGAAGCCGATGCACCTCTCTTTCACGCGCCCGAACTGCCGAGAGAAAAAAAAAAATGAGAGGAGGTGACTGCCGACTAAACCGCGCCTAGCGCCGTCAATATTGCTCTAAAATGTTTTGTTCTTTTTTTTTCGCGTAAACTTAATTGTTTGACGCGCGTGTCACATCCAACCTGTTAATTTTTTTCTTTCTTTTCAGGGGCTTTTTTTAAAATATTCTTCTATGAGATGTTCATTTATGGTGACACCGCGACAGAAATCTTTCTCTACTGTGATGTGTTCTTTGTTTATTTAAGAAAACTTTAACTTGCTTAAGATTTTGCTGAAGAAAATAATCTTATTCGTGGTTTATTGCTTTTATCTTTTATTGTTTGTTATATCCCTGCAAACCGCACCAATATACATAAATGCTATAATATAAATAAATGTAACAGGAAGGATTTAATCAAAATGTGACTAGAGTTCTCAAGAAACCGATGTCAACCTTCTCGGTGAGTCTCGTGATATCGTTCGGAATTACTTTGTTTAGTCGACGTGGAATCATTTGATTATTCCTGCACAGCTGAATTTCTATGAAAGCTGTGTAAGTGTACTGATCAATCCCAGCCCAACAAACTTTCCCAAACTATTTTTTAAGTAGTTATTAATGATAATTAAAACCGCCTAGATGTCCTCATATAAACACGGTTATTTCCTTCTTTTCATTTACAGCAGGAATATGCTCAAGATACGCAAACAAAGAGAAAGATGATTTAATGGAGATATGCGGACGACGAGGAGTGCAGGATATCGTTTCTGAACGAATTATTAATGGTACCGAGGCGACTCCGGGCTACTGGCCGTGGATGGTGGGGCTGTATACTGCAGAAGACCAATTCTATTGTGGTGGCGTTTTAATAAGCAGCCAGTTTGTTTTAACGGCTGCTCATTGCTATAGGTACGTATACATTTATTCCATCTGCTTCGTTTCCAAAACAAGGATACATTCTTAGAGCCCCCGCTGAGTTCCGGAGATTCACATTGGTTAACGGGGGTATATAAAAGTCGAACTGTTGACGAAGTACAGTATCTCATTAACCATTACCGGGAACATAAGTGCACGTGTTCTCGGGTACTATCAGAACACCCTACCAGCTCAGCCCGAATCGCTATACTGCAGCCCTGCCATGCCGGATGCTCTGATAGCGTCCGATGCCAAGCGTTCCCCCGTTCCCGGTAACTGCTATTAGGGAGTTTTCGTTGACCGCGTTTCCCCCTCCGCTAAGCCCTCCAGCAACGAAGAAGCCGCTGCCGCGTCTGCGCGCCGATAGCCTTGACTGTAGAGTTCCGGGTACCGTAGCGGGTTGCGGAGAGCGTTGCGGAACAGCGCAAACGATCTACGAAAACTCCCTATTAAGACCGTACACAAACGAGGAAGACAAGTTTTGGGGCTGTGGTTACGTAATCCTTTACGGAACACTCCTGAATTTTAGTTAATGTCAGTAAAAACTGGAAAATAACCAGTTTTTGTAACTGCACTCCTAAGTCAATCTAGAATAGAATAAGTGGTCGCTCACATTCGTTTTGAAAGAAGTCAAGTGATAAAAAATAGGCAAAATATTAGTGCCTTGTCTTGCGATTTTGAGATGTTTACATTAGTATATTTTTCCGTGTGCATGTAGGGCAAATGTATACAAGTCACACCTTCTTTAACCGGATGTTTTTAGGGAAAACGTTTTTCAAAAAGTTTGTATCTAAGTTGCACTTTAATTTTTCTACCCTACACGTGGCCCTGAGGTTACGCCGCTGCTATTGGCAGGGCGCATGCGCAGATGCTCTACTTCACGCGAATCTGGTTTCTGCGCAGGCGCGGTGCCTACACCTCGTGCGGTAACTGCGCGTGTGCCCACACCTCGTGGGAGCTTGTTTGCAAGGACCTCATTCGCCTATAGAGTAATTCCACGCCAAACGATCTAGGCATTCGATCCTCACGGATCGGTTTAAAACAAAAAAAAGAGACTTGTATGTGCTATTGGTAGGCTTCTGTATTTTCGGAGTTTATTTTTCGTGAAATCTGGAGAGTTTTTCGGAGTTTATTTTTTACCGAAACTTCGGAGTTTACCGGAGTTTATTTTTGTTTGATTCACATTTCTCAAAAACTCGTAATTTAATTTGGCGGGGATTCCTAAGAAAAATAAATAAATACGTATACAATATTGGGGTGTAAACATATGCTAAATAACAAAAAGTTAAAAATAAATAAAACACGCTTGTATAATGAATTTTTCTTCAGCTAGATTTCGCGCTCGTGCCATCGCTCTTTATAATTCGTCCCACGACAAGAGTTGCGCACAAGTGTTGCTTCGATAAACGTCGAAACCTTAAAGGCAATGAAGTCCTGGAAGTAGTTGCTGTGAAGGTCGTATTCATCCCACCCTATTCCAACACCGTACCCCGCGTCCGAGCGAGCTGAAGTTGTAAAGCATGTAATAAAGAAGTTTCAACTGCGCCTCTTGCCATTTTATGCACTCTCTATGGTCCATAGCGCTCAATTTTACGAAAACACCACCTCTCCTTCCTGTAAGGCACAAATATTATGCACCAAACTGGAAACCAAAACAGTGGCTTTTGGCGTGACCCAAAAGTACAACGACCTGTTGTCCTCAATGAACCTTCACGATACGATCCATAATACACCATCATGCAACGATCCGAGATTCGAAAGATAACTGTGTTGGCTTTTTGCCAGGGCCATTGACCATGTGAGCTGGTCAAGCTTAACTGTAAAATACCTCTTTTCGTTTGTTTTTTTTGGGGGGGAAAGGGGGGGGGGGGGGGGGCGAAGGGGGACATTGGCACATCGAAATTAGGAATTTATCAGAAAAATCCGGATTGACCTAAATTTTACTGGCGTGATTTTCTGGGATTTTTTCGTATTTATTCTAAACACAGAACCCTAGTCAGTATTGGCGATGTAAAAGTACATTTCCCAGGATAACTCGTTACTATTTTTTATGACACCTTGAATTTCATGAAAAGCAGGCCAAGGGGTAAAATACCTTTTTTTCTAGAATGGTAAAACGAGAATGCAAAATAAACCCCTTTTTAGTAAGTCAATATATTCTACTAAATTATCCAGTGGGATTTCGGGCGTTCTTCCAAGTGTTTTAAGGGTGCAGATGCGTTAAAAATGGCCCAAAATTGATATTCACCTTGTATATTAAACAACACGCGAATATATGAACACAAAACTGCTGTTTGTTAGTAGTAAGTGAAACAATGTATAAATTAAAAAAGTATTTTCCTACAATACTCCTTAGTGTTTGTTTCCCAATAAATGCAATATATTTAACAGACAGCGACCAACTCTTTTATAGTTTAGTTGGGTACGTTGGTGGGCTAGTTGGTTTATCTTAGTTAAACATATCAAATATCGCAAAAAGGACAAGGACAATAAGTATACAGGACAAGCGATATGTCCTGTATACATCTTGTCCTTGTCATTTTGGAGCTATTTTACAAGTTTAACTCTTCAATAAAATATCGTGCATATGATCGGTCAAAAAATATATAATCAACGGTTGCAGACGCTTTACATGCCCGCCACTATACCGCCGCCATTGCTGACCTTCCCTTTTCTTACCGACATACCAAGACACTGAAACCGTCCTTGACGAGCCTCCACAAAGGTCAATGCTGGGGAGAAGGTCACAGCAGAACATAGAAGAACGATAACCCTACCTCCTATGGTAATGAATGAAGCGAAGGGAATATGAGAAAAGAAAAAAAAACTGAACGTCGGTGATGGGCGGAGCCTATGAAGAGCTGCTGCAATACGTCTAAAGATTGCCAATAATTCACACAACAAAGAAGCAAATTTAGAAAAAAAAAAGAATACAAGTTTTAAGAGTTTTAAATATTGAAAATTCGCAGTTTTCAAACGGACAACAAAAAATAATTAGTATAAAACTTAATAATATGCGCCTATATGCAGCAAACTATTGAGGTGGGCTAGTTGGATATGCATATCGAAATAAATAGCGCGAAGGTCAAGTACAAACTGACAGAACAAGCGCTTTTCTGTCAGTTTGTACTTGACCTTCGCGCTATTTATTTCGATATGCCTATATGTAGCTTGTAAGTGAGAGAACAAATGAGCAATGTTTGAATGGCAATATTATGTTCTAACAGCGATTTTTTTTTTTAAAAACATTGGTTTAACGTATTTCATTGCGCCTAGTCCCTCAGGGGCCTATAGTCATAAGGAGCACGACTCAAGAGGTATTTTGGAACAACAAATATGCCTAATATAAACACTAAAACATAATTCAGCACTAATTTTCTAAAGCTTTTAGTTGCATGCACTTTCAAATAAAAAAAATTCAAATTAAAAAACTGACTAAATTTGATAAAAGTCTAGGAGGAAAAGGTACAAGGCGACAAGGACATACCCCATTCCCTTCAGTGTAGGCTCTAGTTTTGGTCGTTAAACGTACAAATATATAACCAAAATGGCCTAAAACATAACCTGAGACTCTTGGGCAAAGCAGTATCTGTTTCCAAGGATGAACGAAGGTTCCCCGAAAACCCCATTAACACAAAATAACGGAGAGGTTATGAGATTGTACATATGGAGACGCAGGACGGCAACACTGCCACCTGGTATCGTCGTCTCCTTTATACATCTGACTCGATAGTCATTGACACGCTAAGAACGGCAGGGAGGAGCTTCAGTTGTCCCACCTCCAGCTTCCTAGCCTCGATACGCCTGGGTGTTACCTGCACCTAAAGCACGCGTGCCTAGAAAACGCACGGTGGAGGTCGGGTGTTCAAAAGGAAACGCCCTACTGTTTTGTTTATGTCAGTTGGGGCTGTGCGGCTCAAGTTTCGCTGCTTGTACGGGCGCGCCTCACCAGCGCGAGGAGTCGCACTACATACGCAGTGAGACTCCTCGCGCTGGTGAGTCGCGCCCGTAGAAGTTAGCGACTGTTTCGAGGACCACCGTAAAAGTATCTCAAACATTATTCTGACGTCTGTGACGTCACTTCCGTAAAACGTCAAAATATTGGCTTCAATATGTCGACTCCCTCCTTCAATGCAGCAGGCGTCGCAGTGGTAGCCATTTTGTGCTTTCCATCTGTCCAGTTTCTGACGGTGTCGTTGGTGTTTTCTTGGCGTTTTGACGGATGGTTTCGGTCCTAGTTGGTAGTGGAAACGTCTTATTCAGCATGTGTGTGAAACTGGCTCGACAGTTGATTCTTTACAACGTGACACGCTTTATGGCATTGTTCTGAAAGTTCTGAGCTCGCATCGCGCAGACCGTCAGGGGCGTTGTCACGCGTGCAGAACCACTATAGCTCCCACAAAGCAGAGCGGCAGCGGTGGCGTAATAAGATGGCTCTGAGATCGGTCTATCGCAAGCATGGCGCCCCGACTGGTGCCCCAAGCAGACAAGCACGTCCAGCGCGCTCTGAGTGTAGGTTTGGTAAGCTTGCAATCGCAGAGCCTGAACGTACGAGCAGAGACATGACGGCCTGTCGCCTAGCTTGCATTCGTCAACCGAATATATTTATATTAACGAAGTGCCGAAAAGGCATTCAAAATTTCACATACGCGTAATTGGATGGAAGTATACGTGTATGCATGGATAAGTCGAAATACTTTCGTCATCGAATCGAACATGAAATATAACCCCCTGAAAATTTTCACAGTTTAAGGTTAATTCTTATAAAGAATTCTGCATAAGTCGCGCCGTTGTATAAGGCCCACCGTCAAAATTTGTTGAAAACAGAGACGCAACAAATACACCAAAAAATACAAAGTGAAATTTGGGGTTTTTACGTGCCAAACCAACGACGGGCATCTGGCACGCCCCAGTGGAGGACTAAGGATTAATTTCAACCACATGGGATTTATTGACGTGCAAGTGAAAGCTTGGCTACACGATGCCGTTTCCGCAGTAAGCCTCAGTCAAATTGCGGGCACCTTGGCCGCGGGATTCGAACCCGCCACCTGGGGATTCATAGGCCGGCACTTTGCCTCGGAGCCATCGAAAAACGCTACGGAAACATAGAATGCAATAATTAGTAAAGTCGTTGTTGCAGCCAAATCACTGTCAAATGTAAGTTTTACTCCCCTTCCCCCCCCCCCCCCCCCCAGCGCGTATGGCGGCTATTAAAACGATTGCGCAGTTGATATCTTTCTTTGATATAAATTTAATAAAATTCTTAATGCATTTCTGTACTGTTTCTTTGCTGATCTGCCTCCAACGTTTCTGAGAAATCTCTTTTTTTTTTTCTTTATAAGATACATTTTAATAAAGTGTTTCGAATTTCGTTTTGAATACCATGAAACGCTTCAGCTGCCTAAGCACGGACCCAGAGGAAGCCAGATTTCAATAAGAGCGAGCTGAACATATGCGTGAAAATCACTACCGCAGAGAAGTAACGTTAACGAATCATACTTTTTGTGCACATTTAACGTAGAGTACGTCTTTTCCGAGGGTGACAGCGTAAAAATGTAGGACACAAAAAGAGCGTCAAAGCCAGGCGCCTATTTCAGACGCAAATGTTAAATGCAAAACGCCTTTTCAGAGAAGGAGGGCGGGGAGCCTTACATATTTATTTTAACAAAGCCCTGAAATCTAGAGTAATTTTTTTCATTTGCAGGTAAGTTAAGCGACCAGGGGAACATAATGTAGTGGGTGAACCTCACGACAAGTTGAATAGTTGACTACAATACTTCAAATAAATTTGTAATTAGTGGAAAGAAACGTGGTTCCAATTAGAAGCATGCTGAGCGTCATCGAAAGCAACCAGGTCCGTACATTTTAGCAAGATTTAGAGCGCCTGAGAAACGCGGTGGTGCGTTAAGGTTACAGCTCGTGCAAAGGGCGCAACGCTATCCGCGATTCAAAGCACGTGCTTTCGGGCCCTCACGAAACAGCTTTGGGCTTTCACCACCACGCGACCGACAATCGCGTTGCATAAACATTAATTAGCGCGAGACCCTCACTTTGTCTGGTTCAAATATGGAACGCTAGGTGCCAGTTGTTCAGTTGTGAGTCGCAAATAATAGTGCGAAAACAAGTGTAAATAAAATAACACCGTCGCGCAGCTAGTTCACCACCGCGCTTCCCACGGACTCCAAATCCTTATAAAATTTAATGAATAAATGGTTTGCGATGATGCTCAGCAAGCTCAGCAAACCATGCATATTTTTACTAATTATTAAGCTCATTCACAAATTTTACTTAATTTATTTTAACTCGTCGTTGCGATTGGTTTCCTATATGTCTCCCTGGTCGTATGACTCACGTGTACAGACTGCATTAGTGTGGTTTTTCACTGCTTGCTTGAAGCAAAACTCTAAATACGAAGAACAATAAGAGTTCATATATATGGTGTGACGGCGACTTTGATTAACGATAAGCAATGACGTTTGCGTTGAAAGCTGCTGAATCAATCTGTTATTAATGATCCCTCCAAAAGTAACTAACGCCCCCCCCCCCCCCCCCCAAACTTAAAAAAAAATACGCGCGGGGAGTTTAGTTGACATCAAATTACTGCAGCAGCTTTTGTCTCCGTCTTAGATGGAACGCACGGTACATAAATAAAGCACATGCTTGTCATATTCCGTAGTCATCAGGTCTCAAATAGATGTCGTCGTGAATTCACTAACCGTTTTTTTTTTTTTTCATAAATCAGTTGAAGTAATGAAGGCGTTTCGTGTTTTGCCGTAGACTTCGGCAATTCAACATCAATTACACATTTTTGCCTCTCTCCCTCCATCTCCCTAACCCTTCAAGAGACAAGAACACTACAGGCTTTCTTTCAGTTCGCCTGGGAAGTACGAAACGAACCAGTTTTACCGTACATTGTCAACGAAACACAGAAAACAATGTCTATATAGAAAGAAGTGACACATCTGCCGTCCTTGAGGATCTGGAAGACCAGGTAATTTGTCTGGATGTGGATCACGTCTGTATACCCTCTCAGGACAACTGTACCCTTTTCATGGTATGTATTCTTGTTAAAAAAAAAAGAAGCTTTTAATCCGTTTTTATTCAAACTACCGTATTAATCTTACAGAAGGACCTTGCAATATTGAAATTAAGTAGACCTGTCGAATTTACAAAACTACATTCCGGCCAATCTGCCTTCCTGAACACTGCGAAGAACCACCTTCAGATGTCAACTTCTATGGTGTGGGCTGGGGCATGGTTTATGGTAAATAGTTTTCTCGTCTCCTTTTGTTCTACATATCAATTATCGTAAACAAATCGAAAAGAGCGGCAAGGATTTATGAAGGAATATAAAATCCAAGCCTTTCAATGAAACAGAGTTTCCTGGAGTTTGTGACAAAGGCCGGCCGGTGACAGGCCCCGGATGCTTAAATGCTAAAAAAATGCGGTTGCTTCCGTATATTTTGTTAAACTATTTCATGGGGACGACGTGACGACGACGAAATGCTAAAAAAAAATGCGGTTGCTTCCGTATATTTTCCTGAACTATTTCATGGGGACGACGTGCAGGAACGTGTTATTTTCTAAATTATCTGATAGAAAGCCGATGTTTTTGTCATGTTAGTGTTTATTGATCAGGGATGGGGATAAATCTACTTTGAGATACAGGAACTAGTAGTATAACCAAAACATGTCCTTATGGCACAGTCACTATACTAGTTCTTACATGGATATGTCTAATCTGGATTGAATATTTTATATTATGTATATGCCAAACCAATAGTAGACAATTCCTATATACACACGGAAAGGTTTGAGACACGTCGGCACACTCGTGTATATAATAACTAAGGCTATGAATCTTAGTGACTAACCTAACTGTTAACTCGGAAGTTCCCGACAAAGTTTTTAAACCGATAATTGACCACAATTGAACACTTCTGTATGATTTTCACGGGAATGATCCTATAGTCACCTCAAAATTATACACCAAGAATGTTAACAATGACGCGGACTCTGTTTCTCTGGGTACAGGGTATTTATCACAGAACAACTCGCTGTTTCAATGGTGTTCGCCGCATGTTCGATGCGTAACAAATTTTGTTGGTGCAGCTAGAGAAACCAAATGGATGCAAATTATCAAAAGAAAAATAATGTCACGCCTTTGTGTTTTTAGTATAATCTTGTAAAATAACCAGTGATGCCCAATTCAGTGTAAAGATGGACCTTGTTCCAGTAACGAGCGCCTTCTGTGGAGCTGTCTTCAAACTAGAAGTGAAGGACAGCCCAACTTGCCTCTCCCCGTCAAAATACATTCGCATTGTACCGCTGGGTTGCTCTTCGTTACGTTCCGTGCCCTAATAAAAAAAAAAAAAAACGCAGCAGAGGTTGGTTGCACTTGAGATAGTGCAACCAACCTCTGCTGCGTCGTGCGATGACAGCGCAGCAGAGGTTGGTTGCACTATTTCTTCACGGGGGCGCGGTGCCGTCGGGGTCGAGATGCGCTCCGATAGCAAACCGAAACTTAAAAACCCGTCAAATTTGTGCGGTTTTTCAGAAAGCGGTAAAATGCTGCGCGTACCTTCTATCGTTCTGCAGTTTGTTGATTTAGTGTTTTTCGAATATGCTGAGCAATTTACTAAATGAAACCATGCCCTTAAACACAATATTAAAAAAGTTAATTACGCAAAAATAATTAACAATCTAATTATCCCGCACCTTAATAATTTTCCTAAATAGGCCCCTGGTCCAGGACCAAAACGACACGAGTTTTTATTTGTTGCGACGCGTAGTTTTCGCAATATAAAATTTGTCCTCCTTTAGTGAATCACACTGTATAGCTCGTAGCAGGCTATGCATAAGCATCCAAATTATATATGCATAATTAGTCCTAAATTACCGTGCACATCAGGAACTACAAATTCAAACTAGAGAGATTCACTTTAAAGCTAAGCGGGAATCGAACTCCGGACCATGCGACCTGCAATCCGACATCTTTGCTTGGCGCCAGAACTTGGAGACAATCAAAGGTGCAAGCAAATAAACTGTATGACTTGCCGGCAAAACTCGCCTGCGACTAGCACGCGATTGTTCACGGCGATTGATGCTTGGTTATGCATGCTTGATTATGCATACCTAGTCTCCAGCCTATATCCTAGGAGAGCTATACCTAGTCAACCACACTTATTCCGCAGTCGACCGTCGCCACAGTCATACTTTGCCCAGCCTACTGATTGCGCAGTATACAGTCACTGGCGAATTATACTTTGTCCAGCGTACTTGGTTTGCCGGGTCGTCACCAGGCGAGTCACACTAAGTAAAGAAAACTTCGTCCACCAACGACATTCGGCTGCAAGTCATACTTAACTCAGCATACTTAGTACGCAAGCGACCGTTGAAGGAGATTCATTTTTATTTCAGGGTACTTAGTCCGCGGGCGATCGCCGGAGGCTTGTTATACCTAGTCCTGAGTACTTAGTTACATGGCGACCGTCGGCAGCGAGCAATACTAAGTCCAGAACACTTAATCCTCAGGTGATTTTCAGGGGCAAGTTATACTTAGCCCAGCATACTTAGTTAGCAGCAAGCATTGGTTGCCACTCAAACGTAGTCCAGCGTACTTAGTATGCAAGCAGCCGTCGGATGCGAGTGACACTTAGTCCAGCATAATAGCCGCAGACGACCGTTGTGGCGATTCATACCTTGTCCATCATACTTAGTCCGTAAGCTAAAGTCGCCGGTATGTTATACGTAGTCCGCATACTTAGTCTACGGACGATCATCGGTGGTAAGTCATAATTCGTCACGCAAACTTTGTTCGCCGGAAACCGTCGGTGGCGAGTAATGCTTAGTCCAGCATACCGAGTTTGTGAGAGTCGGTGGCGTGATGCTTTGTTCAATATGTTTATCCTACTCCGCAGACGATCGTCGGCAGCCTGTCAGACTTAGTTCAATATAATTGTACTTAAATTTTATTCTAGCCGACACTGACCCAATAAAGCCAGTCAAGCAGTATAAAGGGTGCAAAATCACGGGTATTGTCTTCTTTGTAGGTTTGCTATCATGTACTAACCTAATCCCACGGCCAACTTTCTGGGACATTCCGTTGAATAAAACGTATTCAAGGAATTATCACAATTATAATTTCAACTCAAAATTTTGTTGTTTATCTTCAAGCCTATCGAACAGACCATTAGAAAAAAACCTGATGGTTCATCAGGTTGATGGTCTATTGTGTTTTGGGACATTGATAGTCTCATGGACTGATGGTGTGATGGTTTGATGGTCTGTCCTTTTTTGGGACATCGGATGACCTATTGGTTTGATGGTTTGTTGGTCGGTATGAATTTCTAATCACACATATGTACCGGCAGAAACAAATATTCTATTACCATTAATTGTGAAATTTATTCTCTGTCCCATATTATTTTAAAAAGAAACATCCGAAGCGATTGGGTACGTTCCGAAATCCCCGTAGAAACCTGAAATAAAGTTTGCATTTTGGTATGGTATGTTATTATTTCTATATTAGAAATGAATGAACGTTGAATTAAACAACCACAAAAACAAAAAGGAAGAGAAAATGCACTTAATGCACTCACTGCTTTCGAGACTCTACTACACGCAGCGACTTCATCGGTGTCCGTTGAGTGGCTATCTACACTCTGTCCCCATCGCCCACGCTGGGCATGACGGCGTTGTGCGACAGCGTGCAATTCACTAAGCCTCGTTGGCCAGAGAATGCGATAAGCCTCGTATTACCGCATTTGCTGCCTTTGTCAACGCTTTTCCTCGCAAATATTTTGTTCATAGTACACGTATGCCTAGTAAATGAATTTCCTATCAAGAAAAGTACGTTTTTCGGCACATTCTCTGCCACTTAGATCGTAAACATGATCTACATGGCATACAAAGCGGATGAACAAATTGTTTCACCAACCGACAATAAAACAATTTAAAAAAAAACTATGGTTTTGTTTCAAATTGTTTTAAACTACCTTTCGAGTATCCTAGGACAATTGTTGAGGCGGATTATTACGGATTGAACACCCCGTTTATCGAGCCACACCGCTGTCAGCTATCCAAACCAAATGTAATTCACGTATGCACGACGACGTGAGATAATTGGCGCCTTCTCTCGGCCACAACTAGGACCTCCCATATATAGTCAGGTTCTTTTCACCACCGAATTATCTCATGAGATGTATCATTAGTCCTTTTTGCATTTTGATGGTCTATCGAGATATCCTGATGGTTTCAACCGGGATAGATAAAACGTTTCTATTGTCCGTCAGTCACCGAAAGACACGTTTTGACAGTCTCTGAGCTACAAACATAAGCCTTTAATGGTCTATCAGCCACCATCAGAAAATGCTTTATGGCTCATCAGACATTATCAAGTAAGCCTGTCGGACCATCAAAGATGTCTGATGTTCCGTCAAGAAGGTGTGATGAGCAGCCAAGAACGTGTGATGGTCCATCAAAAAGGTCTGATGGTCCATCAAGAAAGTGTGATGGACCATCAAAAAGTTCTGATGATTTTTCGATCAGGAGGGGAGAAGGGGAGGAAGAAAAAGCAGGCTGTTGTTGGTTGACGGAGTTTCTCCTCTCTACCAGCAAGAAGGTAAACTATTTTACATAGTAGTGATCCGTTCAACAAAGTTTACATAGTAGCAAAACACACAACATTAAACCAAAAAAATGTGTGACACATTACGAATATTTGTTCCAAGTCAATGGTCCCATCGAAAATAGGCGCAGATAAAGCTAGATGAAGGAACGTCAGACCATTACGGCATAGAGAATCGAACTCTTTAATCCCACGTTCGCCAGAGCATGAGCATGCGGCGTGGTGCTCCCGCCCAAAGCGAATTTTGAACGTATTTTTAAAAAAGAAGCTCTTTTGCAGTCACGCTAGCGCGGGCTGCTACATTACAGAATAAAAAAAAACGAATATCCCTTTTGCTCAGCATCATAAAATCTGTGCCAAATCTATGCGTACAAATTCATGACATTAGGCAACGAGAACTGCAGCATCTGAAGGCCGTAGCCTCCTCTTGAGCGAGGCGTTGACCATGTGTCAACGCAACAGCTTGCATTTGCACGCATCCTCCGCTTGATATTGGTGACTGATAAAAAAACAAGTTCATTTTGCCTACAGCGGTGTGATATGTTAGAAGAAGTTTATAATTGTAATGCTTTGTAATTGGAACTATGTGAAGTTTTTGAAAAGTTGTAATGTGTGAATTTTGAACTCCGCATTCCACTAAATTCGGATGATTCTTTTCTGAAGTACGTGCAAGTGATGTATATTTGTAGCCGTTGTGCTACGCCAAACAAGGAAGCAGTAATTACATCAAGAGTAAATGAAGAAGTTATAAAGTAGGACTAAGACCAAAAGGGGTAATATATGTCGGCATTTATAAATAATAAAAACAACTTTTGAATGTCTGCGGGCTATACATTGTACTTTGGCGACGCAACTCAAGGACTCAATAAATATCTCGCGGAGAACCATTAGATTTTGTACGAAGTCAATATTTTGTCCTTGGAGAGAAAGCCCTTATGTATATAAAAAACACTATATTTAGATCGAAAAAGTATTTCTTTCGTCGTACCTGCATTAGTTTCTAAAATGTTTGAGATTGTACGGTCACTTATCTTCTGCAGAACGCTATTTGCCGCGCATAAAACCTAATGGACTAGTCCATCCGAAAAGAATAAACAGGTGTCGTCTGCGCAAATTATAGTATATGCACTGTCGTCTTTACTTACTATAATATGTATGTGCAAGTTAAACAAAAGGAGTCCAAGGATGCTCCCCTGCAGCACCACTGACGTCATTTTCCTTGAGCTGAATTGCTATCTATCACGACACACTGATGCCGATACTTTAAAAAAGCTCTCGGTCATCGTTGAGGCTACTCCTCGCACCCCGTGTGTATTTATTTTAGAAGCAGAGTTTTAGGGTTTTGGGCGATTGAAGAGCTTTGAAAAATCAATGAAGACCACCAATGTAATCAAATTCTTTGGATATTGTTTAAAATTATTTATTTTTCTTTTAAAAGCTCGAGTCCCATCGAATGCTCCTTTCTAAAACCAAACTGGAAAGATGTTAGGACAAAGTGTTTTTCACGGAAGGTGTATAATCTGGCGTGTATTATATTCTCTAGCCAATTTGAAAATACTTGGAGCACGGAAAGGGTCTGTAATTTCCTAGATTGTTTTTATCCACAGACTCGAAAATAACAGCAACATTAGCTACTCGTTTGTCGACGTTGCTGCGCAGTTAAAAAACCTGTCACTCATGCTTTCACCCACACAAGAAAACAATTTCTCACACAGTTTTGTCCCTTGCGTGTGTAAAAGCTTGAGGGACATTTTTTTTCCGCTGCAATGTTGGAAAACATAACAAACAACCTCGCCCAATCTGAAGTTCTAACAGCTTGGAGACTCGCATTTTTTTGCGTTCTATGGTACCGAAGCAATTACCATCCTTGTGAAGATTACGGTCGTTTGTCAACAAAATCAGCAATTGATATTTTTGTGAATGTGGCCTGCAGGATTAAATGCAAAGAAACTGTAGAGCCGTGGAATAAAGCGTACACGCGGCTAAAATATTAATGACTGCCTTTTGATATTTTATGACTATCGTGCGAAATATTAAAAGAAAACATTGGGTTGTTTGTTGTTCAGTTGTTTTCGGACATTCGCAAGCCGTTTACATCCAATAAATTTGGTAATGCGCAACATAAAAAAGCGCAGGGTCACGGCGCCTTCTTTGTACGTGATTCTTTTGGTCTGCGACACCAAACCTACAAAAACGCTTAGCGGTCTGACGATGCGCTTTGGGTATGGCTTGATTGGCTCTGTCGGTGGCTGTGGTAGGACTTAAAGTGAAACGGTGTCCACAGGCCACTGTTGGCGGCAAGTGATACTTAGTCGACCACACTTAGTTTCTGGGTGACCGTCGGCGCACACACCTGGTTCCTCTACCAATCCTACACCTCCTCATGTGGACTCACGACATCGCGTGCAAAACATAAACGAAAGAAAGATGAGGGCGCAAGGTAGCTGGTCTAAGTTCATAATTTAAAGATTAAAATTTGGAACAACGGAAAGACGTCTCGAACACAGCTCACATTTTATTGCCATAGAATCCATTTATATATGGCTTGAACAAAAAAGGAAGAAAGGGAAACCATGTCCAAAAAGGGAAAAAAAAGGCCGCAAAGGACAATCTCTCAGTGACAAAGACACATGGAACGAACAAGAACTGTATAAGTTAGTTTGAGGTCAAAAAGAGGGTAAAGCTTGATTCTTCAAACCATAGTCCACAGTCGGGACAAACACATACAAAAAGGTGACCTCAAATTCGTGCATTCTAAAGGACACACATCTACACAAAACGTAAAAATACCGCACACGAAAAAAGAAAAAATTCTGTTACAGATGTTCTTTCTTCCCACACAGAGAAGTTAGAGGACAAGAAATATTTTCCAGTTGACCTCCAAACATAGGGAAGACATATGTACTGCATTCACATGGTATCCTATCAAAATTGACTCTGTGAACACACGTGTGTGGTAATGTTTTTTTCGGTAGAAATTACAGACGTCAAATTCTACAAAGGGACACAATTGTTTCTTTCTTGAACGTACTTTGAAACCTCCGAATACGGATCCTTATTGTGGACACACCGTCCATGTTCGGTCAAATGGTCACTGACGCAGCGCTTGGTCTAATATAGCACCAACCACAATCAGAGGACATTTTGTAGAAAATCCCTCAAACACACGCGACACTTTATGTTTTTTAAGGCAACTACTTTGAGCTGAAGTGTAGGGAGTCAACATTTTCAAGCTATAGTCTATGCTAAATGCTGTTTGGGTCCCAAACGCAGCGATAGACTTGAGGATATGGGATACTCAAACAAAAAACGGGAAGACAGCAGATGTTTTTATCTCCGGAACTTTTTTGAGCCTTCTTTTCGTAGGAAACTGCAGCAAAACTGATTGGACAGAAGCTTTTGAGTGTTTTTTTACTTCGGTATGACGGCTGAACATATTTTGACTAGACTCCGCTAAAGAGTGAGCGCAGCATTTTGGACTGCGTTACGTATCAGATTGCGGAGCAGACAACACTTGACAGCTTTCGAATGGCAGCTGGTGAGCGAAAGGATTGTTTTGCCGTCACCTTGCCATCCGACCAACAAAAAACAGGCTGTTATCCTAACTCAATATTTAGATAGTGGAGAGAGTTTTTTTTTTCTGGGTTCTCTATCGACAACCGCAGCTCTGGGGCCTCCCTACACATTGTGGTTTGAATTGAGCTTGCTAGAGTTTAAAATTCACGGCTTTGAGGTCACCTCTTCTGTATGTGTTTAATGGGACTGTGAACTATCGGTTGAAGAATCCAGCTTCCCCGACTTTTTGACCTCAATCTGTCCGTACAGTTCGTGTTCGTACCATGCGTTTCGTCCTTGAGAGTGTGCCATTTGCAGGTTTTTTTCTCTTTTTTGTGGCTTCCCATTCCCTTTTCTTGTTCCGCCCATATATAAATGGATTCTATAGCTATATAATTTCAGCTGTGTTTGATACATTTTCCTTCTTCCTGTCCTTTTTCTGCCTTCACCGTGGTCACGGGTAATTCTACAATTATGAAACAAAAGCACCAAGGGATAGCGCAGCTTCGTAGGATATCAGAGTTTGAGGGAAATATTAATTGATAGAGTCAAGGGAGGGATTAAACTTCTCCTTCGCGATGAGCTTCAGTTGCCACAAGACGATTCTTAGAATTCCAGAGTACTAAGGATTTGCGGCTCTACATGCGCCCATCAAAAAGCAGAAGCCACGAAAAACTTTTCATTGAAACGTGAACGTAAAACACTGTACACCTGAGGAAGTTCAAACTTGTCTTAATAATGCTGATAAATTCGAAGATCACAGGTGTGTGTTCAGTGTGCAGCGCATCCGAAACCACCCAAAGCTAAGCAACCAGCAGAGAAATTCATAACGCACGCTTGACACACGTACGACACATTCTGTGTTGGGTGGGTTTTTTTTTAGAATGATCAAGGCAAGTTTAGTTATGTTTTTGATGAAACATACTTTTGACAAAACCAGAAAAAACCTGAACGTATTTGTTTGTACTCTTCATTAAGGAGCGCGTTTGTATTGCATATTTTTTTTTTACGTAAGTGTAACCCTTTCGCACAAAAATGTATTATTTTGCATGGCTAAACTTGTATAGCAATCCCAGAATTCTTTTTTATTACAAATGTATAGTTTCATGTTTTAAATTTATGTAAACATCTTCAGTTATGTGAACCTCCGCGGTATAAATATTAAACGATTACTAATCGGAGATGGGTCACCCAACGATCGGTTAAACAGTCTTAATCGGTGCACATTCCTAATAATAAACTAATGTTTTAGAAACCTATCCAGATCATGAACTTTATTCCGACGAGACGGATGAATCATTAAACGAAGGAAATGAAGACGCCGAAGATTCCGTGGGTGGTGAGAGTTCAGCAGAAGAAACGAACGATGCGCCAACGTCGGAACCAGATGTCACTTTGGCACATTATATGCCAGAAACCTTGTTGGAAAGAAATATATCCATAATTTCTAACGATCAGTGCGAACAACAACTTGCCACAACTGTTCCAACGTACGCCCTATGCTCCAAAGGAGGAATATGTTATGTAAGTATGAATTATTGTATCATTCCCTGAGAATAAAATTCATTTGGTCGGCAACTGCACGAAGAACCAAATGACTCCTCGTACCATAAGACACGCGCATGCATTTGTAACTAAGTTAAACTCTAGTGTCCTCGCATGAATAAATCATAAAACGTAACCTGCATGTTTGGATATAAACAATTTAGGAACCGGATTCTACTCGGAAATGCGAATTATTGATTCAGTTAACCGCTGGAATAAAGTTTGTTAATGGAAACTTGGAATCGAAAAACAGGCATCGCAAGGTGTGTTAAAAAATTTTAAACTGTATTCGACCCATCCGTTCTAAAACAGGCTGGAAAGGCTGTGAATCGTTTCGTTCTTGTATCCAATAGACGTTTTCGAAATCGGCAAGTGAAAATTGTGACATTCCTGGCACCAAACTTCGAGGATGTATAAAATGTGAAAAAAAAAAACAATCTAAAGAATTGCACAGAGCGCATATTGAACTGCAGCTGCTGACGAACCTTGTTGCAGTGCTTATTGAAGACTAATATTTAACCATAGAACAAAGAGGCTCCACGAAACGAAATAAAACCCGGGTTTTCGGCCCAGATATATGACCTCTGCGGCGCAGAAAGCTGGAACTTAGTGAGAATGTGACGCTAGTTGTTCGAGAATGCATAAGTTTAGAAACGGGACGTTACTAAAATACAAAATTGAAGGAAAAATTATGAACCGACGACCACTTAAGGTTTATCCCCGCTCATCACCAATTTCTTCAACCCCTGGTACGTCCCCCTTGGAAATTGTAACTTCCTACAAATATCTTGGAGTTCATATTACTGATAACATGTCATGGACGTTCACATCGATCATATCACTTCTAACGCTAACCCCATGCTCGGTTACTTAAAACGAAATTTTACTTTAACACAAACGTCACTGAAATTACTTTTTTTTCAAAACACTGGTACGCTCTAGATTAGAGTATAGGCTGCAGCAATTTGGGATCCCGGTCACACCACACTCGTATCTAACATCGAAGCCATTCACAACCGTGGTGCGCGGGTTTATCTTTTTTAATTGCCATCGTTCAGCCAGTGTGTCATCCATGAAATCTAACTTATCTTGGCCCCTTCTTTCTCTGCACCGTAAAGTATATCGTCTATCGGTTTTTCATAAACTTTACTACTCTATCCCTATTCTAAAAGAAAGCAATTATTCTCCCTCCCCCGCACATACTTTTTTCGCCTTGATGATCAGTATAAAGTTGGAAATCCCCAGTGTCGCACCTCCGCCTACCTCGACTCTTTTATTCCCAGGTCGTCATCGGAGTTAATCACCTTCCCGCATCTTTAGGGTCCATATCATCAACTGATTCTTTCAGAGCTGCAATAACCATCCATTTTTGTCAGCCGGCACCTCGACTGCTTTTTCTCTTGTTAAATTTTTGCATTTGTTTTCATTTTTGTTTAATGTCTCGTAGTTGCCCTCCCCTCAGTAATGCCCTTGGTCCCTGAGGGTACTGAAATAGGTAAATAAATATTTACGAAAGCAAAAAGTAACATCGTAAATGCCTGAGGCATCTGCTTCAGTAACAAAAACATTGGTCAGCAAAACAAAACAGGAAACATTGTTTTCTTGTTGACAATTCATAAATAAATGCAAGAAACACCCATGGCGTCATTTTCTTGAATTGACAAATATTAGGCTAAGGTAGATTTCGGCTAAGAAAGAAATTTAATTTCTTCCTCGTATCTTTTGATGAAGGTAATGCGATCTCAAACATTCGCGTTCTCTCCCCACCGCTAGCGTAGCATTCTCATGAAGTTTCAGCTTTCTGCAATGTGTAGTTTATTTGTACTACCTCCAAAAACGGGTGTAAGCTTTCTCAATTGAACCTGGTAGAATAGTGATATAAGTCTTTCAGGGCGAAGGTGAGCGCCCTAAGCTGCCGGTTGTTTCCGAGATATTTTCGCAAGAAGAAACCAAACAGAAACTTACAACGTGATCGATGCGACCGGAAATGGTGAATGTAAGCGAGGCTGTGCCGCTGAATTCAGCATTCGACAACCTCTGAATGAAGTATTTATGATCCCCTGTTGGAACCACTAGAGCTGGAAAAGGATAAATGTGTGAACGTCCAAGCAGAGAAACGAATATATTTATTTGCAAGCTCTTCAAATATAAACCGTGAACAAATCAGACCCGTCCGCGTGCCTTTATGAGTGCGAACGAAAATGCACTGTATCGGCAAGTGGGGGCAGAAGTAGACAAAGCTATATACAGGTTGTTTTTATTTTGATGCGGTTATACATTTTTTGTTTGATTTTGATACGAATACAGTCATGTCTCGATATTATGGACCCCGTTAACATGGACACTTTGCAATATGGACACCATTTTTAAGTACAAGGGGCGAAAGTACGTGCATTTTTAACTTCTTAATATGTACAACTCGCATTATGGGCGATTTTTGGTGGGAACGAAGGTGACCATATTGATGAGATATCACTGTATATTTCTCATTAAGATAGGACGGGAGTCACACGGGTGCACTCTTCCCCATTTATTTATAAAGGCTTGGGGGACATCAGATAAGGGAGACACCGTCACGGCAAGTTCGCTAATACACTAAAATCTAATATTTCACTTTTAATTATTGTTTCAAGGATGTTGCAATCACAGTATCAACTGCAATTACTATACAAGGACAGATCAATTTAAAAAAAACTTCCGAAAAGATAATGGTTTTCTATGTGCTGATCAACTGCCATTCGCGCTTTCGTTTTTTTTTTTTTTTTTTACGTTTTCGAAAGTACGCGAAAGAAGAACGCCACAACCGTTCACAATTACGCTTAGGGGAATGCACGTGTCCATTTTAATCACGTCATTACTATTTCATCAGCACGTCCACGGTGAATACGCCGTCGACACAGTGCCGTAATAGGGACAACATGACTGAAAAGACTGCGTCACTCTTTTAGGCGGCATTGCAAGCAGGGCTTCGGTGCTCTAAAAAATCAATTTTGAAATCAGGCAAAAAGAAAAGAAACAGAAAAACCGATCACTTAATTTCTCAAAAATCCTTTCTTTTTCTCAAATTTATTAAACTATTAATGCTTCTGAGATGTATTGCCGTAAATATTGCTATCGTTATACGCTTCGTAAAACCAACTTTAAAGTGTTGACCAACAAGTTCTGCTTAATCAGTCGACCAACTCAGATTAGTATTTCATCATACATAGTCCGCTGTGCTTGATAAATTAAAGCTGAAGACGGCACCCGTGTAACGCTCGCCTTTTTTAAAATCTGTTTAAGTATAAATTGAGCACCCTGTGGACGGAAACAGTAATTCACCAGAGTTCTGTCACGGAAGTCGCTGCACGCATTCATACATGCGTCCCACTGCTTGGAGAGGTTGTCTGAGACCACTCGCGAGAAAGGACTCTGTTCCCTCTTCGAATCATTTGTTCACCACAGACATGACCTGCGTTTCGGAGTAGAAGTGTGGTGCTTTTAGCCTCTCCTGAAGGAATCGAGCAAGTGAAAGTCACCAGGTGGCATACCCGGACGGTAATATGGATGAAGAAAAACCTCCCACCCTTCTTGCGCTAATGCACCCTGCACAATGGTGGTAACATGAAGACGAGCGTTACCATGCAAGGGAATAATACCAGAAGGAAGCATGAAACATATCTTATTCCTAATAGCGCTACGCAGCCTGCGCAACGGGCCTTTACTTGTAGCGTTTATCACATGATTTTCAAGACAGACACTTTACATTTTGCATCAAAAGCCCTTTAAGGTCAGGCTCTACTTGGAGGGACCCCGAATCGCACAAACTATATTGTTAATGGCTATAAGTTCAACCTCATCGGGATCCTCGTTCACCGGTCTACGTGACGTGGCATAAATAAGTTCAATTTGATTACGTCTTAAATATAGTTTTATATGCCTATTTTTAATTTTATAAAGTGGTCGTGAGTACGTTCGTACTGCGTTATAGTGATACTGCGCTATACCCCAGAAAGCTTTGTATCTCTGTATCACCATTCTTCATAAAAAAGGTACGATTGATGTACAATTATATTTCGCTTGCAGATAACAATACCGGAGTCAGCGAGCGAAGATTTCTACCTAGGGCAGTAGACGTTTTTATTTTTACAGCTTTTTGTTTTGTCACCAGAACGTAGAGGCTACACGCGTATGAATAGAGTGCAGAAAAAAAAAATATCACAAAAAGTGAAGGCAGTTGACATGGCGCGAGCCACCAATTTGCTGTCCTGAATCAGCTGGAGAGAATTGTTTTGATCATATCTCAGCTTTATTTATATAAGTTTTCCGGAAAAAGTTTAATAATATCTGTTTCTTTGTTTTCAGGGAGACAGCGGAGGACCTTTGATGTACCAAAAAGGAGGACAGTGGTTTCTTGCTGGTATTAATTCTGTTGTAGGCGGTCTTTGCTATCACCCTGTTCGGCCAGCGATACATGTTAAGGTGTCACACTTCCTTGACAACTTTATTTTTCCCTTCATGTGGCGTTATCAGGAATTGAAATCAGCGAAACATAACTTTTGTATCAACGACGAGGCTCGAAAGCAATGTGTAACTACATTTTATAACTCTTACAACGCATCGATAGATGATTCAGTAGAAGACGACGCAACTAGTGAATTAAAACGTTAACAGCTTAGCGTACACTCATGTCATGCATCTTAAATCCACTTCTAATAATGAACCCTTTTATTAAGCGTTTTGGGGTAAATTGACCCTAGTGCCGATTACAACATTAAACGTCCAAATTACTGAAAAGTAGTATGTTTTTCTTGCTCATCCAGCAAGGAGAGCACACAAAAACAGGAAATTGAAAATGTCCCCTTACCTTCTTCTGTTTCACACAGCACTAGACTTTCACCGAGGAAGTATTCTAACAAAACCGCGACCGCAAGATAGCTTCAGATACGCTGTCTATCGTAGCACGGAATAGCAACAGAGAAGAAAAAGCACTGGTGTATGGTATGTACTTACGTTTGTGGGGCCCTGAATGCACTCGCGTAGTTGTTAAAAGAGCCCAATCCACACAAGGGCGAAATCGGCATTTCCTGTGTGTTAAAACAGCATCCCTCGCGAACGGGGTCCATAGTGGGCTTATGTCTTGGCATGGGTCTACGCTAATATGCTAAATTTGCAAGTTGCCGTTTTAAAACGCTGGCGTGCAGTCCCGACCAGCTAAACCTCGCGTGTTTCGTCTCATATGAAGGCAATTGCAGACATGTCAATGCTGTCATAAGGTCATGGTCATCGTCTTTATCGTCATACATAATTTGCACCAACGAGTCTATATTATATGGCATTGCTTATTTAAAACGGCACTGAACGATGCTTCCTTTAAAAAAATGTCTAGTCAGTTCTGAATCAGTCCTTGTGGTCAACTTTCTATGACACGTGACATTCACGAATCTTATATACATCTTGTTTCCCAAGAGGAAACCGAAAAGTTAGTGCCATAAAATCGGGGTATCAAATTAGTAAAAATAACTTTAAACACTTGGATATAACCTGCGTAAAAACAACTGTGGCGCTTTCCTACGGACCGCGTCGTAGTAGGCGTGCAAAATTATGGAATGAAATATTGTTTCACGCAATTAAAATTCGCTCGACCCAACTTTAAAACATTACGTGAAATCTGTTATGAAAAGGCAATAGATTTGTGGAACGAACTTTCAGGTTCAGTTGTCGCTCTGCATTCGATTTCCGATTTTGAGCATGTCCTGTGTTCTACTTTTGCTGTGTCCCGTCTGTGCGCCTACACTTTTACCGTGTTTCTTAACAACCAACTAGCCCATCAATCCACTGTCTTATGTTTTATGTACTTCGCTTCAAAAATAAGGTTGCGACAACGGCATTGCAGTTAGTTTTTTTTAGGTTCTCGTGCTTGAAATTTCCACTCACGCTTTCGCCCTACCAGGGCTGGCAGCAGTGTAACATAATATTAATAAAATAAAAATAAGTAAATTTGTTTATTTGATCACATATTATTTTTGTGCCGCTTAATTGCTCTCTCTTTGCCCTCTCAGTGTACGTAAGTATTGTCTTGCAGTGCCTCTTTTATTCATTGGCATGTGCACTGAGCGACACTGTTAGCGCAAACATGACTTCGCCGCACCTTCGCGTTGTGTTGAAATATTTTGTTTACGAAAGAAGAAGTACGATTTAAGTTGTCGCAAATACGCACAATCCAGCACTCTAGCAATTTTTAATCGCTGGTGGTAAGAAAAAAACGTAGAAAACTTGCATTATAAGGGGAATGTGGAGTGTAATTCATAATTTAAATAGCACCATGCGTAAATGACTTGGAAGATAGACGAAATGTTTTATATGACCCCAAAGTTCTTTTAAATTTGGGACTGCTGATTTGTTTTTTTTTTATAAGCAGCACAAAAGGCAAAGCATGTTAGAAATTATTTCACAGAAAGCCTGAGCCGATCGAGGATCTTCTTGCTGGGGTCACAGAAGCCACCGACAGCCTTCGCTTGAGATAGGATAATATATGGGACTACAAGGAAGAAACCAGAAGACTGCAATTTCTTACCGTAGTAAGTCGCTCTCGACGATGAAACTTGTTTCGTGTTTTCCGGGAATGACAGTTTATATTCTGAGCGCAAATATAAAAAGCGTTAGAATTCCAATCACTTTTAAATAAGGATGCTCTGTTTGTGACTGGAGAGTTGTGACTTTGTTATGCGTAAGCTGTAATGCGGTTCAATGAAACAAGGGTTGCCAAATGTCAGTGTGGAGTCGTTCTTTATCTCGAAGTCATCAGAGCTTAGAAGACGATGAGTTAGAATGTATATGGTGCGGACATTGGCATCGTTTCAAGCACGTGTACAGAGTAGTTGTGCTGAAAGCTTTTGCTTTCAACCACTGTGCGCGATTATGTGTCGAACTGTAACTCTGGACGTGTTGTTTGTTTTGCTCAACGTGTCATTAATTTAGCAACCGAAGCAAGCGACGTCGGCACAGCCGGTGGTGCTGCGGCACGTTGGATTATTTTAATCAGCGTTCAAACGCTTACCAAATACCCATTCTATCCCCAAACGCCTGCTATAATGATCGCAGCACATCATAAAATCCTTGTCTCTCAGCAGTGCCGTACAAGCTTCAATATTCCTTCTTTTTGTATGTATCTCACATAGACTTGAGTGTATTCCCTGGTGTCAAGCAATGACAGCCGGTGGTGCTACAGACAGTCTCCCGATCCGCGCTCCAGCCTATTACACTCGACATCAGTGCACGGAACGAGGGAACGCATATTCATTGAGAGAACAAACGGTAGCTTGGTAAAACGAGCATCGCCCCACACACTGCAGACTTGAGTGAAATGAGCTCAAATTCCGATTTTCACTCCTCTTATTTGCGAGCAACTCCTACCCAGAGAGGCACAATGAAAACTCCAGTTCAGCGGTTCTACGGTGGATTACAAAATGATTTAGAATGCGCAAACGGTGACTAGCCAGTACAGACCACGCGGCCTGGCAGGCAGAGAGCCAGGACTCGGAAAAAACGTTACTAGATTGTGTTTCTACATCAGATCGCACAAGGATAGTTTGGTCATATTTTAATCCGGAAGCATTAACTGTCCCATCGAGAGCAGCCGGCGTTCTCTGTGACCGCGAAAAACGGCTCCTAAATAAACGGCAGGTAAAATGGCTGCGACGGCCCTATCAGATGCTTCGTCACTGAAGTCGGCGGAGCGCTCAAGGTCATAGCGAGCGCGCCTCAGAGATAAAACACAACAAAGCACTGCAACGCAGATGCATCGTCACGGAAGGCGGGGGGGAGCCTGCGGGGTTCATTGCGCCTGCGCAGTGGGGGAGCGTGATGTCCCCTTCGAAGCGCCGTGTGCAATTGGAAGACGTGGCGCGGTGCTCGTAGGAATGCTCTGCGTGTAGGAACGCTTTCGTATTTCTATACGCAGCGTTTCACGCATTTCACGTAAGCAGTCTTAAGTGCCCTCCTATGTTTACGTAAAAGTATCGATGAAAGCCATGTTCTTGGGAGGAGCTTTCAGCTATATCTGAACGTCATAGCTAAAGTTCTTCCAGATATATAAAAATTTGAAGCTCGAGACGTGCACTGATTGCCAAGGTTTCACCATTGTACTTTGCACTGCCGTCAATCGCGCACCGAAACACGCGCGTAGTAATTATTTATATATTTACTTTTTATCTTATTTCTAGTCCGATGACTGCGACAGGCATCCACCACCCAGGAAGCTAAATTACGATACAATAATACGACAGGCCTGATACTTCTGGATCAGGCAGGTTGAAGCTAATGTAGTCATGCTCACACTCATGAGTGGCACCCACACAAGCTGTTGTGCGGCGAGATGTCAGACAGCACAGAAGAAGCAGTCACCGGTTCCTGAAGGTTTTTACGAAACTAAAGGCATGCATGGATCAATGAATGGATGAATCCGGCTGAGCCCTTTGGATGGGGCGGTAGCTTACGCCACCTAGCCATTTTGTGTACGTCGAGAGCGACACCCGGGCACTGTCAGACGCGAAGGTGTTGTGTTCGAACTGGCTTAAAAGATTTCCTGCCAAGATCATTATTGGCAAAGTCGGAATCACTGAAAGAAGATTTTGACGGCTCAAAACACGGTAGAGAAACAAGGAAGTTGAAATGTTCGTTTAAGTGGCTGAAGCTCTGAGGAAACACTGCTGCGATTGCATCCAATAAAAAAGTCAGAGTTTTGCTTGCCCTGCTGTAGTGCCTCTAGGAATCTAGCAAATGTGGATGCAAGCTACGTTACTGGCCTTTCAAAGATAGCAGCCTTCCTGAACGGAGGCGTTTCCAGGGTCCCATGACTAAGAGGAATTTAACAGATATATAATAACATGCAAGCGGTTCTCAACTACAGCTATTTTTTTTTAATTTCTCCTTTCAATGTGTTTCTTACACCATCTTCTATCCTTGGCAACTCAGACCTAGCCAAAGAAAGCCAGCAAAATGCTTATATACCGCGACTTCTGAGAGAGAGTTACCTAAAAGCTTGTCGACAGTTTCTCATCAAGGTGGGCAATTATTCGTTTGAGACGAAGAATTTCCTTACGAAGCTCAGCATCGTCACAAATTTCGGACAGGAGTTCTTCGTCCCTCTGCTTCTGGAATATAGTTTTCTTCTAAAAGAGGAAAGTAAAATATATATATATATATATATATATACGTGTTTAGAATCTTTGGTATATTCAGCGTAATTTCTCACATAAGCATTCTTAAATTGTGTTTACATATGAATTCTTGAGCCATGTTTCTAAAGGTACTGTACGAGCTTTCACTGTACTCCGCTCACAATTAAGCTCACAGGGCGGTGCAGACCGTGTTTGGCGGATTGGTCACTTGCCTTCCTTTTATCACATGATCCCCCTCTCTTTATGGGAGCATGAGCAAACAGCATGATCATGTGAAACAATACGAACGGTTGACTGGTCCACCCAGCAGATAGCTTCCACTGCCCTCTCCGTTTAGGGGTAAATGAAGTACAGCAATGCAATGGTGACAACAGCCCTAAACTAAAACTTCCTGGCAAGAGCACTGGCTGCTCAGTTTTCTTTCGCCACTGCCCTCTTGGCCGTGTAATTGTTGCCCATTCAATGCTGGCCTTGGCGTTGACACTTAGCTTGTTTGCACACAAAGCAGAAATCACTTGAAAACATTTTGTATTTGTAGATTGCTTATAGGAAAATAAAAATAAAGCATTCCACGAAGCAGAAGTAAAATGGCTTGTTTATGAGCGGCCTACCTGATCTTACCGCTGAACTAGAGCAGTACTCGCGCTTACAGTTTGTAGCAGAATTCTGCAAGCTTTATTTAAAATAAGCAATGAGCAGCGGTGACCCTGCAATAGCTGGCAGACATGTCGAAGTGACGATAAAAATCAAAAGCCTCTCGAATGTTGCTTGTACACACAATAGCCTCGCCATAGATCAACTTTCTTCTATTAGATAGCACTAAGATTCTTGAGGCCGTGCGGTCGCTTGGCCTTCTCATATCTTCCACGAATGTACGGCTGCAAAAGTTTATGGACCACGGGAAGAGACTAAAAATATTATTTAATGCAGTGCCTCAAAGTCTGGGCATGCTTCTTCAGTGTAGATGATTCTTTGAGAGATGACGAATCACCCACACTCATAAGGTATGTCCAAATTTCCGGGTAGTGTCACAAATAATTTTTTTTGTTGTTTTTTTTTCCGCATCCCGTGAACTTTTGCGACCGATAGAAAAGCCACTTTGTGGGCACACATGTCAGTCAATATTGAAAGCTTTTTCCTATGGCTTCTTAGAGCATTCAGGACCTCCTTTATCTATTATATTCATACTCTTGAAGTCGAAGTTGATTAAACAAAAAAATAATTGTGCTCTTTAAGCCCGCAATCGCGTAAAACAATGTTCTTCCATATAGGTTGCATTCACTGACACTCATAGCAGAGTCTGATACTTCTGATCAGGTGCTTGCGTCGAGCTTCCACAACACTTCAGAAACGTGCATTCCACAACACTAAGGTTCTTGTTATTTGCAGGCGATCAGTGGAAGCCTGTGAGCAAGGACTGAAAGTGAGCTCGAATATGCCATCCAGGGAATATATGAAATAATTAAACTAATTATATAGCTTACGCCCGTCTTTCCATGACCTACCCCAGGAACAGCCTTGTTTTTTGTTTTTTTTTTCTCTTAATTAATCTCTCTATTTTCCTCAAAAGCTTGTCCTTGTCAGCTGAAATTTAAAAAAAAAAGGTCTGTGTTTCAGAACTATGCCGTATATTCAGGAAATCTCACACCAGACTCCGGCGCAAAGGTCGAGAGGATTCTTGTAATCCTGAGCGAGATAACGCGACAGTGACGTCCGGTAAAAGCGTACCAGACATTGTTTACCCCCGACTCTCATAACGGTACAATGCATGCGTAAAGGCGGTCGGCGTAGAATAGAGTATCGTTATCTGAGCGTAAAAGCGATCTGCTAAAACTGTTTTTACGCCCCGCGTTTAGAGCACCACCCGCCTTTCCTCTTTTCGAATATTTAAATAATATCTGAACAGTGACCCTAATTTAACGCAACTATCAGTTGCACCATTTGCTCAATGAATGTTTTACAATTAAGATCTATGAAGCTGGGTTCTTATCGGAAATGTCCATCATTAGAGCAGGGAAGGAGTCCCTACCCTGCCACAGCACGTGTACTATGGCTTCCTTCGGCTAGGGGAGTTGACGAATCGCACAACTCTTTAATGGAGACGTCTCCGACAATATCATACTTATTCTCACCCTCCAAATAGACGAGCACAAACTCGTCGTCGTTGCGTTCAGTCACAACAGACAAAGAGAACGGTGAATACAAAATGTGACGACTGCTCAACGGATTGGATTGGCTTGTATCTTTCCACATTGACACCTTTTTTTACTTGACCGTTAAAACACACAGGCAAAAAACGAAAATTGTATATACTTATTAGTAACTTAGTTCGACTAATTAAAATTTTCACTGTGTGATACTTCGTGCTTTTCGTGACGACTAATTTTTGTTTTGCAATCTGGGTTGCAAGGTACCGTGGTGGCACTAAAAAGCGTCCAAGGTGCATATTTTGCTGTCTGCCATGCATTGTACCTACCAATTTTGGCTACAAAGTCCTTGTAGAAAGCAAAGCAGATGTTCAACGTGATATTCTTTGCGTGCACGCGTGAAGACGGGTTCTTACGACACCTGAGGCAGCATTTCAAGCTCTGAACACGGAACGTTTCGTTTATTCCGGCGATGGTTCATTAAGCCGTCTGAGCGTAGTAACTGCACCAAGAGAGCCCGAACGTATAAAATTCTACGAGTAGAATTCTTCTCCACTCCCAATATTCCTGCAAATCAGCGTGCGAAGACGGCAGCCCTCACCGCAGTCAGAATTTCGGACGATTAGTCACGTCGACTTCGAGGATCCTCCCGTCGTGCGCTAGTCGTATGGCTACCGTGTCTTTTATTGCGACTTTGGTATTATTTATTCCACTCGGGAGGTAGAAATGTACAGGCGTGCTGGTGTTGGGTGAAGGCTGTCTCCCATGCAACTAGTGTGCCCTCAACACCTTCGAGGAAGATAGGAAATGCATCATGTCGTACATTTGTTTGACATCTAACAACTGCCAGATGCTCCACAACGAACGGAGAACGCCTGAAGACGGCGCCGCCTTCTCTCTGACTCTGCGAGGTCGGTGCCCCGTTATATGCGTAGCGTCGTCTGCTGCACGTAGCGATCGTTGCGTCGCCTTTCTCTCGGCTTTCAGAATGGGCGTTCGAGGAAAGGGAAGGAAAATATCACGAAGCGTACGTTCTTTATTTATTGACTAACAACCCCGAGACACGTTTCAAGAAGCAAAGTATTTGCGGCTGAGGCGTTCCCCTCCGAGATCCGCTTGCTTGCCGCATTCGGATGGTGGACATTGGCTGTTGCCTTTATATCGGGTGGCAGCTTGCGCCACCCAGCCTTGAATAATTTAATTAACACATGATTTTCTTTTCTTTTCTTTTTTCTACCATACTTATTCTTCTTCTCCCTTTACCTCCCTACAACTATCACCGGGCAGGTAGAGTACCTTCCAGGAAGGCTCTTGTTGCCAGCAAACGAGGCGATATGTCAACGCAATTAACCAGTTGCCAACCGATTCAAAAACAAAATAAAACTTTAGAAAGGCAATAAGCAGCGTTCTATTTTGTACAAATAAAAAAAACATGCATTACCGACTTTATTACTTGTGAATGAACACTGCTTCTAATAAAGCACTGAAACTTCCCGCTGGATTGACTCGGCTACACGTGGTTTGGCGCAGCCGGCTGTGGCTGGCGAAGCGGGCGGGCGTTGGTTGAAATATTTAATGACTATTTTGTAAACATTGTAAAAAATGGTAACGATGCCGATGAATTTCCATTTGTGAAAGGTGTCACTGACACACTTTTTCTTGCCCCCACCGACGCGGAGGAAGTGGCATCAGTTTTTATGAACCTTGGAAATAGCAAAAGTACTGACATAGATGGTGTTCAAATCAAACCTCTAGCTGAAACGTGTAATTAAATCAATTGCTCCTCTTTTAACACATATTTTTAATTTGGCACTTCAAAATAGCCATTTTCCAAAAACAATTGCAAGTTGCAAAGGTTACGGTTATTTTCAAGTCTGGGGATAAAAACCACCTGGGAAATTATAGACCTGTTTCTGTGCTCCCAGTGTTTTCAAAGGGGCTAGAGAAAATAATACATGCCAGATTATACACCTTCTGCGAAAAACGCTCAATCCTAACATCTTGCCAGTTTAGTTTTAGGAAGGGGCATTCGGCGGAACTCGCGCTATTAAAACACAAGGAACTAATTTTAAACAACATCGAAAGAAAATTGATTACCTTGGGGGTCTTCATTGGTTTTTCAAAGGCTTTCGACCGTCTAAATCATAAAACTCTGCTTCAAAAATTAAATGCATACGGGGTGCGAGGAGTAGCCTCAACGATGATCGAGAGTTTTTTAATATACCGGCATCAGTGTGTCGTGATCGATAGTCAGCGCTCTAGCTTAAAGAAACTGACGTCAGGGGTGCCAAAGGGGAGCATCCTTGGACCCCTTCTGTTTAACTTATACATCAATGATATAGTAAATATAGACAACACTGCAGATTTTATAATTTACGCAGACGACACCAGTTTATTCTTTTCGGGGAAAGTTGTCCACCAGGTTTTATGTGCGGCAAATAGCGTTTTGCAGAAGATAAGTGACTGGACAATCTCAAAGTCTTTAGTAATTAATACAGATAAGACGAAAGCAATACTTTTTCGATCCAAAAATACCGTGTTTTCATCTACTCAAAGGCTCTCTCTCCAAGGACGAAATATTGACTTTGTACAAAATGTGAGGCTTCTTGGTGTGATATTTAATGAGTACATGAGCTGGGACGCCGAACTACAATGCATAGCTGGCAGACTTTCAAAAGTTGTGGGCATTATTTATAAATCCCGTCATATATTACCCCTTTCTGTGTTAATTATTCTTTATAACTCCCTCTTTTACTCTCGCTATAATTACTGCTCCCTTGTTTGGGGTAGAACAACGGTTACAAATATGCATCACGGGCATGTTCTCCAGAAGAGAATAATTCGAATTATGTGCAATGCAGAGTTCAACGCTCACACATTACAACTTTTCAAAAACGTTCACATAGTTCCAATTACAGAGCATTATAATTATAAACTTCTTCTAACATATCAAACGTCTGTAAGGCAAAATCAACTTGTTTTTCTATCAATCAACAATATGAAGCGGAGAGTGCCTGCATATGCAGGCCGTTGTGTTGACGAATGGTCAACGCCTCGCTCGAGAACAGGCTATGGCCTCCAGATGTTGCAGTACTCGTTGCCTAATGTTATAAATATTACACATAGACTGGGCACGGATTTGATGGGCTTGAGCAGAAAGGATATTCGTTCATTGTTTCTCTAGTGTTATCTGTGCCTATTCTGGATGGGACCTCCGACCTGCAAAAAAAATGTTCGTAATGACCGTCAGATTTTGTTTGTCTTTGTTTTTTGTTTAATGTTGTGTGTTTTGATCCGATGTAAACCTTGTTCTACGGGTCACTAGTATGTAAAATAGTTTCTCTCGTTGCTGATGGAGAGGAGAAACTCTGTCAAGCGACAACAGTCTGCTTTTTTTTCTTCCTCCCCCTTTCCCCTGGAGAGAAAACAATAAAGTTGAAGTTGAAGTTGAAGTTGAAGTTGAAAGAGGCCATTCCGTGGTTGATTTGTTGCCTTTTTGAGCGCGTAAATGGCACAAATTCGCCACCGTTTGTGGTTCTACTAAAGGTCGAGTAAAGCGCTAAAAACATGTACGACGAAACCGTCCGATCCGACGTGCGGAAGGGGGGAATGACCTTGGGGGGCGAGCGTTTTCGTAGCACCGATGAGCGTTGAAACCCCTCGCCTCCGACCGTCTTATCGCCTGATCGGGCGTCGGATCGGACGGTTTCGTCGTACATGTTTCGCGCTTTAGACGTGTTGGCATCCTAGTACTTGAGTCGTACTGCATGAACAGGCAGAAGCCCGGCCCCTACAAGAAGTATTTGACGGGCAACAGCGAACTCGTAAGTACCTGCGTCACTATTTGTCACGACCACTCAAGCGGATCGTTCAAGTGTTGTCATACGGTACTATATGCGCACATCCAAGTGCCGTCCTAAGCTTTTCGATACGCGCCATCTCGAGAGGAAAGAGCCGCTTCGGTCGGTTGAACCTTCTGTTGAATGATTTAATGTTTTTCGACGCTCCACTCACTCCCAACAGCGCGACAATTTAGGGGCAAGGCTAGAAAGGTTTTGAAGTCTAGTTAGACTTTGAAGGGGAGGAGAAGGTGGGTTAGACCTTGGCTTAGGCTAGTGTACTGTTACTATTGTACAGTACTTCGTATTCGGAGCATAAGGCTACGTAGATTTTTCAACAGCGTGTTGAAAATGATGCCTTGCTGTGGCAGACTAAGCTTACTCTGTACAAAAGTGTAATAACAATAATAACCCATGAAATACGCGCATTGAAAAAAAAATAATTCAAGTAATTATACTTCGGAATTTTTTTCGGCCAACTTGTCCAAATTGCGAGTTACAATTTCCGCTCAGTCCCACTATGCATGGTACTTACATAGATTGACCGCAGCTGGCATGATCTAGACACAAAGAGTGAGTGCTGCTAGCAATTTTGATCCGAGCTGTCAGCCGGCATTTTTTCTCCAGGCCTACTTTGCCATCTCCTGCCACAGAAACAACCCCAAGAACTATGCCGCCAGTAGTCGCATGACTGACGCATGACTCAATAACACTTTAGCAGTCAAAGCTTAGAAGTGTTCACCTTCTGCAAACGCATCCGCCTCTCCGCCCTGCTTTTTCGCCACATTGGCCACGAGACACCCAAATGCAGCTGTACTTAAGCAGCCATTAAAGGCAAACGCCTTCTGGGCGTCTGCCTTTAATGGCAGACGCCCAGGAGGTGTGTGCCATTAAATTGAATATCCTCTCAATAGTTGGAGTTTCTCCCTCTCTTAAATCTAGGCTTTCTCCCTCTACGTCACATCCGCCGCGACGTTGTCGCTTGCGCTCCGAACGCCCCTATCGGCATGCCGCGACGGCTTCTCCGCGTGCGATGCGGTATAACCGCTTCCCAGATAAGGAGTAGGGAGCAGACGACTTTGCAGAGACTGCCGCCAACGGCCTTTCCAACATCTCCTGTAGCCTGTTCTGGGTGGCTTCTTAGCCACGGCCGCAAAGTGCGGCGGTGCGAGACTTAGTAAAGTTTTCGAATTTAATTCCTGTTTTTAAATTATCACAACATTTCTGATCGCTATATACGCGGGAGCCGTTCAATTTCGTTCGCTAACAACATACACAAATGCATTGAAAAAGTGCACATAGGAATGGAAAATCGTGATCGCCTCGCTGTAGCCGCAATTTCGTTGTAACCGACTTCGTTATAACCGGTCTCGACAGTATTTGGTATTTATCGTCGTATCATTTGCGCCGTTGCGCAAGCCACATCCCCCTCTTAATTGCCATTTTCCGAAAAAAAGATAATATATAAATCATGATGCTTAAATCTTGAGACTGGGAAGGATGTGTGAAACAAGCAGAAAGGCAAAAAGAAAGTGAACAGACATCGTGATTAATATGCACCAGCTCGCGTGCACTTCGTCGAGTCCTAATTGTACACATTTGCGCATTGAATAAGTCGCACATCTTTGTATATTGTGCGGAGTCGCTGCAGCCATGAAGCAATTCTGCTACGTTTCTAAAGGTTTTGCCCGCTAGAAAAACAGAACATTGGCGGGGACTGCTGTTCTTCTCTCGTCATAAACACCCAACGACCTACATCTGTCACAGTTATGGTCCATACTTATAAAAAGAAAACGCACATAAGTCGCTTTAGTAAAACCGCGACAAAAACCGAATATAAAGTAAATTAGTAAGACGGCATTTAAAAGCAAAAACAAATTAGATTTAATTTGATCAAAAAGATAACTGTAATCATGAAGCTGCAGATGGGGAAAAAAACTACAGATGTTTTTTCAAGAGGGCATCAATAACAAGGGGCGCCATACACTACTCAGGCGCAACGAATGTGCTGAGAGGGATGAAAATAAAAATGGCAAGAATCTGTAAAAGATAACTCCGTGATACAGCACGCCCGGCAAATATATATATATATATATATATATATATATATATATATATATATATATATATATATATATATATATATATATATATATATATATATATATATATATATATATATATATATATATATAAATATTTCACAGGCGGCTGTGGCAGTTCGTCTGTGTCTTGTATACGTTTATTGCTTCAAGCGAATTCCCTGATGTCGCGGTCACATAATACATCTTACAAAAGACAATTTGCAGACACTATCTGAGCCGTCTCTCTTCCTTGTGTCACATTGCTCATGTCACGTAGGGCACGTAACATTGGTCAAACTCAAACTATCTTCAGATGCGCTCAAAACATATATATGTGGAAAGCAAAGGTGCCCGGAACCTGCTTGAGGTGTTTCCGAAGATAAATATGTAAACGTGTCTGTAGCGAATAGCGTGTTTTTTTTTGTATAATGTACAAGCAGTGTAACTCTGGCCTCTTAAATACGTCTGAACAGGTGATGCTCAGGTAATTGCAGACTACTTTCAATGCCGCATCACCCATTAATTTCTCTGATTTAAAGAAATGCCTGCCTTCATCCCAAAGAGGAAATAATCGCGCAACGGGGCATTCCGTCTGAACAGGCTAGTTCTGTCTTCGCTTTCTCCGCCTGAAAGAGGAGGCGAGGTTGTGGCAGCGCCGTATCCAAGCTGAAGAGAAGCGCTTCCTTTTTTTTCAGGGTTGTATTTTCTGATTACTACTTAAGGCCTCAACTTCAGCTTTCTCGTCTCTACCGGCCAACCTCAAGCAATGGACAACATATTCGCGTTCCTTCTGTATTGCCTGCATGTAAAAACATTAGGACGCATGCTGTAGTCAGAAACTCTACGGAGCAAACAAAAACGAACAAAAAAAAACTCCGGAAGAAAGTAAAAATAAAACAAACCTACAGATATTTATAATGCAGATGCAAACAAAGACAGGACGTCAATGCCAACATCAAAGGGAAGTGAGTGCTTAAATCACAATAAACATTCTTTGCCTCACAAGGCGTGCAGGTGGCGTATCAGCACGAAAACATATATTGTGTTTCTCATTTTTTCTACTTTGGCGTAAATATTTGCGGTTTCAATAACAACATCACTTCCGCAATAAACAATCACATGTGCCTCGACTTAGCGGGTAAACATGTGAAGAAATTGGCAACCTAAAACAAAAGGAAAATTCAAAGCTGCAATTGGGCTATGCGAGGCAGACCCCGACGCTCTCATATACCGAAGCCTTTATGAGCCAAGCCTGGCGACGAAAGTAAGGAGCAAAAGGCGCCATGCCAAGAAGGCGGGAGCACTCTTTGTCCCCATAGTTTTTCCAAAACTACCTCGCCTGATTTTGTTACTCTGTTGCGTATTGGAGGAGTAAACTGAACTAATCTCAACTTGAGTTCCTAAATTATGTAATTTGTATAGGTCCTGAAGGGCCACTACAGCAAACACCGCGAGATGAAATTTTCAGCGAGAAGTGATATAACTTTTCAAAATTACTTCTGAAGTATGACTGTATGACGTGCTTCTCAGTTTTTCCAGTATCTACGAAAATATTCCGCTTCTATTTCAAAATAATCTTACTTTATTCAAGTTTTTGCCTATTGAAAGAAATGTGAATGCTCCTGCAGATACGTTTCGAGGTTCGTCCCTGAGTTTCCTAAATAGGTTTGGCGTGTTGCCGTTAGCATGTCAACGCAATCGCTTCTTCTAAATGGTGAGCTCATGTCTTTAACTTTCACGGTTATGCCTACGAATGTTGACTCTACATTGCTTCGTGCAGACTGACCAGTTTTAAAAGCTAATGCGGCAAGGAGAATTTTTCCGTCCTTTTAAGATTATCATCCAGTTTAGGGAATCAGGATTAAATTTTAGACTTCTTTGCTAGAAGGCAGACCGTTCTGAGGTTATGTGCCTTATTTCTCCCTGCATTCATGACAACTTGCTTGGAAACGTTCTTCCTTGGGAGATCGAATTCGACGTCCGCCTTTTTCAAAACGCATCGGATCAAGAACTAGAATGATTCCGGAGAAAATTCTTGTCCATGGTCATCCATTTCAGAAATACTCTCAATTATCTGCACTTAGGAAATATTGCCACGCACGCGCCAAGCACGCACTCGGCCACGCACGCATCGACGAGCGACCGCGTACGTGGCCGAGTGGTTACCGTTTTGACTTTCGTGCGGAGGCCCAAGGTTCGATTCCTGGGAGCAGGCAATTAACCGCGTGCGTGGCCGAGTGGCTACCGCGTTTGACTTTCGTGTAAAGACCCACGGTTCGATTCTTGAGAGCAGGTCTCCTGCAGCCAATTCATCCGTCAACTGCACCATTCCGGTGAATCAGAATGGATCTACTTAGTCCTTTTCCACCGTGGAACTTGGGAAACCGCTGGATAATCGTTGCCACAGATTATCTCACGTGAGATAATCCGTGAGATAATCGTTGCCACAGATTATCTCACGCGGCACAAAGAAACGAAAGCCCTTCATTCAGGGACTGCTATTGAAGTCACTAAGTTTTCCACTTAGTCCATCGAGCTCCGGCACGACGCTCCCGAAGTTCTGATTACAAATTGCGTATCATCCTTCATGGTACAGCTGACGGCAGTTTAAGAGACCACAGGATTTGCACCTTTCCAGGTGGTACATGGTCGGAAAGTAACGACTACGCTCGAAGCGATGCTGATACATGAGCCAGCTGACGATGAGCGTGTCGGCGCCCAGGTGGCTGCTCAACGGGCCGATGAAATCCGGCTGTTCGCCCGACTTCTGATTCAAGACCAGCAACGCGTCGACGCGGGCCGCTACAACTTTCGTCGCCGGGACGTCCACTTCCCTCCCAGAGACAAGATGTGGGTGTGGACACCCGTCCGTTGCCGCGGCCTCAGTAAGAGACTGCTGAAACGGTACTTTGGACAATGCAAGATACCTCGTCGCCTCGGGGAGCTGAACTACGACGTGATACCCGACGCTACAAGAACAGCATCACGCTGCCCACCACTACCTGAAGTCGTCCACGTCGTGCGCCTCAAGCCGTACTACGCACGATAAGACTGTGAACTGTGATCCCGTGTAACGCTTGATACGACTGTGTTTTGCTAGCCTCCATACGTTCCTAATTTGTTTGCCATGCTCTGTTTTTTTTTTTTTTTTCACGTGCCATCAATTTGGGGGAGTGGATAGACGTCTTTCTTCGTTTCCGCATTCAGCTGCTGGTAGTCCACGCAGAACCTAAGCGTTCCATCCTTCTTCCTAACCAGCACGACTGGAGAGGCCCACGGACTGCTTGAACGACTGGAGAGGCCCACGGACTGCTTGAAGGCTGGATTATGTCGTCGTTGAGCATTTCTTCCACTTGCTGTTGGATGACCGCCCATTCTTTTATGGAGACTCGGTATGGCGATTGGTGCACAGGAAGCGCGCCGCCCTCGGTGGCGATGTGATGCTTCGCAACGGTGGTTTGTCGCACCCTCGACGACGTCGCGAAGCAGTCGCTGTATTAGAACGGCGAGTTGGGCTAGTTGGTACATGCTTGAAGTGAGGCGCCAAAACAACGAGGACACGAGGAGGGAAGCAGACAGGACGAGGCGCACTTTCAACTGAACTTTATTTTAGAAATACACAGAAACGCAAGCTATGTCCAAGGTGCACGTGCGCATGGGTAAGAAAAAGGAAAAAATAAAAAAGACAGAATGAAGCCTAGCGCGTTTTCCTACGTGACTCGTTCATTTTGAAGGAACGTATACTCTCTATCACATAGAGATAAAGATGGGGCGCTGACACATACATCGGTGCCGCGAGATCTTATAGTGAAGGCCTCCAAGATTTCGCGAGCGATTTTTGTTGCGCCGCTTCCAACAATTCTTGTTTCGTCAAACTTTGGGTCACACTCGCATCGATCACAGTGTACTGCCAAGTAGGGAGTATACGTGATAGGGAGTATACGTTCCTTCAAAATGAACGAGTCACGTAGGAAAATGCGCTAGGCTTCGTTCTGTCTTTTTTCTTTTTTCTTTTTTCTTACCCATGCGGACGTGCACATTGGACATAGCTTGCGTTTCTGTGTTTTTCTAAAATAAAGTTCAGTTGAAAGTGCGCCTCGTCCTGTCTGCTTCTCTCCTCGTGTCCTCGTTGTTTTGGCGCCTCACTTCAACCAGTCGCTGTATTCGGCGAGGAGGTCACTCAGCTGTCGTCGTTCTGGGCCTGGAAGCTTGGGGTCAATGTCAAGCTGCGCTGGTGGCGTAATGTCTTGCTGAGGTGGCGATGATTCTTCAGCAATCGCGGCGATTTCGGCGGAGTTCCGAAGTTCTTCGACGTGGCCCACGGCAGCACCTTTTGTAAGGTGTTGCGTTTCTTGCCGAAAGTTTGTCACGAGGACCACGGTGCGCCTATCCTAAAGTTTAGTCACTTATCTTGCGACGCCTATTCCTCTTCCCAGGAGAAATTGAAGGTTACCTTCAAAATCCAATTCGCCGCAGGTAGCTGCATCGGTCACGGCGGGTACGACAACACTTGATCGCGGCGGCAGGTTCACGTGGTCGGCAGCGACTCGGACGGCGGCTGACGCTTTTTGGGGTTTCTCTCTAGGTGAAAGAGGCGTCCGCAGCGTCAATCTGTTTTCGCCAAGGTCAATGACGGCACCGTATTCACACAGAAAGTCCATGCCGAGAATGACGTCTCTGGCACAGTCTTGTAGAATGACGAATTTCACAGGGAACGTCTCGCCGTGGATCTCGACGCGAGCGGCGCATCTCCCGACTGGTGTGATGAGATGCCCTCCGGCGGTTCGTATTTGAGGTCCATCCCACGGCATTTACTTTTCGCAGGCGGCGAGAAAGCCTCCCACTCAAGACTGAGTAGTCTGCTCCGGTGTCCACGAGTGCCGATGCGTCGAGGCCGTCGATAACAACGTTTAGGTTGTTGGACACCGTTGCAGGCACGTCGCTGCGATGGGAGGCGTTGGGAGAGTGGGAGTGCTCCGGCGTTCTTGGAGGCTCTTTGCTTCCGTCGTTTTCGGCAACGTCACCTCCAGGCGTTGCCGCACTTAGTTTTCCCGGCGACGCAGGGGAGACAGGCTCTCTTGGCGGGGGCGAGGCGCTGGGGACGCTGAACGTCGTGGCAATGGGGAGCGGGCTTCACGGGAAGAGATGACACTGGGGAGGGCGAGCGTCCGAGGTACTCCTCGATGTCGCGAGGGCGTTCGTCGTACCTTGGGCGCGGGTCGTTCGGGTGGAACCCGCGCAGCCCCAGTTGTCTGTATGGGCGTCGACGGTAAATGTGATCGGCTTCACCGCAGTGATAGCACAACGGGCGTCGATCGGCCGTCCTCCGCACGTCGGTCTTTCGTGGAGCTGCTTGTTCTGGGTGGGCGTTCGCCCGATCTTCCTGGCGTCGGGGAAACTGCGGCGCTGGAGATTCACGTCGGGGTGGCCCGGTATACGGGTGAGCAGGGGGCGGTGGTCGTCGGGTAGCTGCGACGTAGCTCAGCGTCAGTGGTTTGGGAGCGGCGCTGACAAGAACTTGTGGCTGCAGCGCCTTGTGAACTTCTTCCCGGACAATCTCGGGGATAGAGGGCGAACCCGGTCTTGCGGCAGGAGGAAGAGGCTTCCTGACTTCCTCCCGCACGACGTCCCGGATGATCTCGCGGAGGTCCGGGCCGTTGCAGCTGGAAGTCAAGAAGGTAGCGACGCCGGGAAGTCGCTGGTAATGGAAGGCCCGTGCTTGAAGGGCACATTCGATGTTTGTGGCTTCCTTAACGAAATCTTCGATGGTGGCTGGGGGGTTGCGCACAAGGCCACCGAAAATGTCATCCTTTACGCCTCGCATCAGGATCCGAAGCTTCTTTTCGTCGGTGGCTTGAGGGTCGGCGCGAGCGACCAGGCACAGAACATCTTCGACGAAGCTGGTGATCGTCTCGCTTGCGCCCTGTGTCCTCATTCGTAGAAGGTCCTCGGCCCTCTCCCGTCGATATTGGTTGGTGAATCTCCGTCTAAACGCATCCTTGCAGGCGGTCCACGAGATCAAGGAAGTCTCGCGATTCTCGATCCAGTGCCTGGCCGTCCCTTCGAGCGCGAAGTACAGATTCTGCAGGTGCTGTTCGTCCGTCCGTCGGTTGTGCTGGGCCACTGCTATAGCCAGTCCCCGATGTCTTCATAGGGCTCACCGCGGAAGGACGCGGGAGTACGGGAAGTGACGGGTAGGACAAGGATGGGTGGAGTGGTCATCCTAGCGGTCTTCGTTTTGATTTCTGCGGCAGGGGTCGGAGTTCAGGGGGTAGGCCTTGGTTACGGCAACTTGACCGGGCCTTGGTCTGGTCTTCTGCGAAGGGTAGCCTCCCGGGGCTGAGCACGTCACTTAGCCGGTGTGTTTTCGGAGGGGTACGGTCCACCGGCATACACTGTTAGCAAAAATAACACGCCCAGACGTGTAAACCGTTGTCCCTCCCATAGCGGACACGTCGAAACGTGTTCGTTTTACACGCAGCCATGTGTGTTATTCGCCTACACACGAGGTGCCGTGTAAACTTTACACGCTACACCGTGTCTGCTATCCGAGAAACACGGTCCAGCGTGTTCCTTAAGAAACATGGCGGCCAGCAGCCGAGAACAGGCGAGAGACGAGCCCAGCGAGCCGCGCGCCTTTCAGCCGAATCGAAAACACACAGGACGCGTTTGTTCACGTTCGATGTCTTTTATACACAGTAAACAGTCTCCAAGCGGCGGACGAAGCTACGTGCAAAGGTACGTACGTGCGTCGTCGGCGGTCGGTGGCGTCGGCAGCTACGACGGAACACGGAACCGCTAGACAGAAAAACGAATACCGAACTTACATGGATAAATAGCTCGAGCAAACTATTTTGAAGTCGAGCGGTAACTTGCGCCACCTAGTGAGATTTCTAGCAGCTAGTGAAAAAAACAATCAGAAGTTTGTTAATACGCTGAGAACTATCACAAGTAGACAGCAACCCCGCATACATCACAGACAACACGAGTACCACGTAGGACACAGCACCGACACATACACAAACAGAACACCGACACTGCGCCCGACACTTCCTACTAACACCCTTTTTTCCCCGCGGCGTATATAAGCTTGACATGTGCGGGTGAGCTCTTTGCTCGCTGACCGTTACAGATTTATAGAAGAAGACACAAAACACGGCACAATGGACAGCCGCATGTAAGAACTGCTTGCATTTAAAAGTATGGAGGCAAAATCTGTAAAATTAATCCGTTGCGAAAAACAACGATGTATTAACAATAAATGTTAAACCGGCCATGAAAAAGTTAGAATTTTTGTTATTTTCATGCTCGACCAGTGTCATGAGCAGTTCGACTAGCTTAAATCGGATAGAAAAACAAACTATTAGAATTTTATCATTATGTATTCAATAATCAATGGAAATTATCCTTGCGCAAAGCATTTTTTATATAAGTATTTTGAAGGACATCCGCCCAACACTTCACTTCCGCTAGTTGTAGTACGCGTACGGGAGCAGAAGCCTTCACTTTTGGGGCGTTTTGATGCAGTTTGTTGTCGTATGTCGTGTCGGTGTTGAGTGGAGCGGTGGGGCTTGGGAGTTTGTGACCGGTGTTATTCGTGATCACTAATGTGGCGCTGATGCGTTTTTTTAATTCTTTTTATACCGCCATTACCCCGAACATTGAAAATTCACGGGCCCGTGGCACTGCATTATGCTGAATCGCGAGCTCCTTCTCTGTTGTCGGTTTTCTGGTAGCACTCGTGGATACTGCAAGCGTTTAAACAGTGTGCACCGTCTCGCCTACATCCGCGGTGACGTGCTCGACCTGTTGAAACTTGTTGTTTCCGACATTTTGGAGTACGCAAGGCAGTTATCTCGCTGCTCGGGTTTCGATTATAAAAGCAAGGCAAACCGCTTGTAGTTCCCGCCCTCAATACACGTTGGACATCTTCCACACTTTGACACCGGATAACTGGATGAACGAGGATTTACATTTACTTCAGAGGTCACTCGCGCCGCTTCCTCGCCATGGAGCAGCAACATCAGCTGGCGACAAGCCGTGGGTGAAACGCTTGAGCATCAACAGCCCAAGTGCACTCAGTGCCGATGCGGGCGATGCGGGTTTCTGTCAACCGGCAGCCCAGCACAAACTGTGACCGATCCAGCTCTTCGTCATGACACGGTGTTGCAGAGAGCAGGGTATAATACAAGTACACGGACCACCGAAGCGAACGCACTGTTATCCTAAATCTTGGCTTGTGATTGTGCCTTTGTAGATCATCTTATTCGTTTTGCTGGAGACGCAAACGACGGGCATAACATAATCGTTTGCATATTCCGCATACCTAGCAAAAGCGTTTACCCAGTACCGTTGCGAAAAGCGCAAAACATGGAGTCCGCACCGTCCTGACTTACCAGTCTTTCACCTGCTTTAGAGCAGTTTGTACCTGCTAGAAGGTATGTCTACTGGAACTGCAACATGAAACTAGGGGCAGTGCCAGAGAGAAAAGAGACAAAGTCGGGAAAGCTTGCTCGCTCTCCCAATTTCTCAACTCTCAAAGATTGTACAATAATAAATGCACCAAAGCCTCTTCCCAAAGTAAAGAAAAAGCACTATGTTCACTACGTAAAAAATGGTCTCAGTTCATGCATCTGTGGGCAGGTAGGAAATCTTGCCCTAATTTATTCACACCGCACGTTGAGCGCAACAAACTCACACGAGTCACACCAGATTTACAGGAAAATATCGGTAGTGACTTACGTTTCCCTGAAATTCTGTATAACCGGTCGTTTGCAGGACCGAATCGTCTACTCGAGCGGTGTGCGTCGCTTTGTAAACACGTCGCTGTGCAAATGCAGTCCAACAACACGAAACATAAAAACGGCAGATTTACGACAACAATCCGAAGCCCATTGTAAAATTAAAACGACATAATTTTGTTGAAAACGCCCCGAGTTTTTTACTCACGGTATGCGTCGGGAATCTTCCACATTTTGAAACGGAACGAAGGAAGATTTACTTTTAAAAACGCTCGCTGCGTCCTCCCGGACCAGCTGGACCGGATCAGCTAAAGACGACGGGACTGAACCCGTTGAACCTCTACTTCACAAGAACCAATTTGAGGTCGGTGTTAGTGTGGGTTTCTACCTCCAAGCCCCGCACCACACACCACGAACGTTTCGGCTCTTTCTCGCATCGCCGTGTTGCCCCAAACAGAACGAGATCGCCGAAGTCAACGCAGCGCTGTCGTGAACCTTGGCTTGTGGTTGCGCACTCGTGGACCCTGTGACTCCCTTCGCTTTCAAGGCACACACGACGATCACGAATGATACTTTCCGTCTTCCGGGAACATCAGAGGGGCACTTCTCCGGTCACGTCTTCGCTATGTGCTCGCAAACTGCGAAGCTCTATGCGAAGCTTCTCGCGTCCTGTCAAGCCAAAACAATAGCGGCGCCATGCGTTGATGCCAGATTTTCTCCGGTCAAACAAAAACAACGAAAGCAAACCGGCTCTAGCTTCCAGCGTACATCGGCGTTGCGCTTGCGCCGTGGCTAGATCGCTTGTAGTTGAAGTGGTTGAAGGTTGAAGCCAAAACGAAACCAACTGCGATGTCACGTGTTCAAATCGAGGACACGCTTTTTATATCCATGTTAACTGTTTGAAAACGAATAATTAGACCCATAACATTATTTGTGGTGTGGAAGAAACTATTATCAAGACCCTAAACTAAATACAATCATGGGCGACATGAGGGAAGCCAGCATTGCCATCGACCAGAAAATGGCAGCGAGCACGGTAAGCGCGGGTTTTGCCAACGTCCTGCGACATGGCGCAATTGCTTTTGGTGCATATCCGTCTCCGAGACATGTTTCTTTCCGCGGCAGTTGTCTCAACGGTCCTTTCTAAGTGTGTCCCCAAGCATTCCCCAAGCCGGCAATGCTGCGTTCGTCGCCGGGGGTGATGCGTGTTTTTGAGGTCGGCTACACGGTTGTGCGCGTATGACCGAACCAAAACACGTTTTTTACAACCTCGCATGATTTGTGAACGAGTTATCTGCTACTCAACGTTTAAATGTATGGTAATTTGTCTAAATAGCGTGTTTTTGACCCCAAATATTCATAAAATACACGGGACTTGCTAACAGTGTAGAATGCAAATACCCCGCACCTCCACCAAAATGTCACGAATGACAATTGATGAGGCGATAATAACTGAAGAAACTAAACGTTTAATGGGGCGAACTTGTGCCCAAAAATAAAAGAAGAAACAGAAGATAACAGCAATGCGTCGCGGGCGTCGAAGTCGGCGTAAGAGCAGAGTCAAACGCTGGGGCGAAACTGACTGAGGATTGCCATGCGGAGCCCCTTATGTACAGCTGCAACGGAAAAAGAGTAGCACAAGTGACCGATGACCGGAGCGGCAAAATCGCGACACGCGGCGCTATTGTTCCCGAGCTCGCCGATAGCGAGAGTGCCAGCCACGTCGCATGTCTCAACGTGGGGGTGGCCGGCAGAAAATTGAGGGATAAGATAGCTTTTAAAATGCGGGCTTTAGGATAGGCTGCTTTCTGGCGGCCACCCCCGCGTTGAGATATGGAACGTGACTGTCAATCTCGCTATCGGCGCGCTCGGGAACAATAGCGCCGCGTCTCGCGATTTTGACGCTGCGGTCGTCGGTCACTTGTGCTACTCTTTTTCCGTTGCGGCTGTACACACGTTGGTTTCTGGAACCATCCGGCCTAGAAGGTTCGGCGACGAGAACATTCGCACCTCGAAGAAGCAACAGGATTCTCGAATTTACTAGAACACTAAATTGCAAGGATAAACAAAAGACATGTCGCTCCGAGGAATCGAACCCTGGCACTTCGCGTGGGAGGCGGGCACGATAACCGTTAGGCCACGGCTGCGCTGCCTACTTGGCTGACTGCGCGCTCGGCAATACGCATAAATTACATGCGTGTGTCTGAAAACCTGTTCTTAGTGCTGATAGCAAATTGAACCAGAATGATTATTGCTATTAGATTGCGCTGTGGAACCGCTGCTCGCACTCCGAGTGCGTTCATAAAGGTATTATTTCTAGCAAAATAAATATTATTGCAAAATATAGTTTGCGAGGCAAGTCCCTCACTCATGTGGTCTCGGCATGTTCAAAACTGTCTTCACGTAGTTTCCAATTATTTGCAAATGCAAAACTTTTCGACATAATGAAGGACGCCGTCCGCTGTGCTCCGCTTTTATTGACGCCCATGCAGAATTATAACTCGAGGATATTTGAAACCGAAATGTTGCAGCGTTGCCAAGGGAAAGCTGACGGCTTTTCTAAATTGTCCGATCATTATGAATGAGTGTTGTTTGTAACATTATGATCCCGGAATGGAGAAACTGTGCCGACGACGAAAGCACACGGATTAACCACCTACTAAAAAGCGAAGACGCAACCATTATCGATGATGGTGATTAGTGTTTGTTTGAAACTGTCACGTTGCGTTCCTCTCAAATCATGCCTGCATAGGCCAAACAGTCATAGCGAAAATATATCAGGACCTACAGACAAGGTTAGGGGAAGTAATAAGGCAACGTGAGACGCTAAACATGTGAGTGCGTTTGCGCTTCCAAAGCGGGCTAGCTCATTCCACGCATCAAAATTACGCACGCGGGTTTTTCAGCCAATTAAATTCTGGCTGGCCCCATTGGCGGCCAGTTTTTCGTGAGGGTGTCCGCAATTCGGCTTCACGAGAATCGTAAGTCATTTTAATTATCATATCAAATCGCCAAATTGCAATTATAATCTCCTCGCATCAAGATCAATATGGGGCTACTTGGTTCAACATCTAAGCTATGAAATAACAAACGCAAATGACTAAGGAGAAGAGAAGAGGAAAGGAAAGAGCGCGTACTTACAACTATCAAATTAATAAAGCATGTAGAAAAAGACAAGTTGGAAGTTAAAAAAGGAGAAAAGAATGATAAAAATAAACTCCCAGCTGGCACAAAGACAAGATATTTAGCTTTAGAAGTCGAAATAAAATGTTTTAAGGCAATATTTTAAGACAATAAAGTTGTAATGAGATGGATGCTGAGATCGCCATATATCCCGGTCATGTCGGCACCCTGAGGAGAAGAAGACGCGCACTACAGTCCATGCCAGGCGTCATGAGCAGTTGATTCACCGGTAAGATCCGTACACACAGGCAGCGCGGGGATCATGTCCTTATCTAAAGACAGAGTACATGTCACGTAAAAACATTGTCTTCAAAAACAAAAAGGAAAAGAAAAATAAAGAATTCCTATAGTAGGTTACAAGTCAAGAAGGTAGCGGCAAATGCCCCTCAAAGGGATTTATATATCCCTCCTCCACCTCCGCATTCAATAGCGTCCCATCGTTTCCGTGACGTTGCGGCCAACGCGCGAGGAGGGTCTTGCCTTTCTGTACATATTTGCTTTATCTTTCGACTTTGACTTAGCATTGTAGAAGCCACGAGAGGGAGATTAGAGTCTTCTCCCTCCGATGGAAACAAAGGCTGCTTTCAGGGGCTCGCTTCCCCCTCCGATGAATACAAAGGTCGATTTCTTAAAAAGTGGGGGTCGAAGACAAGTTGGCACCACTCTGTGGCCATTATCTATCCATTGGAGCGGAACAAGGAGCGTTTCCAGTGAACTCTTCTTTCGACTGCGGAGGGATCTTGAAACCGGCGCATCACGCTTGTGGGAGGAGCATCTCCTACCTTCTTAACTTGTAACCGACTATAGTATTGTCACTTATTTCAAAGCTGAACGACCTAAACATCCTAGTATCTGGTAGCGAAGTAAGCTTTGTTGTCATTCTTAGATCACTCTACCTCGACAAAGCAGGGCCGGCCATAGGCAAAACTTTAAAGAGTTGAATGATTTTAAAACTAGAGGGTGAAGGCAAAGGCGCTCCAATTGTGCCACCGACTTGAGTTGGAGCAACTGAGAAAGACAATTACTGCTACAAAAAAGGACCATTTGAATATGTTTTTCACAGCAAAAACACAAGGACGCATGTCCTTTTCGAATTGAGGTCGCTGAGAAAGGGTCTTGGCAGGGTTTAATGTCACGGTTTCTCTTAAGTGATCTGTCGACTCTGCAGCTGGATGACCCATTCGTAATACCAAACTCAGAGGAAGTTATTCAGTATCTGCAACTAAATGCATTGACAGTCCGTTTTGGGTCATTCCATATCAAACGTCCCAGACGTTGCACGACCTCTGATTAATAACAAATCATGTCGTTTTACCGCAATGTTTGTAGCCCTGCACTGAAATATTTTTGACGATAAAATTTGCTGATGAAGTGAGCGCAGATTTAACTTTTAAAAACAGCGTGAAACCTAGACATCACTCAATAACTGATGAAAAATCAGCTTTTTTTTAAACACCTTACAATATCTTTTTTTTTAATTGCACGGCTTTCGGCTTACAATGTGCTTGTGCAGTTTTGTTTCCTTTAAATATTGTTTAAAGTACACAATTTTTAAATCTACATTCTTGTTTTTATTAAAAAATATCTTATTGCTCCCGGGAATTAATAAAAACTTTTTACTGGCTGCCATTAAGGTATATAGTCTAAAAACAAATGTCCAAAATTGTTCAATCTTGCAATAAAATCAAAGTTCCTGAAGTTGCAAAAAATAGCGTTTTGACGCATAAAACAGCCGTTTATTTTACCGTTAGGTGGTCCAAAATATGGTGGGCTTAAAAGAACGATCAATTGTCTTTTAATTCTGAAAGTTTAATCAAAATAATTTTTGTTTAAAGTGAGAAAAGGATTTTTGAATTTGAACTCTCGCACCGCAACCCTGCGTCGCTTCTTAACGCCTCTTCGTCGCACAGCACGCCACCTTTGACGATAGCTGAAACGACTGAGCCCAAAGAAAGAATAGAGTTTGCTGTCCGTCTTTTCACCTGCAAGGGAAGAAACGGCGGGCATCGTGTTGACAATCGGAGGTGCCGCCAGTGCGTAGCCATATAGCAGGCACGTTGCACCCTTTTTACCCGAGGGCGGCCCCTCACACTCCGAAACGCGACGCCGAAAGGACTGGAGGCATCAGGCGACGTGGACGTTATGCCATGCCTAAGGTCCCACGGCCACCTCCGATTCCTAAAATAAAATTAATGGATCTTCACCGTGATGTTTGAGCCGCTTCTCAAAAATATTTTCGACGAAATAAAATTTCATGGGGTGATGGCGGTTTGAACTCGTAAAAATGGAGTGAAACTAGGCGTCATTCAATAATAGACCGATCTCACCAGCCAGTTTGACCACGCCACCGCTGCCGCAATGCATCGAGGGAGCTTTAGTCTTTCTGCACGTGCGACAACCTCGCTGGAGCTCTGCGCGTGTGGAGCATGAGGCGGCACGAGCCGTCTTCTGCCCTGCTGCCTGCCTCCTGCGAACTAAAGTTATGGCGGCGTCACGCATGCGCCGAACGCTTGGTGAGATCGGTCTATTGATGATAAGATATAGTTTTACGAAACACTAGAATATTTTGCCTGAAACACGGACGGTATTTGGATTGCTATGTAATAAGGATCGTGGAATTTGGTTTGCTTGAAGTAATTATAAAGGATAAGGACTATTTGAGCATTTTACATTTTTGTTAGTTTTGTTACAAACTATCTCTTTGCTGCAGGCGACTGTAAAAATTCTCATTGACACCCTTGTAGGTATAGTGCACACAAAAATGGTTTCAGGCCGTACAACTAGATATCCTTCAGAAAAAAACACCTAAATTTGGGCAAAATTTCGTTTTGCTGTTTAAAGAGCCGTCACCCTGCCTTGAGGTTTTCCATCAAAAAAAAAACAACAACAAAAAAAACATGGTTACTTTTGCAGAAGAGTTTATAGTATTTTTGTTCTTGAAAGTTTAATCAAAATAATTGTGTTCTACAGTGGAAAAAAACACCTTGAAGTTGAGCTCTCGCGGCGCAACCTGGCGTCGTTTCTTGCGCATCTTCTCTGCACAGCATGCCCCCGTCGAGCCCGGCAAAGCGTGCGACGGTGTCACGGTGTGCCCATGCAGGTAAATAGCAGGACCTCGAGTTTTCAGGTACATCTTGGTGGGTAGAGACTTTTTCCCATTCCTGTTGCTTGATGGATTCTCCTATATTGACCGTTTTGCGTGGCGGTGTCCTCCTGGGATCTGCAACTGACTTGATATCTTCAGATACTTACCGCTGCCGAGTCAGAGCGTCCACTACTAAGCTAGCATGGGGTTCACTCTTTGGGCTGTAAATTCTTTTACAAACGGATTCGAAGCAGTTTCACGATGTCAAATGAACGCTTTGGAATCTCGCTCCAGTACCCGCGCTCCAGCGCGGAGCAAATCATTGGCAGTTCTATTTTTGATAGTGCTTGCTTGACTGGCAAGGGTGCCCGCCACTGACGTTACGGCACTAAATATTGCGGGTATATTTGAATGTTGGTTTTTGCATCATTTTCATTTGCCGACTTCACAATAACTATGATGAATTTCGCGATACTAAATAGCATACCGGAAAGGGTAAGGGCCGTGCAGTTAAAAAATAGAGTTAGTTGAGGTAGCTCAAAATTCGCCGGAGTACCCCTTTAAGAGAACATGCCTAAACACTGACATCAACACCAGCGGAACATCTTGCGGTGCATGTCAGAGACTGCAGATGCTCACCATTATTAAACCACACCAAAGTTCTGAGGCGTTTTTAAGATAAAAAAAATACTAGAGAATTGTACGAGGCACAAGTCAAGTTCACCAGGGGTGAGAAATGCATAACACTCCTTCAGTGACCCCAACACAAAAATAACTTTGGTTCCTACGGTACTTTCCTTAAAGGACTTTTTAAATGTTTGCTTTTTGTTCCTTTCATTGTTTTTATTTTTAATCTCACTGCAGTACTATTAATGATAAAAATCACTACGTATCACTGTGCGTGCGTATTATGTGCATGCTGTAAACATATGCGACACTATCCGCCTTCCGGTGCGGGCCACTCGGTGCCGCTACTCTTCCGAGTGTAATAAAAATATTTCAATAATTTTAAGGAATGAAGCAGTTTTTAGAAATTGAACCTCAGTTTTCGTTTAGTTCTTTTTCTCCGTTATTTTATCAGTGCGTACGTGCCTTTTCTTTTATCTCGTTCATACCGACACAAAAAATGTTCTAGGTTCAACTACAATTCACGCTGACTTTACACTCCCGGGCCAGCGTCCTAGGACTAAAAACATGATGCAGACTTGGGAACCAGTGCTCGGTTTTAGCACCGAATCGAGTGCTTAGGAATTTTACTTTTATATCTGAATGTTCTTTATGCAACATGTCAATATTGATACATATTAGTTTGTATTTATATATTTCAGTCTTCACTATTCTACATCAAATGTAAGAAAAAAGGCAAACAATTTCAGGTGCGCTTATTTCAGTGAAAAGAACTGGTCAAAATACAAAAAAAAATATATTCAAATCGTCTAAAGAGAACAGTGCAAATGAAGCGAACGAGAGATTAAAATCTTCACTGAAATACACAAGCACAGATGACGTTAAAGAGAACGAAATCAAAATCACCATGTTATTTATTTCACAAAACTGCCAGACATGTAGAAGTAAACACAAGCTGAAAATATTACAAAGTGGATGAGAGTATCAGAAGGGATACAAATGACATTAGCACACACTATACACCATCAAAATATGTCCTTAACACCTCATAAATGAACAAGTAGTTTTACTGACATGTCCAATCACTTTTATGTTTCATTAGATGCGTCTAAAGACCTTACACCTTATAACATTGTGACTTATACGGAACACGTGAAGACTGAATACATTGTTTAAACCACAAAAGATCCATCTTTGAGTTTTTGATGAGACAGGTCTGCATAGATCCCAGACTTTAGAATTGTACTCAAGATAAGGATTCACGAGTGTGTTATATGCTGCAGGTTTGACTCGCCTTGTATGCTAATGAATCCATCGGCGTGTGTAATATGTCCGGCACAAACTTGAAGTTCTGAAAATGCCACTGACGTGAGCGTACTGCAGGCAGCAGCTGCCCCAATCCCCCAGTGCAACATTGAAACCACGGGACACTAAAAAAAGATGATCCTTAACAGCTTTCTCGAAGGTGTCTTTACTTCATGCAGTCCCCTTCATATTGTACTTTTCGAGACACCTAAGTTGATCTGCTGAGGGAAAGCGCTTAAGTCCACATTTTAAATTGTTTGCTTCACGTTGAAAGTGACAAATTTGTCGCTGCGCCATCATCAGTTTTTGCTGCATTTAATTTATCTGTCTTTGCAGCTCTTTGTTATTCATCAGAACACCAGAGAGACTAGCATTCTTATAATACTGCCTGATGCCAAGTGTGAACACTGTGCCTGAAAAATAAATTAAGAATTATCATTTAGTTTTGTTAAATTACTAACAGTAAGATAATAGTCTCCAATGTAAGTAACAGTGTGTAACTGTCTGCACTCCTTCAGAAAATAGACAGCAGTCAAAACTTTAAACTTCTCAGCAGCTGCTGATTCCCGGCAAACTGTCCAGGAGAAGCTGGGGACTCAAGTGTCTGTAGGGCGCTGCTCAGACCTTGCTCGGGGCGCCATGGGAGGACTCAACCTTCCACAAATAAAAAGCAAACAGATACGACATTAGTTTTAGGTGTGCCTCGGTCGACCTGGAAACAGTATCATTGTGTCAAACTCACCAGTAGCTTGGGTTGCCGAAGCAGACCTGCACGTTAAATCTGCGCTGTCATAGCTGCTGGCGCAAGCGTGAGGTTTATCTCAAATGTTCTATTGTCTTGCGTCTTGGTTTGAATACTACTGGGAGCGAAGGAGACCCTATTGGAGAGCGAACGGACTTAGAGCGCAATACGCACTCACGCACTAGCCGTAAGAGCGTTGTTAGAGAAAACAACCTCGTGCTTGTCGCACTGGCTTCGCTCGCATTTCAGTTGAAACGAGGTATAAATATATTCACATGCTCTCTCGCGCAGCCGCGACCATGTTGTTCGCTATGAACTATGTGCGAAACAAAGTATGGTACGCGAGCACGTACGGAACACTTCGCCAGCGAGCGCTCTCCGCACCTCCGCACCAAGCACGAGCAGGAGCAGGCAGTTTTGATCGACGCTCACTTCCACGGCACGGGCGTCCGTGCATGCAAAGTCGGCAGTGTTGTGCCCGCTATTACATCGCTCACACTAACGGCGGAATGGAGTGCACACGCGGAATCGAGAGATAATCTCGTCTTTGGCATTGCGCAAAAAATGCCGGCTGTAACACTGCAGCCGCCATTGCAGCGCCGTAGCTTTTAAGAAGACAACATGATGCAACATGCTTTTATTATTCAACACAAGTGTATGGTGGAGAACTGTCACCATAAATGTGAGAAAAATATAAGATGTCTTTTTTTTTTTAATAGCTTCTTTCAATTTCTTAACTTTGTATTTTAGCACTAGTTCGGAGCGACAAAAATATAGTTTCGAGATAAAGCGATTTTTTATATACCATTCCTAAGAACATTTCATAAAAAATATTGATATAAGCTTTAAAGGGCAACTCCGCTTCATTTTTGATATTTAGAAAACTATGCAGCCCTCTTCAGTATCATATAGGAAGACCCCATGTCAAATATTACGATCTAATTCAGTCTATATGTTTAATAAACTGGCCAGCAAACTTTCAAATGAGCCAAATCGCCGAAATCTGCCAACTCTAGCGTGCGACGTGAGGCGCAATCGCCAGCGCAGTCAATGCGACGGAGTTGGAGCGGCCAACGTTGACCCACTACGTCAGAGGCATGACTACGTCATTCACACGTTTTGTTTGTTTTTACTTCTCAGAGCGAAATTGAACGATGACGTCATGAGTTTCTCCCCCCGGTGTTGGCTCAACGGCGTCCACGTGATCACCGTAACGCGGATGCGCTAGTTTGCGCTGCCCTGCGCGCTTATCTGTCTGTTTCTCCGCTCCCCCTCTCCTCTTTCGTCTTCTCCCTTCCCCTTCTCAGCCGGGCCATCCCCGTCCACGCCATGCGAAGCGACCTGCCCCTCGTCGCGTGTCCTGTCCCTCGCCTCCACGAACGTCGCAAGACCACGTGGTTCGACGTGACGTGGCCATGACTCTGTCGACACGAGACCAATGTTGCCTCACGCAACCGAAGTTTCGGTTTCGGTATCAGCTGATGTTTAAATTAAGATTACACAAGTAATACTCCACATTTCGCGAATCCGAAGACGTAGAGCTGTTTAGTAGTGCTTTGTGAAATGGAATCACATGTAAACCTAAATTTTTAGGAATTGAGCGGAGTTACCCTTTAATGATATAGCTATTCAATTTGCTTAAATAACGAAGCAGAAATCTAGAAAAAAAGGTCAAATGAGCCATTTTGCGCATTTCTGACTTGAAATATACCTCCGCAATAGTATAGATACTTAAGTCAAAAGTTACCATGATCTATTTTGCGTTTTAAGTGTCACAAAACTTGATATAAACAAAAACTTTAAAAAATTAATATGCCGTTGGAGCGCGCTCAAATATGTTTTCTCTGTAAATATTATGTTTGTCTCAAAATCTTTTTGATTGCGGTCCCTATACATGTTGAGGTGTCAGATATGAAACAAAAACAAAAACAAAAATTTGTCAAACTTTCGTACATGTTATTTTCTCAAAAAAGTCACGTAAGAATAACCCTTCCAAAACGAACGCGAAACTGAACATTTCACATAAACGGTCAAAAACTAAACACTACACACGCACTCGCCTTCAAATGCTTCGTGAGATTCAAAATTGCAATGCATTGGGAGCTCAATGAAGATTTTATCAAGCCGACAAAGCCGGCATATAGCTTAGAACTTGGTGCCATCTGAACCTATCATCTCAAAGAATTCGCCATCGACAATCGCAGGCAATTTCTTTTGTGAACAAAGAAGCCATTGCGTGAGCAGCATTTCTCCTCCGAAATAGAGTTGTCAACTTGGCAATTTTTCCGCAAAAGTTAGCGGGTGTTTTTGTTTTTTACCTGGAGGATGAAATTGTCTTTTCGCGGTTGCTGGGATTTTTAGCTGCTTTGAAAACATGTTATCGGATTTTTGTTTCTTTCACTGACCGTAAAAACGTTTTCTTTTATTTTTAATCGTTAAAAGCTTAATAGCTGGGGTACATTAGAGTCATGGGGTCGTTAATTTTGCTTACTCTCGACGAAATTGTCAATGAGAATAACGCTCGCTACACCACCGAGATATCACCTAGGCAAATATCAAAACACGTATTGAACTGATTTAGGTGTCAATGTAATAATTCGTTTGCTTAAGTACTTCAGATTACACGAGTCCAATGAACACACACCAAACAGTCGAGAAGAAAGGGAGACTATAGGGTTCTTACCTTTAAAACTGGTGATTGCAAGTTTAAGCTACGATCACATAACTGAGATAATTTCTCCTTCGACGCGCAGTGTCTCGGGAAGGCTGATTGCTTTTAATATGAATACGATGAAACTGATATTGATAAAATGACATCTCCTTTGAGTGGTGACCCGAAGATTTCTTTGTACAAAGATAAGCAAAGAGCTTAAAAAGTGCTTTTTGTATTTTCATTTTTTTTCATTCTCGCTTGATGTTACGATATACAATGAATGCCTGGATTGTGAGGCGGATCTGGTTCCACATTTTTCGGATGTGGTTTGGATACGGATACAAAGTATGCGGATCGGATACGGATACAATAATGTAAAAAGTTTACATGCGGTTCGGATACAGATACAAAGTCTTCGGATGCGGATAATCAAACTTATCCGCGCAGGGCTCTAGAGATGCTGAGCCCGTAAACGAAGAGGTGGCCACTAAATTGCTGCGGTGAGCGTCCCTTATGACGTGCAGATTCCCCTTCGAGAGTAAACTACTTTTCTAAATGTGGCGTGCTTGTTCGTAGTCAAATTCATTAAAACTTCTATATAGAATATCCCGCTATATTGTAGTGGGAGACGGTTTTTTGCGGTTCGATGTAATTTGGTTTGACTGTACTATGTTGCCCAAAGGTAGGGAAAGCAGATTCAATGCGGGAGGGCAGCCGAGTGATAAATTGACTGATTATCAGGCTGGACACGACAGAACTTCCTTGTTTACTGTTGTAGGTGTGATTTTATTATTTTAAGCTTTTTTTTGTGAATAACTGCTCGTGTATGTTTTCTATGCACTAGGTTTTATCACGCAATACCAACTTGCCCAAGCCATCATCTTCCCCATCCAGATGCGCTGGCAAAAACGGCATGGAAGAAAAAAGCCACGGACAGCCCTGTGTGCAAGGGAATGTGTGCGAGTGGTGCTTGTTGGGAAAAAATAAAATAGTAAGTTTCATTCTTTTTGTCTTTGTAGTTTTGATTCATGGCAGAATGAACACCTAAACCTTTGAAAAATTGGTGTTCTTTTTACACAATTTGCTAGATGTTGTCATCAGCACTTTTTCTGCATTTAAATTATACTGTGCATGCATGACCACGTTACCTCAGAAGAAACTAGATCGGCCGGGTCACATCAGAACACACTTGACAGGGTCACGCCAAGACACCAGAACACGCCAAGGAACCAGAGCACGCCAAGGAATCAGAACACACCAGAGCACGCCAAACCACCAGAACACACACCAGAGCACACCAAACCACCAGAACACACCAGAGCACACCAAGGAACCAGAACACACCAGAACACGCCAAGACCCGTGTCTGAATTTCCGCTCTGGTGTAAACGTCAGAAACACACCAGACCCGGGCTGGTGGATTTTTCAATAGTGCAGACGGTTCATATAGCTCTACTGGAAAATAGAACATTTTGAGAAGCGCCTTGTTTACTCACCGAATCTTTAAATAGCTACCATATATTGAACAAAATCTGGGAACTATAAAGATGCACGTCAGCAAGTTTGGCTAGACAGCACACCTGGTAACACGTCGTAACAGTGAGATTGTTCAGTAGTCATCGTTTTGTGCATGGAAACACTCTGAGTCAAACGGAGGAGCGGATCCCTTCTAAGGAAATGTTTGGTCAATGTGCTCTTTTTAGTCTTCTCATAAAAGTATTTGATGTCTTCGGCATACTTCCCCCTCTCCCTCAGACTTCTGAATTTGGCTCCGCTCGCAGTGGCACGCATTCGACGGGGTTAAACGAACATGGGGAGAGCGTGGTGTTAGCCCCGTAGTTTCCGCAAGTGATCCTCTTTGGAGGAGTGTCCTCTCCTAATAGATATAACTTCCTGGCGCGCGCTGAACGTGCGAGAAGTAGCGAGAGTTTGAAATGCTGCGGGAAAACCACTTCCAGTGCAATCGCAGCCATGTGTCGTCTGATCGCGTTTGTGGTGAGAGTTGAATATATAATCGAGTATGTCTTCAGAGTTGATAAAGCATCATTTTTTTAAACAAATTTAACAAGACAAAACTTTGGAAATGTACATTGAAAGAGGGAGTTGTAGTTTCCTCTGAAAGTACCAGAAAAATAGCCTAAGTTAATTAAAAGCACAGCTTGGACATTGTACTTCAAATGAAGTAAAAATATGTTAACTTATATTAAGTAGCGCATTAGGTACAACGTACTTAAAGTACGTCCCAACAGTTAATAAAACCAGCGCTATGAACACCCGTGATTAAGCGAGGGGCTTCAATTCAAACAGAAATGTGAAGGTTCAATCTGCTAGGCACTATAACCTTCAATTCAACGTTTTGTTTACGGTTCCATGATATGGGGTGTGACAAAACAATTGCTCGGCAACGGGCTCATTCAATTGTGTTCCAGTTGCGTAGCAGGTAAACAGCGTGCGTCACAATGTACAGCCATGCAGATAATAAATAGCTCCATGCGATCGGACGTTGTTTTGTGTTTTTTTTTTTTCTGTGGTGCGCTGGACTGATAGTTTACGTTCGAAATAGCGCCGACATCAGGACTCTTCCACGTGGAGCAGATAGGGGGGAGTCCTACCTGCTCCACATGCGCCGTTTGGAGAATTCTCTCCCCGTTTCAGTCAGGCCGCGGCATTGATTTTTAAGTCTATTTTGTGGATCGTGTTTGCCCGCTCCGCGAATGCGGCCACTGGCGGCCATCCTTTCGTCAGAGTTATATTACCTCTAGCCACACCATAGTACTATGATGGCGGAATCTACCGCCCGTTGGATAGGGTACAGCTGGTGCAGCCACTATAATATATATATGGCAGACAGCATTGTGGCAGTTGTGGTGGCAGGCTGCCATAAAAATAGCCGTGGGTGATATTTTGTGCTTGATTGAAATTGCTCGACGAAACATAATGCTGAAACCCGACGTGAACGGTAGCCTGATCTTTGAGGACCTGGCGAAAGTTTCACTAAATCGCTGCACCGGGAAAAAGCAGCACAGCTCGCATCGAAAGCGGATATGGGCGATTGCGGTGCGCACACACGCTTTTGCGTATCTTCGGCTCCTCTTCTGGCACTAGTGCGCCTTCGGCAAAGGGGCCCGGCCCCGTCATCGATAGCACGTGAACAATTCACTTTATTTAGATGCATTTTATTCAGAACGCCGTAGGCGAATAAATGGTATAAAAACATATAAATCACTCACGGGCATATCGGCACACAAGTTTGTGGAGAGACCCCGGTGAATATATACACTCGCGAGAATTCCCCAAATGATCGCGAGCACATCCAAGGCGTCTCTTGATCCGTATTCAAGCGTTCGGGAGTACAAGACTTCACCACCAACGAAATCACACCGCCAACGAAATTACAATTCCACCTGTCAACAATGTCAAACCGCGGAGGGGCCCATTCCCGGTACGGCGTCTGCTTTCGAGGCTAGCTCTGCTGCCTTCCCCCTGTGCTGCGCTTTGGTAAAACTTTCGCCGGGTCCTCGAAAATGGGGCTGCCGTTGACGCTGCGTCTCAATAATCTGCTTTCGTCGAACAACTTCAATTAATCACGAAATATCACCCACGGTACAGTGTATTAGACCCACGGATACTTGTATGGCACCCTGCCACCACAACGCTGTACGCCATATTACCTATGATGGCTAGAGATAACATAATTCTACCAACAAGATGACCGAGAGTGGCCGTATTCCCGTCCATAGGCGGAGCTGGCCAAATGCGAACCAGCAAATAGACATAGAGATCAGTGGGACGCCGTGACTCAGAAACAGACGAGAATGGTAGTTTGCGTTGATAGGCTCTCCGCTATCTTATCCAGATGGGTGAGTCCTTGCTAGTTCAAACGTAAGCCACACGTCAAGAGTTCCTTATAAAAAACAAGCGGCCCGCTCGAGAGAGGCTTTTTAGTGTCTGCATAACTGTACGTTAACTGTAGCCAGGGATTTCTCTCATTCATCGTTAGCTTAGATATTAGAAATAACCTGGTTTAAACGTTCAAAAACGAAAGCGGCGTGTTATCGTCTTGTAGGTAGAAAATATGAGCTCCCGCCACCTCCGTTTCATGCTTATTGTCAGCACATTTTTTGGTAAGTAAACATTCCCTCTCACGATCAATGACCAAAACACTCGAATTCATCAAAAATATAAACGGAATCTAGGATCGAGAAAAAAAATGAAACGATTACCCGGGCGCCTTAGTGAGTAACATTTGAGCAAAATTTACCTAAAATAATTTTTTGAGTGGTTAAACCTCCCCACAAGTCTCAAAGATTCAGAATGTTCCGCCGATAATTCGATGGTCTCTTTCGGTGAGTCACTAGCTAATATCTGCGAAATACAAAGTAAAATCGGTATCCGCATATCCCTACGTCGCAAGACTGAAAATATTACAATTTGTTAGATTTTACATTTAGCCCGAACCCAGCCAACGCTACGACCCGATGGAGCCAGGCGTGCAGCGCCAAAAGTACATGGTCATGGCTCTTGTCGTTTTGTGCGTTTGAAATTACCGGCTAAACCAAATCACGCACAAAAGTAACCAGAGAATCGCGCCTCATTGACTGTGCGGGATTTATTTAGACGGGGAAGATGGAAGCGCTGCATTGCGGAATGAGAAATCGGCTTCGAGCAGGACTGATGTTCTGGAAGACAAGGTTGGCGGCAAATGTGCCGTATTCAAAAGAAAAGAAAAAGAAACAAACAAGCTTTACGTGTAGTTTTAGCACAAAGCTAAAATTGAAGCGAAAAGGTCTAAAAGGTTGATCATCTGATATGTGTGCATGCCCTTCGACATTTGAGTTCTCAACAAACTTCCGTGTTGTTCAATGAAATGTGTTGGCTCAAACCTGAATTTGGCTACCTGGCAAATGCCTAGCTGCGAACTAATAGGATACACAATGCTCCGCCTGCAGTGCGGAGTAAAAAGAAAATGTGCAGAAATGTAAAAAAAAAAAATGCTCTCGACATTCATATACAAACGCAGAAAGACATAATTCTAAACGTATCTTCGTTATGAGTTTCCCCTTCTTCGCTTTAATTGCAATATTCTGCACGTTGCTTATTAAGTGAATCTGCAGTTTGAGTATCAGTTGCCAAACGTAAATAATTGAGTGTTGAAAATCTGACATCAAGCTCTCGGATAACCCTTAGAATTAATTTTAATGCAAAGTTCTTCGTCGTACACAGATACTGCGTTGAACAAAATGACTGAATTATTACATGTATGGAAAATTAGTGAGGAATGTCAGATGTAAAAATATATTGTAATATTTTCCCTCATCAATACAGTTAGGTGGTGAAATCTTGGAATGGCATTGCAGTGTTATTCTTTTAATCATGAAGTGATCTTCAATTCAAAGACTTGGCCATAACTGTTTTATGTTTTAAGTGGGACCGTGATTTGATTAAAATTCTAAACCAATTAATTGTTATAATTTTATCGTTAATTATATGATTACGCTGTTGCGTTGACGTCCATGCAAATATCTAAAAACGTGTAAAAACTAATTTCTACGAAATTACTGTGAGAGGGCAGGCGAGCTTATGTATATTCACCACTGCCCTAGACTTTTTAAAACAATCCGTCACTCGGGAGGGTCATGTTGCACTCTGAAGTTGTAGCCAGGCTGCCAGGAAAGTATCCCTGTTGAAAAAGGTTTTTTACCGGAATTTCACTGCCGGTAAAAAATTATTTTACGGGATTATGGAACTTTTTAAACTACCGGTGAAGCCGAAATTTACCGAAAGTTACCGGATTTATGGCCGGCATTTAATATCAAGTAAAAAATTTATTTTACTGAAATATGGGTCGATTTTTACTTCCGGTAAAGCCGGAACTTACCGCAAGTCACAATATTTTCCTGGATTCACCAGAATGTATCGAAAACCACCGGATTCGCCGGAATTCACCGGAACGTAATGTGTTGTTGTTGTTGTTTTTTTTCGGACGTCAACGGAAGGCCTGTGAACCGTGGGTGGTGTATGTTTACCATATGCTGGACGATTCGGTAATAATTAAAACGGTTAGTCTACATAGACCTGAAAGTTCCATGTGTTTATTTCACAGGGTCGATACCAGTAAAACGATTTGCACAGCTGTAGACAAAAGAAATCAGACCAAATAGGAACAAAGTTGTCACAAAAAATATCTTTGAATGTACTCACAGCAGCTGGGTAAATATCTAGATGTACAATACTTCAACTAATAAAGCGAAGCACGTGAACCACACGGACACAAACACACACACACACTCTCAGTAGCGCGCTTAGCGAAAACCACGAACGCGCGCAACCAACATCCGCCACCGTTGAGAAATCATGAGCATAGTGACGGTGTCCTCCCTGATGCTGACACAGTGGCATCTCCGGCGTCCTTTTCGCTCGCTGAATGCGTCTGAAGTCAGACGGACGAAGAGGCGCAAAAAAAGGGTCACTGAAAGATTTTGTTCATCCGCACGCCCAGCTGCTCTAGAAGATAGAGGTCGCCCGCATGGAACGGGAAGCCGACACTGAGCGTCCGTTCGTTGCCGTTGCTCATTGACGGACATAGAAAGCGGTTTTCTTCAAAAGAGACAGCAAAAAGTCCCCCTTACATTTTTCCCACGCACTCTATGGAAGGGAGAGAGGTTACCGGCAAATCTTCCATTAAGTACTGGTAAACTAAGCTGGCCTCAGATGAAAACGGGTGAAACTTGACCAGTTTTTACCGCATGTCACTGGAAGTTTTTGCTGAATTTTTCAATAGGGATGGGACGCGGCCCGCCGTACTCCTACTCCTCGCTAACTCTAGGCATGTCCATACGGCCGTTGTAGGTTTTGTTTCAACGAAGGCTGTCACGAAGGTGAATGAGTGCAATAAGCGTGCTCTGAATTAATTTTCATGCAGTGCTGAGAAGACGCGGCGATCGAAATCGAAACCATGTCATTCCTCTCCATGGCTAGGGTGTGGTACATCCTACTGTGTCCAAAGATGCCCTATAATGCAACACACGGAGTGTTGCAAGCAGGGAATTTCGGAATTAGCCTATTCCTTTTACATTGAGTACACCAAATAATTCTCCTTTTATCATGAAAGCTTAGTTAATTGGAGATGCGCCTTGTACACAACTGGAAAATGTGAGAAGAAACAGTATGGCGGATCCGAACAGCATGTTGATGATAGCTGGCAAGAATTTTGCATGCGGCCTATAGACGCAAAGCCAGTTGACTTTGACTCCAGCACGGTGGTGTCTACTAACCGTTTCAACGCGAACACCGGCTTTTGGCGTTATTTCGTTCACATTCGAACAGTGTATTGAAATTTTAAATAAACGAAAAATACAAGACGTGCCCACAAACACATGAAAATGACAGCGGGAATAAAATTACATGAAATAACCAAAGAAAGAAGAAACTGCAATGTCCGCCACAAACACCGAAGAATTGCGCGAAAGCACATTCTGCGTTTACTTACTTTATCCGTAGTATCAAGATAAATCAAGCATATCTTTCTGGCAATAACACGCAGCCCGACTGAGCACGTAGACAATTAAAGGGAGGGGCCACCCTGAGAATAATCTGCACGTTTCTTGGTTTATGGAAGCCACACCTCTGTGAACTCATATCCGAACGGTATATGAAGCGGGCCTGCCAACAGACAATAGAAGAGCAGGTGCCATGTCTAAAAGGAGCGAATCCCCTCTGCGCCATATTATTCTAAGACTTCCTCACCTACATTCTTCAATTCTGTTTTATAAGCGAGATAACTGTGAAGTGAACTAAACTTATGGCAACTAGGTTTCCTATGGGAAGCTATTCTAGTAGGTGGTGAAGGGCCAGTATAGGAAATCACCGCAGAATTTGATCTTTACAGATAAAAATATAAGCGAGGGGACTATATTTTTGTGAATATTAAAAAAATATATAACTTCATTACTTGCTTCTCAGCTTGTCATTTATTTACTAAAATAGTTAGCTCACGTGTCGAAATTTTATGTGCTCGATTTCAGATCATGCATATTGAAAGTAATTTGAGTGCTGCTCAAAATGCGTTTCAAGGCTGTGTCCTATACAATTGTGTTTTAATGCCCGAGTCCCACTAGAAGACAAACAGAAACAAAGGATAGCGACAAGCCTCAAACCAGAGTCTTTCGGGATTCGGCAGGTTTTTTAGAATAAAGGATGGCTATGCTGAAACACGAGCATCATTCACGCCAGAGTATCTTTGGCAGGCTTGCAATCACTCGCGCTTACTTCACGACCACCAAATCCCTAAACGCCTGCCAAAGGTACCATCGCGAGCACCGTGCATGTGTTTGAGCATAGCCTCCTCTATACTCACAAGGCCTGGCAGATCGACGACAGAGCCATAGAGTGCCCAGCAGCAGAATTAGAACGCGAGGACCTGATGGCACAGAGCATCAGAGAGCCATTTCTTGGGGAACCTGGACATCAGCCCACAGCTTGCAGCAGCGGCGAGGACCCGCAACGCACTTGTTTGCTCGGTAGAGTCCCGCGTCTCGCAGCTGCGGGGCTCCAGTCACGTGGCTCGCCTCTCATTCGTTGTCTGCCGCTCCACCTTTTCCATTCCGATGGCCGCTTCTCGTGGGCGATCTGCCAGGATTTGTCAGTATATAGGAGGATATGGTTTGATGCTTGTCGCTGTCGTTTGTTTCTGTTTGTCGCTCTAGTGGGAGTCGGGCATAAGTGAATCATACAACGCAGTTACGTTCATGTGGGCACGATCAGTGCTCTCAAATGGTGTGCTCATTTCTACCATGTTTATAATTATGCCCTCGGTTATGGGCTTTAAAAAAATCCGGAAATGAAAAGAAAAAAGAAATGTTAAATGTGCTTAGATGTTAGATGGGCACGTGTTACAACATAATGTTTCCACGAAGAAAATAGCGTACTTACAAAGGTCGCGGGAATAAAATATGCCTTTGATTACACCGTGTGACCAACCTCCTTTTCTTCACTTCTACACTGCCTTAAAATAATGTTCTATTAGATGTTCATTAATGATGACACCGCGGCGGAAATCTTTCTCTACTGAGATATGTTCTTCGTTCATTTCAGAAAACTTTAACTTGCTTAATATTTTCCTGAAGAAAATAATTTCATTAATGGATTATTGCTTTTATCTTTGTTTGATATTGTATCACCTCGAACCACACTAATATACGTTTAACTTATAATATAAATAAATGTAAGTGGAAGGATTTATTCAAGATGTGACTATAGTTCGTAATAAAGCTATGTCAATCTTCTCGGTGAGTCTCGTAATATCGTTTGGAATTATTTTTTTTTAGTCGACGTGGAATCATTTAGGTATTCCTGCACAGCTGAATTTCTATGAAAGCTGTGTAAGTAAACTGAACAACCCCAGCTCAATGAACGTTTCCAAACTATTTATTTTATTTAAAAAGTAGTTACTAATAATAATTATTACCGCCTAGATGTTATTACATGAAAATGGTTATTTCCTATTTTCCACTTACAGCGGGGGTATGCTCGAGATACAGAAACCTAGAGAAAGACGATTTAATGAAGATATGTGGACAACGTGGAATACAGGATACCGTTTCTGAACAAATTATTAATGGTTCCGCGGCGACTCCGGGCGACTGGCCGTGGATAGTGGGGCTGTATACTGCGGAAGATCAATTCCATTGTGGTGGCGTTTTAATTAGCAACCAGTTTGTCTTAACTGCTGCTCATTGCTATGGGTATGTATACATTTATTCCATCTACTTTATTTCAAAACAAGGAATAACTTGCGAGAGCTTCCGTTAAGCTCCCGGATTTCAAATTGGTTAACGTGGGTTTATAAACGTCGAGCTATTGACGAGGTACTATTTTAATCATCGTTAGCGAGAACATGAGCGCGCGTGTTCTTGGGTACTACCAGAGCACTCTACCAGCCCGGCGGACAACGGAAGAGCGTCTGAATCGCTATATTGCAGTCCTGCCATGCCGAATGCTCTGATAGCGTGCGATGCCAAGCGTTCCACTGATCCCGCTAACTTTGATTAAGACCGTACAGCGACGAAGCAGACAACGTTTGGAGGTACGATTACGTAATCCTTTACGGAACATAGAAAAAAAAATTAAGGGCGATTTCTTTGTTCTTTTTAAATATGGTCTATTCCCAGAATTGAAAAATATTGAAAATCGGCAGTTTTCATAAAATGGCTCGTCTAAAAGTTCATTTGAGCCTAATGCATATTGAAACTCGGAGAACAAACGAGCAAAGTTTTAATGAAATATTATGTTCTAAAAGCGATGAAAAAAATATCTATATATCTATATATATAGATTTATACTATATATATTTTTTTTCATCGCTTTTAGAAGATAATATTTCATTAAAATTTTGCTATATATATATATATATATATAACTATATATGTATATATATATATATATATATATATATATATATATATATATATATATATATATATATATATACTTTTTTAACATTGCCACAATGCAACCCCATTGCGCCTAGTCTCTCAAAGGCCTTTAGTAATACGGAGCACAACTCAAGATGGTCTTCTGGAACGAAAAATATGTTTATTAAAATCTTTCTGAAAACAAAATGCAACTCTAATGCTCAAGAGCTTTTCTTTTGTGCACTTTCAAATGAATGAAATATTAGAATAAACAGAACTATTTAATTTCGATAAAGGTCTAGGAGGATAAGGTAAAAGGCGTCTAGAGAAGCCCCATCCCCTTTAGGGTTGGTTCTGTGATTTTGTTTATTAAACGTACAAAACTATAACTAAAATGGCCGAAAAGATAACCTGAAACTCTTGGGCAAGACTGTACCCATTTCCAAGGATGAACGAAAGTTACCTGAAAACCCTATTAACACAAAATAAATGAGAGCGTGTGAAATGGTACATAAGAAACGCAGACGGCAGCATTGCCACCTGATATCGTAGTCTCCCTTATACATCTGACTAGAAGGTCATTGACAAGCTAAGAACGGCAGGGAGGAGCTTCAGTTGTCCCACCTCCAGCTTCTTAGCCTCGATACGCTTCGACGTCACATGCACTTTGAGCACCCGTGCCCAGCCAAAGCACTGCGGAGTTCGGGTGTTAAAAAGGAAACACCCTACTGCTTTCGTTATGTCAGTTATGATATGGTTGTCCGCCTCTAGTTTCGCCGCGCATGCGCAACACGACTCCTCCCCCTGGCGAGGCGCGCTGAAACAATTGAATTAAGGGCACGCAGAGCAGACGATGCGGGAGTCTGGTGCGCTTCTCGTGCTGACCTCACGCTTCGTAGTGTATACCGAAGGCAAAAGGGCAGGGGTGTACTAGGTATTGTTGCGTGCAGTCTTATGCCTCAGCATCGTATTAAACAGAAATATGTGTCTGCCAAAAACTGTTATTCGTTTCCTGGAAAGCGATTCAAGAAAGATCGCCAGAAGCATGGATCGCGAGCTGAGCGGACGACAGGGTTGATTATTGTTTTTCTACCTCGACGCCTGCTTCACTAGTGCCACTACGATTGTTCACGGTGGCTGTCGACAAAATAAATGCGAATGTGCAGTTACCATTTTTAAACAACTTTAAACTTGAGAACCAAGCTCTCTTTGATTACTTGCGAATTTAATTTTGTTCCCCGATGCTTATATAAGACAGCGAGTAAGCGACAAAAGACGCAAGAGGTAGAATGAGTCAGATAATCGTAGCCCGTATTGTGCACTCATTTCATCGAATATTTTGGAAAGAAATTGAAGCTGACGGCTAGCCGTACTCTATTTTTATATTATTAAAATGACGTAGTTGACCTACAACTGAAATATTACTTTCCAAGGAACTCTAAAAATTAGACACTATATTTGTTTCCACCCTAACAAAAAGGTAATATTTGCGTATTGATCTTATGCCGCGCTAAGTAGTTCTTACGATAGTTTGCTGTTTGAGGAAGAAGCGATGCTTTTGGCGTTTGAAACAAGATAACAGATATATCATCTAAAATGCACCTTCATATATGTTACTTCTCCACATAAATGGGGACATTAGTAGTGCTCTTCGAAGAGCCGGGCTTTTTGCTACGGTTCTTGAAGTAGAAGAGAGTTGGAAATGTTAGATAATGAAAGAAAGGCAACAAAAAGAAGACCAGGACAGAGTACATCAGAAACTAAAATACCTAAAAATAATGGCTTAAATTTAAAGTAATTACATTTTTCCAAGATAGAAAGAAGTAAAATTGACTGATTTTACTGAGGCAGGGGTGCTATAGTATGCTAATTAACGTTTCTGAGGCACTTTAGACGGCCCGCAAAAATCGCTTTCTCAAAATATAGCTCTCCAATTAATTACAGAGGGGCAAAAAAGAAGTCAAAGTTTACAGTTGAGAAAAAAAAAAAAAAAAAACATCTTTTCTGGTTGAAAAGAAGAAAGCAAAAGAGATACTTTTTTGTGCAATCTACGCCGCTACCTTGGAGGCGATGCACGTGTAGGAATAGGTGCTGCCGGCAGATGGCGCGCGCTGCTTCAGGTACGGCCGGACGATAGGTGTTATGATAGTAGGCCACCCCGCAAAAGAACCGAAATCGGCCGGCGCTCCCTCGTCGTGGCGTAAGCCATCTGTAGGCAGCACTCAACCCTACACCTGCATCGTCTTCGAAGATTCGGCGTAGATTGCCCAGAAGTGGTATCTATGTTTTGGGGGATTTTGTTTTGTTTTGAACGAGGTGAGTGCATTCCTTTAGTCTTTAGAGCGCAGTTCTTAGGCGACCGTTTTTGGCTTGAGCGGCGTCACCGTCGGCGTCGACGTCGCCGTCGGCGTAACGCGCGTTGCATTATGGGACGTTTCCCATAATAACGTCCTGCGTGACCTCACGTGCGACTTCACGAGGGTCACGAGTGACGTCAGTCGTGGCGTCACCGCGCGTTACACTATGGGTAAATTCCCCCACTAAAGTTAGCGGAAAACGTTCCCCACTAAATTGAGCGGAAACAATTCAGTAGCGTTGACGAGTGGGCTAGTTGGTCATTCATATTAGCGGAAAACAAACAGCGCAGGGACAAGGACAGAGTAGAAGGTGGTAGACACACACAGCGCTGACTTACAACTGAGCTTTATTGGCACTGACAACCTGTATAAATACAAAATTTGCCCGGCATTGTTATAGAGTGTAGCATCGTTATAGAGAGCATCGTTATAGTGTTTCTCAGGTTGTGTCGGGGCACCTTGGGGTGCATTGCCGCGATTGCGGATGTACTCCGGGCTTTGAACGATGCACGGTCATCAGAAAACAAAAGGATAAGCTGACACGTGAGATTATAGAAGCACGCGCCATTGGACAATCGGGTTCAGAGTGTGTTAGTGCCCCGTCACTTGCCTTGACGGAAAAGGAGTGTATTTTTCTACTCAGATCGGAGAACAACGGCGCCTGCAGATGACTCTAGGAACACGTGTAGTCCTCCTCTAGTGTTGTTTCTTTTCTTGGCTTTTGGGGCGGGCAAAGTTTGTATTTATACAGGTTGTCAGTGCCAATAAGGCTCAGTTGTAAGTCAGCGCTGTGTGTGTCTACCGCCTTCTACTCTGTCCTTGTCCCTGCGCTGTTTGTTTTCCGCTAATAGGAAACAATTCCCCACTAAATATAGCGAAAACAACTTCCCACTAAATTTAGCGGAAAGATTTAGCCGCTAAAGTTAGCGGAAATATTCCCCTCTAAATTTAGCGAACAAAAATTCCCCGTTAAATTTAGCGGGGAAATTTTTCCCCGATAAATTAGCGGGGCATTCAATGCGAAAATGTCCCGCTAAACGGGAGGGGAGCAGGCGAAGAGTAGGGGAGGGTACGGATGAGGAGGAGGGGCATAACCTCCTCTCCGTACCTTCCCCTCCTCCGCCTCGAGAGCTGCGCTCTTATTCGGCGTTACAGGGGATTGTAAACCTCTTTCATTTTTTTTTTACTGTTAACTTCCTCCGCCTGCTTGTACCTCTATAATAAATTACAGCGCGAGGTGTTGAGAAGCTGACTATCGCGGGCAGTGTAAAGGGCCTTTAAATAGTTACACGCGGTAGATATACCAAGTATAACTACGCATAAACCAAAAAAAAAACCACGCAAAAAAAAAAATTATTTGTAGACACCCGCAAAAGTGTTCAAAATTATCATTCTGGGCTAAGGTCACATTAAAAAAAAAAGCTACAGTATTGGCGCAGATATAAGTCGATCGGCGATCGCTGTGTTTAATCATAAAAGTATGAGAGGGTTACTGCCGCACGTGAGTGAATTACGATTCCACCGCTTTGACGGCTGTGGTACATGTAAGCAAACCCAAGGTGTCGCGGCGTGTAGTAAAAGCTATTGATTTTGTTATTCTACTTCTTCAAAATACCTGCGAAAAGATGAGCGCTGGCAATTTCGCGACCCGCTTTGGCTTTAGGGCGATAGGTTTAAGGAGCTCGTGTCACAAAAAATTCGGTCTCGGTGGGACGGGGAAATTGCGATTGGTCAATTAATAATTCATTTGCCTCGAAGAAAAAAAAATTAATAATTTCAGGCGGAGCGGGATCAAACCACGACCCGTCGGTTGTGAGCCAGACACAATATCAACTATGCGTTTTTCTGCTGTTTTTTTCTAAACTTTTTGTGAAGGAAGTTTGTTTTTGGTACATACCAGCAACATGGCCAAGTCATTGATTTCACACACTACTTAGGCATGCGCACAAATAAAAGAAACCACGAAATGTTTCGATCATACAAAGAGAAAAACATCAGAACACTTTGACCCACCCGCATTCTAACATATCTTGAGCCAGGGGGCTTTTTGTTGCGGGCCACGACGATTTTTTTAATTGCAGCTTTATATTGTGCCATACGTGGTTGACATCATATGGTGCTGTGCTAACTGCGCTCAGTGTTCACTCTGCTCTCTCCCGAAACAGCTGCGTCGCGGTTTTCCCCACATGCGCTGGCTTCACATGCGGTGTCCGGCCACAGCGCGTGGAGAGCTATCAAAACCAACGACTCAAACTTGCTCTCCGTTCCTCAGAAAAGTACTAAAACTTGAAAGATTCCCAGCTTGGCTCAACGTTACATTAGAAAATGTAGCGAAAATCAGCCCAGAAACAGAAGGCACCATTACAATCCAGAAATACACGAGGAAGCGTCTCTTGCTCAGCAGAGAAACTGCAGTTGGTTCCGATCGGAAGGTAGACGCCCTTGATTTCCAACCAAGTGTTTACTAGGAGGGTTTCTGTGTGAAACCTGATAAATAGGATTTTGGTTTTTAAGGAGACAGGGAGGCTGCGCAATCGCATAAGGACATCTTTTCCTCCTGATGATTTGGAACCGTTTCTGTACAAAAGAGCTGGAAATGTGCTGCTGATTGTGTCCCTAGAGTTTTTCCTTTTTCACTTGCTGGAGATACTCCCCCGAGTACCTTGGTTGGAAGAATTCGATCGCTTTGGCAATTTCCTTATATAATCGTAGCAACTTAGCTGTTCTCGGTGGCTCCGATGTGCAAACCACCCACTGGCTAAGGTGCGCGCTCCCAAGGCTCTGGAATGGCCACCGCGTAATTTTATTATTCCTTTAGCTCAGAGTCTCTGAACAAAAAAACGGATTTTTTTCACTTTGAGGGCAAAATGCCACAATCAAATCCCACAGCCTTGAGGTTAAGAAAGAAAATTGTGCTCCTCGTTTTTTCCCCTGGTGACTGCCAAACAAATGTTGCGAAGAGCCGATGTGCCTTCAACTAATGTGCTGACGTCGATTGGGATACCCTAGGCCGCGTACATGAAACCAGGAAAGGAAACAACGTTACACACAAAGCTTCGCTGGATAAGAAGGATTCGTCTTGTGCGCCATGGTAGGAACGACGCTCTCATCTTCTGAAGTTTCACCGGCCATGTTTCACGTCTCGGGTGCATCAACGTGAGCGGTATGCTAAGGTACTTTTACAGCGAGGGCGGCCACTTTATCCCATACGCGCTTGAAGGCGTGCACGCCCAGTTGCCCATCCACGTACTTGTAGATTTTTCTAGACTAAGAAAAGCTCCGATACGGCACAAAACTCTTTAATTATGTCCAATGGCCTGAAAAGCTTCTTCTCTTCAGAAAATATAATTGAAACATTATCCGCGAACGCTTGGAGTTTCAGGAGTTTAGTTAGCATAGGACGCCCTCTGATTCCTTAATCCATTGGGATAGCCTTGCACAGTGTCTGTTGTGACGACCCTAAGTTCTTTGGTCTCGGTCACTAAATCGTCACGGGCTCTGTCACTGGAGTGAGGCACCCAGACTGTCGATAACAAAAATTGCAACTTTATACAGGTAGGGTAATAATTACGGCATACAGTGGCTCACACTCTCGCAAAAAGATTAGGAATGTTCCGGCAGAGTTCTGTGCCATTACGCGATAAAGGGTCCCAAATGCGAACACTCACGACTTGGATGACTGCTTGGGTGGAGTCTCGGAGGGAACTTGGACGTCTCGAAGGTGGTGCCGAAGTCGCGCCGAGTCCAGGAACGTCGAAACTCTCGTTGGTGTCGCCCCGAAGTTTCACCGATTCCCTTCGTTCCGCTTCCCACCAGCCTGGCCGCGCCTCCCACCCTTCGTCTCCGCCGCCCGAGAGAGAGAGTCGCCGGGCTTTCTTTCCTTTTTGTTCCCTTCTCCAGGCTTGTTCATTTTCCCCATTGGAGGGTAGTCGCCTATCAGTTTAGTCCACTTCACTCATCAGAGGGTAGATGCCCAGCAGTTTCAGGGGTGCATCCGCATTCCTCACCGCTCCCGTAGAGCCCCTCCTTGCTTCGCTCTTCCCTCTCACACACGCACACACACCCACTCACCCGCGCGCGCGCACCTGGCCGGATCTTGGGTTGGGCCCGAGCGTTTCATTTCGAGGATTAACCCAAGACGGGTACGTCACACACGCCCATACCACGAAAGGATTTTTGCCCGCAAAATTTAGAAACAAAAAAGGAACTCTGGCCCTACGCGAAGCACCGAAACCGACGGACCACCCGAGCACAATGGGGTCACTCCCGAAACACACTGGCATTATAAAAACCCAAGACGGGTACGTCACACTGTAAACAGAGCGCAAATTGCAGTGGGTGCAACGGGCACCCCTTTCTGACTGACAATTGTGCAGACATTTTTTTAGTTTTTTTTTATTAATATTTTGGTGGATATGTCATTGTAGCACGATCACACTAATTCGAAAAGAACGTTGCCTACGGTTATGCGTTTTAGGATCTTGTACAAGATCTTCATGGTCCACTCGATCGAAAGCACGACACAAGTCAATTTGAAGAACCGCCAGGGGCGTGTTGAACACTTTGCTGATCTGCCTCCAATGTTGTTTGCGAAAGTTCGCTTTTTTTTTCATAAAACACATTTTAATAAAGTGTTTCGAATTTTGTTTTGGATAACATGCAACAGTTGAGCTCTCAAAGCACGGACCTAGAGGAAGCCACATTTCAATAATAGGGAAATGAACATATGCGTAAAAATAAACACCGCAGTAGATAACGTTAAAAAATCATACTTTTTTGCACATTTAATGTAGAATAAGTTTTTGGTCACGGTGACATGGTAAAAATGTAAGACGCAAAATTGACCCTCAAAGCCAGACTCCTATTGCAGACGACAATGCTAGACGCCAAAGCGTTTTCGGAGGAGGGTTGGGGGGGGGGGGGGGGGAGGAATCTTTACATATTACTTTAAAAAAAATCCTCAAAACTAGAGTAACTTGCTCGATGTAGGTGAGTTAAGCGACCAGGGGAACATAATGTTCGGGGATAAGCCTCACGATAAGTTGAGTAATTAACTATGATATGTCAAATACATTTGTAATTAGCGAAAAAAACATATAGTTCCAATGAGAAGCTTGCTGAGCGTCATCGAAAACAACCAGGCCATTAAATGTGAGCAAGATTTAGAGTACCTAATAAACGCGGTGGTGCGTTAAGGTTACAGCTCGTGTAACAGGTGCAACGCTCTCCGCGACTCAAAGCACGTGCTTTCAGGCCCTCACGGAACAGCTTCGTGCTTTCCCCACCACGCGACCAACAATCCCGTTGTATGAACTTTAATTATCGCGAGACCGTCACTGGGCAGGCTCGAATTTGGAACTCTAGGTGCCGTTGGTTCAGTTGGAGTCGCGAATAGTTGCGCGAAAACAAGGGTATATATAAAGACAACGTCGCGCACTTAGTTCGCCGCCGCGCTTTCCACAGACTCCGAATCCTTCTAAAACTTGATGAAGAAATGGTTCTCGATGACGCTCAGCAAGTGTATTATTGAAACCATATGTTTATTTTCACTAATTAATATTTTTTTAAATATTTGTATTTAAATTATTTTTTTTTTAAATATTGTGACTATTAGCCTGATATGTGTCTCTCTGGTCGTGCGACTCACGTGCGAAACCGCGTCAGTGTGGTTTTCACTGCTTGCTTTAAGCAAAACTCTGAATACTAAAACAATAACTTTTTAAATATGTGATGTGACCGCGACTTTAATTAGCGATAATGATTGCCGTTTTGTTGGAAATTTCTGTATTAATCTTTATTGATTAATGATTCCTCCGAGAATAACTGTCCCAAAAAAGTGCATTTTCTACGTGTGAGGAGTTTAGTTGTTATCAACGTACTGCCGCAGTTTTTTCCTCCGTCTTAGAGGGAAGGCTCGGTATATTACTATAGTACATGTTTCTTCTATTCTGTAGTTATCAGGACTCAAAGATATGTCGTCGTGAAGTCACTAACTGTTTCTTCTTTTTATACATCATTCGAAATGGTGGAGGCATTTTGTGTTTTGACGTAGACTTCAGTACTTAAACATCAAATACATATTTTTTTTCATTTCCCTTCCATTCCCCCGATGCTTCAAGAAACAAGAACACTACAGGCTTTCTTTCAGTTCGCCTGGGAAGTACGAAAAAATCCAATTATACCGTCCGTTGTCAACGAAACACAGGCAAAAATGTCCATCTAGAAAGACGTGACACAACAGTCATCCATGATGATCTGGAAAATCAGGTCATTTACATGGAAGTGGATTACGTCTGTATACCCCGTCAGGACATCTGTACCCTTTTTATGGTATGTATTCATGTTAAAAAAAAAACACTTTGAATTTGTATTTGTTAAAACTAACCTATTTATTTTACAGAAAGACCTTGCGCTATTGAAATTAAAAGAACCGGTCAATTTTACGACGCATATTCGGCCAATCTGCCTTCCTGAACACTGCGAAGAACCGCCTTCAAATGCCAGCATCTATGTTGCGGGCTGGGGCACAGTTTATGGTAAATCTTATTCTCGCCTTATTCTGTTCTACATGTCAATTATCGTAAACAAATCAGAAAGAACGACAGAGATTTAAGAAAATACAAAGGTCAAGCCTCTCAATAAAACAGTTTCCGGCAATACGCGAGAGAGGCCTGTCATTGAGACGCCGCCAATTCTTAAATGCTAACAAAATGCAACCAAATGCGGGTGCTTCCGTATGTTTCCTTAAACTATTTCTTTGGAACGGCGTGCAGGCACACGCTAGTTTTTGAAATATCTGATACAAAGCCGATGTTTTTTACGTGTTAGCGTTTATTGATCGGGGATGTGGATAGATCCACTTTGAAAACCTGGAACTAGCAATAAAACAAAGAATGTCCTTATTGGCACAGTCACTATATTAGTCCTTACATGGATGTATGTAATATCGACTGAATATTTTATGTTATGTATATTCCAAACCAATAATATAAAACGCCTTTATGCACACACACAATATTTCAAGAGAGACGGCAGCACACTCGTGCATATCATAATAAACGCTGTGAATGTCATCGACTAACCTAACTCTTAACTCGGACGTCGCCGACAAAGTTTTAAACTGATAATTGACCAAAATTTAACCTTTTGTATGAAATTTCCACGCATGATCATATAGTCACTGCGAAAATCAGCATCAAGAAAGTTAACATTGACGCGAGTCTGTTTCTCCGAGTACAGGGTGTTTATCACAGCACAACTCGCAGTTTCAAAGGTGTTCGCCGCATGTTTGATAGGTAACTAAATTATTGTTTTGCAGCTGGAGCAATCAAATGAATGCAAATTGCCAAAACAACTTAATATCACGTGTTTCTGTTTTTTGTTATAATCTTGAAAAAGAATTAGTGATGCACAATTAAGTGTGACAATGGACCTTTTTGCTGTAACGAGCGCCGTCTGCGGAGGAGTCTTCAAACTCCAAATAAAGGGCAGCCCGACCTGCCTCTGCCCGTCAAAATACATTGGCATCGTGCCGTTGTATTGATCTTAATAGGCGTTTGTGCCCCATACTAGCGTATATTTAAACGAAAATCACACAAGAAAACGAAATAAGCGCAGAAATCACTGCTGAATATGTTGGTCGACCGGAACTTTGCCCTGCGAAAATTGCGACAGCTGGAAGCAAGGCCAGGGGAGAGGGTGTACGCATGCGCAGATTACTTTTTAAAAAGGTCGACTGGTATCAATGTTGTGTTTAAAACCTCGTTCCGTAGCTGAGGTCTTCACTCATTTTATTGCATCCGAAGCAGGTGGCAGCCGGACATCCGAAAAACGTAAATTGATTTAAAGCGGTTGCCTTATAGGCCCAATACCTCTTGACGCCTCGTAACGCGTGAGGCTGAAATGCTCGTGGCTGAAGCGATGGCCGCTGAAGCTTGAGCTCTGGTCGGCTAAGCTCCGGTCATGCTAACTCCGGTCGCGTAAACTTGTAAGCGCCGGTCGCTTAGGCTGACGTGACCTGACGTCCTCGACGTAATCCTAGAGGTCGTCCTTGAGGTCGCACTTGAGTTAGTCATAGAAGTTTTCTTAAACACCGTCCTTAACGTCCTCCACTAGAGTGTCGTCGAAAACGTCCTCTGTTGACGTCGTGCTCAGTGTATGTACGGGATATTAAAACCACGATTTCATTGCCGTACAACTAATTTTCCTAATTGTTTTCACTAAAAATGTTCCTGGAAAGCTCCCACATTTCATCGCGTTTGGTCGAATGAAAAAAGCTGCATCAATTTTGTAACATAGAATGTTTTTATGGGCTGGATTTTATAAAGTTGTGTGACTTTCTCAACTATTTCGAACGAAGATTCACTATGGAGCTAACCTCAGATGATGCGACCTTTAATCCGGCGTCTTTTTTTCGGCGCCACCAGTAGGAGATGAAAAAAAAGCACAAGCAAGTGAACTGGAGACTTTTAGTGTCGTGTCATTTACCCGCAGTCTCGGGGTTTTTTCAACCATGTGCAATGAACTGTATGACTTGGCGCCAACCCTCGTTTTCGGAAGCACGCGATTGTTCGCGGCGAGGGATGGTTAGTAAAGTATGCATAGTTTGTTATGCATACTTTGCCTTCAGCCGATATGCGAGGAGAGTTATACCTAGTCAAACATATTCAGTCCGCATTCAACCGTCGGCACAGTCACACCTTGTCCAGCATACTTATGCCGCAGTATACAATCGCTGGCGAATCATACTTCGTCCAGCATACTTAGATGCTAGGCCGTCACCGGTGAGTCACATTAAGTACAAAATACTTCGCCCACAGACGAACTTCGGCTGCAGGTCGTTCTTAACCCAGAATTCTTAGCCCGCAAACGACCGTTGTACTTAGTCCGCGGGCAACAGCCGGAGGTGGGTTATACCTAGTCCAGAGTACTTCGTTCACCAGCGACAGTTGACAGTGAACAATACTAGGTCAATAATACTTATTCCACTGGTGACTATCGGCAGAAAGTCATACTTTGTCCAGCATACGTAGTCTGCAGGCGATCTTTTGTCGCCACTCAAACTTAGCTTAGCGAACTTATATGTAAGCAGCTGTCAGAGGCGAGTTCTACTTTTTCCAGCATGATAGCCGCAGACGCCCGTTGGTGGCGATTCGTATCTTGCCCATGATACTTAGTCCATAACCTGTAGTCGCCGGTATGTTATACGTAGTCCAGCATACTTAGTCTATGGACGATCGCCGGCGGTGAGGCATGCTTAGTAAAGCAAACTTAGTTCGCAGGCAACCGTCGGAGGCGAGTCATGCTTAGTCCAGCATACTGAGATCACGAGAGTTTGTGGCGTCATGCTTAGTTGATTATGCTTACCCTACTCCGCAGAGGGTCGTCGGCAGCCAGTCAGACTTAGCCTAATTATACTTCAATTAGAAGGTAGCCGACACTACGAACCAGTGAAGCCAGTCAAGCAGTATAAACAGTGCAAAATCACAGCGATCGTTTTTTTTTTTGCGAGTTTGCTATCATAGGTTAAGCAAATCCCGCGGCCATCATTCTGGGACATTCCGTGGGATAAAACGTTTTCATGGAAATATCATAAATCTAATTTCAAATTTAAACTTGCAACTTTCGTGTTTCTGTCTAAGAGGGAGGGGGAGAGAGAAAAAAACAGACTGTTGTCGCTTGACAGAGTTCCTCATCCCCACCAAAAAGAAGATGACCTCTTTTACATACTCGTGATCCGTACAGCAAAGTTTACAGAGAAGCAAAACACAACATTAAACCAAAAAATACCTGAGATGCATTACAAGCATTTCTTAAAGGTCAAAGGTCCCATCATAATAGGCACACACAAAGGTAGATGTAGGAACGTCAGACCACTACGACATAGGGAATCAAACTCTTTAATTAGCCGCTCACCAGGGCCTGAGCACGCGGCGTGGTGCTCGCGCTCAAAACGAAAAGTAAACCTTAATTTAAAAGGAAAGTTATTTTGAGTGACGCTAGCGCGGGCTACTACATTACAGAATAAAAAAAACGAATATCCCTTCTGCTCAGCATCATGAAATCCGTGCCAAACCTATGCGTACAAATTCATGACATTAGGCAACGAGAACTGCAGCATCTGAAGGCCGTAGCCTTCTCTTGAGCGAGGCGTTGGCCATGTGTCAACGCAACGGCTTGCATTTGCACGCATCCTCCGCTTGATATTGGTGGTTGATAAAAAAAAAAGAGTTTATTTTGCTTTACAGACACTTGATATGTTAGAAGTTTATAATTGTAATGCTCTGTAATTGGAACTATTTGAAGGTTTTTTTTTAATTTTGTAATGTGGGAGTGTTGAACTCCGCATTGCACATCATTCGGATGATTCTCTTCTGGAGCACATACAGTGATGCATATTTGTAGTTGTTGTGCTTCCCCAAACAAGGAAGCAGCACTTATAGCAATAGTAAAACAGGGAGTTATAATGAATGACTAAGACCGAAAGGGGTAATACATGTCGCCTATTATAAATAATGGCAACACATTTTGAAAGTCTGCAATCTATAGATTGCACGTCCCTGCTTATGTACTCATTAAATATTAAACCGAGAACCTTCACATTTGTACGAAGTAAACATTTCTTCCTTAGAAACAAAGCCCTTTAGAATATGGAAACACTGTATTTTTGGAAAGAAAAAGTATTTCATTCCTCTTATTTGTATTAATTACTGGACAGTTTGAGATTTTCCAGTAACTTATCTTATGCAGAATGTTATTTGCCGCACATAAAACCTCTTGGACAACTAAACCCGAAAAGAATAAACTGGTGTCGTCTGCGTAAATTATAATATCTGGACTGTCGTCAATATTTACTGAGTTATCTATGTACAAGTTAAACAGAAGGAGTCCAAGGAAGCTCCCGTTTGGCACCACTGTCGTCATTTTCCTTAAACTAGACTGCTGAATATCTATCACGATTCGCGACATACTGATGCCGATAGTTAAAAAAGAAATAGTCTCGGCCATCATTGAGGCTACCCCTCGCATCTCGCATGCATTTAATTTTAGAAGTGAAATTTTATGGGTTAGGTGGTCGAAAGCCTTTGAAGATCAATGGAGATAGCGAGGTAATCAACTTCTCTTCGCTATTGATTAAAATTAGTTATTTTTGTTTTAATAGCGCGATTTTCGTCGAGTTCTCTTTCCTAAAACCAAGTGGAAAGATGTTAGGACAGAGTTCTCTCGCCGAAGGTGTATCATCTGGCGTAATCTTATAATTTATAATCATAAAGAACCTTAACAACATTCACTTTTTTTTTTCGTTCTATGATACAAGACAATTACCGCCACTGAGAAGATTAAGATATTTTGTCAACAAAAGCAGAAATCAATAACTTTGTGAATCTGGCCTACAGGTTTCGATGCAAAGAGCCCGTAGAGCCGCGGAATAAAAACTGTACGCGTCCAAAATATTAATTACTGCCTTTTGATATTTTATGAATGTCATCTAAAATATTCTCAGGAAACTTTGCGATGTCTGTTGCTGTTCAGTTATTTTCGGACTTACGGAAGTCGTTGATGCCCAATAAATTTGGTGATGCGCAAGATAAAACGCGCAGGCTCACGGAGCCTTCATTGTACGTGATTGGTTTATTCTGTGATACCAAACCTACAAAGGCGATTAGCGCTCTGACAATGCACTTTTGGTACTGCTTGATTAGCTCCGACAGTGGCTGCGGCGGGACTTAAAGTGAAACAGAGTCCAGAGGCCACCGTTGGCAGCAAGTGATACTTTGTCCGCCACACTTAGTCCCTGGGTGACAGTCAGCGCCCGTAGCTGGTTCCTCTATAAAGCCTATACCTCCTTTTGTGTAATTACGGCATCACAGGTAAAACATAAACGATGAAAGGTGAAGAAGCAAGGCTGTAAGTTCTTAATTGTAGAATTGCATGAGACTCGATGATCGATGATGACATAAAACTACAGGAAGACGGAAAGAAGTCCCAAACACAGCTCACATTTTATTGCCACAGAATCCATTTAAGTATGGTTTGAACAAGAAAGGAGAAAAAATAAATCAGAGAAAACGGGGAAAAAAACGCAAATTAAATATTCTCAGTGGTAAAGCATACAGTACGAACACCAACTATATCTGTCAGTTTGAGGTCAAACAGATGGTGAAGCTAGATGCTCGAAACGATAGTTCACAGTCCGAACAAGCACATACAAAAGAGGCTACTTCAAAGCCGTGTATTCTAAAAAAAAACACGCATGTACACAAAAACTTAAAATTTACAACAAAGAAAGCATAAAAACCACACAATTTTAATTACAGATATTCTCCCCCCCCCCCCGTCCCCCCACACAGAAGTTTGAGGTCAAGATATATTTTCTACTCGGCCTCCAAGCATAGGGACGACTTATCACTGCGTTTCCATGGCTTCCTTTCACAATTGACTCTTTTAACACACGTTTGTGGTCATTTTTGTATGTTAAAATCACAGAAGACGTTAAATTTCACAACAGTAAAGAAATTTGTTTCTTTGTTGTTTTTTTTTGGGGGGGAGGGGGGGCGTGCTTTGAAACCCCTCCAAATACGGATCCTCATTGTGGGCACACCGTCTATGTTCGGTCAAACGGTAACTGGCGCAGCGCTTGGTCTGACTAATATAGCACAAACGACATTCAGATGCGATTTTGTAGCCAATCCCTGAAACACGCGCGAAACGTTTTTCTTTGTGTAGTCTAGGCTAAATGCCGTACGGGGCCCAACTTCAGCGAGATTTGTGGTTATGGGGTACACAATGAAAAAAACGGGAAGACAGCATGCTTTTCCTGCCCGGATCCTTTTTTAGCCTTTTTTTCGGAGAAAACTATGTTACCAAACTGCTTGGATAAAAACCTTTCAGAGTATTTTACTTCGTTAAAACGGCTGAACATATTTTGAATAGACTCCACTATATAGTGAGGCTTGGTGAGCGCAGGAGTTTTGGACCGCGTTACTTATCAGATTGCGAACAAGACCCGATTTTACAGTTTCTGAATGGCAGCTGGAGAAGGAAAGGATTGGTTTTGCCTTCGCCTGCACGGTTGTAAGGTGACTTCTTTTGTATGTGTTTGTTCGGACTGTGAACTATGGGTTGGACAATCCAGCTTCACCATCTTTTTGACCTTAATCTACCTAATACAGATCGTGTTCGTACCGTGTGTTTTGTCCTTTAGAGTGTGCCATTGGCGGGTTTTGCCCTTTTACATGGCTTCCCCTTTCTCTCTTTCTCGTCCAGACCATATATAAATAAATTATGTGGCAATGAAATATCAGCTTTATTTGATACATCTTTCCTTCTTCTAGCCGTGTTTTCTGCCTTCACCGCAGCCTCGGTTAATTCTACAATTATAACGTATCAAGAGATAGCACAGCTTGCAATCAATGTCAAAAGTTTGTGAAATAGCAATTGATAGAGTAAATGGCGCTATAAACCTTCTCCCTCGTGATTAACTTCAGTTGCCACAAGCGGTTACTTATAATTGAATAGTGCTAAAGATTAAAGACCCTACACGGGCCCATCAAAAACAGAAGCCAAGAAAAACTTACCATTAAACTGTGCACGTGAAGAGCTCTTCTTTTGAAGAAGTCTGAAGTTGTCTTAATAATTCTGATCCATCCGAAGATCACAGGTGTATGTTGAGTGTGCAGTGCATCCAAAACCAGTCAAAGCTGCCTGCAACCAGCAGAGAAATTCACGACGCACGCATGACACACGTAAGACACATTCTGAGTTCATCGGGTTTTCTCAGAATGATCAAGGCAGATTTAATTTTGTTTTTGACCAACATAATATTCAGAAAACTAAAAGAAGCCTAAACGTATCCCAGGCAGCACGCCAGAGGAATGCCCAACTTGAGCAAAGGTTGGCAAACATAAGGGCCCAACTTTGGCGCAGTTAGGTTTTTGCACCATGGCACTCATCAGTGCCAAAGTACGGTGCCTAACTATAGCCTTAGTTGGGCGATCCTAGGGCATGCAAAAGTTTGTCTTTACTCTGGTACGCCAGAGGAGTGCCAAAGTTGGTGCCATACTTGAGCCATAACTGCCATAGTAAATCCTCATCTGAGAATTCGGGGCATGCCAAGGTTTGGCGTTTCTCTGGTTTGCCAGAGGAGCGCCAAAGTTGCTGCCATACTTCAGCCATAACTGCCAGAGCAACGCCTAATTTCGATATTTGGGACCTCCAAAGTTTGGCTTTTCTCTGGTTTTGGCCCAAAGATGCCAGATGAGAGCCGAACTATCAGAAAATGAAGCCTAACTTTGGCACTAGTTTGGCAATTTTGCCCCAAAATGCCAGATCTCAGCCGAACTACAAGAAAGTACGCCTAACACTGGCACATCTGTGGCAATTTTGGACCAAAGGTGCCAGATGACTGCCGAACTATAGGAAAGTGAAGCCTAACTTTGGCACTTGTTTGGCGATTTTGGCCCTAAGATGCCAGATGTCAGCCGAACTACAAGCCACTAAGCATAACTCTGGCACATCTGTGGCGATTTTGGCCCAAAGGTGCCAGATAACAGCCGAACTATCAAAAGTGAAGCCTAACTTTGGCATTTGTTTGGCAATTTTGGCCCAAAAATGCCAAATATCAGCCGAACTACCGGGCAGTAAGCCTAACTCTGGCATTTGTTAGACAATTTAGGCCCAAATATGCCAGATGACAGCCGAACTACCAGGCAGTAAAGCCTAAATTTGGCACTTGTTTGGCGAATTAGGGCCAAAATACCCAGACGCTTGCCAAGGAAGGTCAGGTTTGGCTCTACTTTGGCTTTTTCGGGCTTTTTAATGTCCTAAACTCCAAGACAAAAGCCAAATATTGGCCCAGAACTCGGTGCTACCTGGAATTCTTCTTACTCTTTTTTTAAAGCCGGTTTGTATTGCATACAATTTTTTTACGAACCTGCAACTCTTTCATAAACAATGTATTCTTTTTTCATGGCTAAACCTATATACCTATCCCATTTCTTTTTACAAATGTATAGTTTTTTTATTTTTATCTTGTGGAGACACGTTCAGTTACATGAACTTCCGCGTTATAAATATTAAACGATTACTAATCGGATATGGGCCACCCAAAGAACGGCAAACAATTCTTCATCGGTGCATATTCCCAATAATAATCTTAGGTTTTACATTTTTCTTCAGATTATGTATTTTATTCCGATGAGACGGATGAATCATTAAGCGAAGCAGATGAAGCCGTCAAAGATTCCGTGAATTATGAGAGTTCAGCAGAAGAAACGAACGATGCGTTAGCATCGAAACTAGTGGGCTTTTTGGGACATTCTCACCCAGAAACCTTGATGGAAAGAATTATATCCTTAATTACTGACGAGCAGTGCGAACGACAACTTGCCACAACTGTTCCAAACTACGCCCTATGCTCCAATGGTGGAATGTGTTCTGTAAGTATGAATTATTCTATCATTCCCTGAGAATAAAATTTATTTTGTCGGCAACTGCACGAAGAATTAAATGACTCCTCGTACCATAAGACACGCGCGTGCATTTGAAACTAAATTGAACTATGGCTTTTTTGCCTGAATAAATTAAAAAAAAAAAAAAAAACTTTCACCTGCATGTTTCGATGCAGAAAATTTAAGAACCGGACTCAGTGTTGAAATACGACGCATTGGTTCAGTTTCCCGCTAAAAGAAAGTTTGGTAATGAGAACTTGGGATTGAAAAACAGGCATCGCAACTTGGTGTTAAAACTCTTTGAAACTGTATTGAACTGATTCGTTCTAAAAAAGGCTGAAAACGCTATGGGGTTTTTCGTACTTTTATCCATTTGATGTTCTCCAAATTGGCAAGTTAACATTGTGACATTCCTGGCACCAGACTTCGAGAATGTATCAAATGTAAAGAAATCTAAATAATTGCACAGAGCGCATCTTGCGTTACAGCTGCTGACTAAAACGGTTGCAGTCCTTATTGAAGACTAGTATTTAACCATAGAATAAATACGTCCCATGAGAAAAAAAAAAAAGCTATCGGCTTAGATATATAGACTCTGCATCGTACAAAGCTGGAACTTAGTGAGAACATGACGCTAGTTGTGCGAGAGTGTATAATGGTAAGAACAGGACGTTACTTGCCTAAAATACTTGCAGGAGATGAACAACAAATATGGGCTGATGTTCACCTCAACCTAATATTTATAAAAGCAAAATTTAATATCTTAAATCCGTGTAGCGTTTGTTTTAGTATTAAAAAAATAAAATTGTCAGCAAAAAGAAAACAAAAAAAAACAAGCAGCAAACATTGCTTTATTTAATGGGGAAAACAGCTCAGAAAACACAGTCTACGAAGAGGAACATACACGACAGGACAATGTTGTATGTTGTGTATGTTCCTCTTCGTAGTCCGTGTTTCCTGAGCTATTTTCCCCATCATGAATAACGTCAACCAATTGGCCCAATTTACTACCTTCTTATTTTTTAATTCTTAAATATATTTATGTATATTAAATCTTAATTCTTAATTAAGTCCAACAAACGCCCACAGTGCCATTTTCTTGAATTTACAAATATTTGGCTTAGGTGAACGTCGGCTCAAAACAAAAAAATTAACTTTTTATCTCATTCCTTTTAATGAAAGTAATGCAATCTCAAACATTTGCGTTCTCCCATTAGAGCTAGCGTCGCATTGTCAAGAAGTTTCAACTTTCGGAGATGCGTAGTTTATTTATACAACCCCCAAAACCGGGTGCCATTTTTGTCAATTGAACCCGGTAGAATAGTGATACGAGTCTAATAGAGCGAGTGTGAGCGCCCTTAGCTGTCTATTGTTTCCTATACATTTTGGCAAAAAGAAACCAAGCAGAAACGTAGAACATGATCGATGCGAACGGAAATGATAAATGTAAGCAAAGCTGTGCCTCTGAATTCAGCTTTCGACAACGTTTCAGTGAAGTATTGGCGATCCGTTGTTGCAACCACTAGAGCTGGCCAAAGCGTACATTTGTGATTGTTGAAAAAACTAAACGAATATATTTGTTTTAAAACTCTTCAAATATAAAGCGTTATCAATGGAGACCCTTCCGTGTGCCTTTATGAAGGCGAACGAAAAGGTGCTGTACATCAGCAGATGGGGCAGAAGTAGATAAAGCATTGTACATGTTGTTTGATTTCGTTACAAATATACTTGTCTAGAAATTAAACGAGAGTCGCACGAGTGCTGTCTTCCCCATTTAATTATCAGGCTTGGCGGACATCAGATAAAGGAGAACCCGTCACGGCAAATTAGCTCATTCACTGAAATCTAATATTTCACTTTTAATTATTTGTTTTATGGATGTTGCAATCGCAGTAACGGCGGCAAGTAATATATGAGGCCACACAAATTTGAACGAAATTGCGAAAAGATAATGGCTTTTTAGGTGTCAATCAATCTTTCATTTCGCTTTTTGTTTTGTTTATTTATTTATTTATGTTTTTTTTTTCTTCGGGGGGGGGGGGGGGGGGAGGATGGAAGGGCAGTTTTGCATGTGCGCGAAAAAATAACGCCGCAAACGTCTACAATGACGCTTAGGAGAATGTACGTGTTCATTTCAGTGAATGCGCCGTCGACACAGTGTCGTAAGAGTGACATGGCTGAAAAAACAGTGTCACTCTTCTAGGCGGCATTGCGAGCAGGGCTTCGGCGCTCTATAAAAGCTCAATTTTAAAATCTGGCAAAAAAAGAAAGCGAAAAACAGATCAGTAGATTTCTCAAAAACCCTTTCTTTTTTTAAAATGCCTGAAATTGGAAATTATTCTAAGAGGTATTCCAGTAAAGACTGCAATCGTTACATGCTTTGTAAAACCGCTTCTTAAAATTTTGACCTATATATCCTGGTTAATTAGCCGTCTTATTGTGACGTTTATTTTATCCTATGTCCACTCAGCTTGAAAAATTAAAGCTCAAGACAACACCCGTGTAACTCTCGCCTTTTTAAGAAAAATATGTGTAAGTAAAAATTAAACACACTGAGGAAGAAAACAGGAATTCAACAGAGTTCAGGCAGAGAAGCCACTGTACGCATTCTGACGTGCTTCCCCTGCTTGGTGGGGTTGTCGGATAGCACTCGAGAAAAATGACTCGGTTGCCTTTTTGAACCTTTGGTAACAACAGCATTGGCGCGCGCTTTGGAGTAGGATTGTGGTCTTTTTAGCCTCTTCTAAATGGTTCGAGAAACTGAAAGTCACAAGGGACATGACCGGAATGTAATCTGGATAAAGAGAAACCTAGCACCCTTTCTGAGCTAATGCATCCTGTACAATTGTCGTAACATAATGACCAGCTTTATTGTGTAACAAAACCATACCAGAAGGGAGCGTGAAGCGTTTCTTATTCCCAATGGCTTTATGCACCGTGCGCAACGGGCCCCAAATTGTAGCGTTTAGCAGATGTTTTTTAAGTCAGGCACCTTAACTTTTGCCAGAAAAAGCCCTTGATCATCAGGCTCACCTTAAACGGACACCAAATCGAACCTAACATGTTGTCACTGGAGTCCACTATAAGCCAGAATTGCGGAGAAGTTGAATGATTTCTCTCTTGTACTTTTGTCTGTACTCATCGCCATAAGTTCAACCTCATCGGTCTCCTCGTTCGCCTGTGTACGTGACGCGACATAAACTGGTTTGGTTTATTCACGTCTTAGAAATAATTTAATATACTTCTCTTTGAATTTTATAAAACGGTAGAGAGTACGTTCGGACTGTTTTATATTGGTACTTCCGTATACTACAGAAAGCATGCTATCTCGGTATCACCAATCTTCACTAAAACGACACAAATAATGTACAAGCTTTTTCGCATGCAGATTACAAATTGGTGTCCCCGAGAGTTTTGACGACCTGTAGGGTGGTAGCCGTTTCTATTTCTGCAGCTGTTTTTTTCACGAGAACGTAGGATTTAAAAACGTATACACATATTGCACAAAAAAACAAACAAATCATTGTTACGAAAAAGTGAAGGCAGTTAGTATGGCGTGAGACACCAATTTGCTGCCCTGAATCAGCTGGAGGAATTTGTTCTGATGATATCTCCGCTTTATTTATATAAGTTTTCCGAAAATAGTTCATAAATAAAACGTTTTCTTTGTTTTCAGGGAGACAGTGGAGGACCTTTGATGTACAAAAAAGAAGGACAATGGTTTCTTGCTGCTATTAACTCTGTTGCACACGGTGATTGCTATAACCATTTTTGGCCAACGATACATGTTAGGGTGTCACACTTTGTTGACTGCTTTATTTTTCCCTTCATACGCCAATATAAGAAGTCGGAATCAGCGAAACATAAGCTATGTATCGAGGACGAGGCTCGAAAGGAATGTGTAACTACATTTTATAACTCTTACAACGCGTCAATAGATGATTACTAATAGACGACGAAACTAGTGAATAAAACGTTAACAGGTTATCATATACTCATGTCATGCATCATTAATGCACTTCTATAATAATGAACCTTTTAAGCAAGGGTTCGGGGATAAATTAACACTAGTGGCAATTACAACACCAAACGTCAAAGTTTCCTCAAGGGTTGTTGTTGTTGTTGTTGTTGTTGTTGTTGTTGTTGTTGTTGTTAGAACGTTCCTATTGCCCTGCTATATATATTATACAGGCGTTTTTTTTATTCTTGCACATTTCTTCTAAAAAAAGTCATTAAGGCTACACTTATGCGGTTTGTGCGAGTGAGCTATACGCCCAGGAGGACATTATGTGGGTGGCTAATCTTTGCGATAAGTCGGCTAATTAATTAAACTTTCCTAATTACCTTTTTAATTAGTGGAAATAGACATATGGTTCCAATTAGAAACTTGATGAGCGTCGTCCAAAACCCCTATATCAGTCATTTTCAGAAAGACTTTCAGCGCGTGCAAAGCGTAGTAGTGCACTAAAGTTACCACTCGTGGAGAAGGTACAAGGCTAGCGGTTACGGTAAGGCGCCCGCGCAATTTTTCCCTCTATTATCTAGCTCCAGCCTTATACCTGCCCCACGAGTGGTAACTTCAGCGCACTACTGCGCTTCTTACGGGCTCAAAGTCTTTCTAAAAATTACTGATTTAAGGGTTTTGGACGACGCTCAGCAAGTTTCTAATTTCTAATAAGTTTCACTAATTAAAAAGTTAATTAGTGAATTTTAATTTTTAGTCAACTTATCGCAAAGGTTAGCCATCACATAATGTCCCCCTGGGCGTATAACTCACTCGCACAAACCGCATAAGTGTAGCTTTCATGGCTTTTTTTAAAACAGATCTGCAAGAATAAAAAAAAACAATATATATATGTATACCCCACACACAGATAATGCATCATTATCGTCTGCATCGGTGTGGGCCTAGGGATCAGCCATTGACGTCACGGCGGTCTGGGTGGGTCTTGGTCCTAGCGCCTTCGGCTGCAGCAAAGTCGTCCGCCGGGGCCGTCGTCGTCGTAGACGAACTCCGCCAGCTTTGTCCACAGCAGGGAGACGATCGCCTTGTCACGACTGGTGGGCAGAATCCAATCGACATACGTCGCCGGACGGATCCCGTCTGGGAGTTCCTCCAGTTTTGTTTTCCGAAGGCGAGCGTGGCGCTCGCACTCCCAGACAACATGGGCAGCCGTCGCGGTCCTGCGGCACCGGCGATACGCCCCCTTGTCGGGGTCGTCGCTGAAGAACTGATGGCGCTGTGCCGGGGATAGGACAGTGTTGGTCGCGAGGCGACAAACGAGGGTCTGAGTGCTCCTCGGTAGGTCATTCGGCATCGGAGGAACGGAACGCAACTGCTCGTCTGGGCTTTCCTTCCCTTCCTCACGGAGGTGCCGTAGGGTTCTCCGCCTTCGCTGTTTAGCACTTTCCTTGAAGGCAGAGGGGTCGGCCGGGCCGGCTGCCTCGCCTGCTGAGTTGTAGAATGCGTTCGGCGCGGATGCCATTTGGCGAACTGCTGCTCGCGCCTCGCTGTGGGCCCCCTCGTTGCCGTCGATGCCCGCATGCGCGGGCACCCAGGAAATAGTAGCTTGGACGTTGAGCTTGTTTTGAAGTTCTAGGAACGCGGCGAGCAACTCACCGACTATTCCCGTGTACGTTGAGGGGCTCCCGCTCGCTCGTCTGCAAGTTTCGTACACGCCGGTCGAGTCGGTAAACAGTAGGAGCCTGTGTGGGATGCCTGTTGGTGCAAAAGTTTGAAGAACCCACTGGGATGCTCGGAGAAGTGGCATGAGTTCCGCTTGCGTAGCGTCGACCTCTTCTGTGGTCGAAAGTGCAGCCGCGCTCGAAATGCCATGGGTGGTGTCGACTCACGCGACCGCCTGGACGGGCTTGGGAGTTCTGTCTCCTTCTTCGCCGTCGTCGCTGGCAGTCAACAGCAAGTTCCGCCATATCAGTGTAGATGATGGTGTGCGTAGGCGGTGATTTGTGCGTGAAGCTCCGTGTGTGCGCTTTGGCAAAGCGTTTGCGTCACCCCGAGCTGCTCGGTCCAGGTCCCATGTTTCGCGGAAGGGGTTTCCTTTCGGTAAGCGTGACTGGGGCGGCCCACAGAGGAGGCGAGTGCGCGTCTGCCGGGCGGACATCCAGACTGGGAGACACGCGGAGCTCTTCCAATATGGAAAGCGCAGCTGTCGAGCTGCTGAGGCGGTCTCTCTGGGCGAGGAGCGCCTGTTCGGCGAGTTCTGACAGGAGGTTCATGCCGCCGTGTGCGTACAGCTCCCGGAGGGGCGTGTGCTTAGGCAGTCCGGTGACGATGCGGATGGCTTCGGGATTGAGTTTCTTGAGTTGCTCTGCCTGCCTGGGCTTGAGGACGCGATAGTTATAGCCATAGAGGATGCGGGATTCAAGCAGCGCCGTGACGAGCTGGCGCGTTTCTCTCTCCCGCGTGCCCCACTGGAAGTGTGTGATTCTACGAATGAGGCGGAGGAGGGATCTGCACTGCAAGTCAACTTTTGATCGTCACCCAAGTGGTGCCTTTCCCATCTTGATCTATGAAGGCTCCCGAGATGCGAATGGAGGAATTTCGCCATATCCTTTGGCCGGCCATGCTGAGGGCGATTTGGTTGCGGACCGCTTCGTTCTTTCTGTGGGGCCCGTTGAGAACCACGACGTATTCGGTCTTCTCGGCCGACGCGTTCATGCCCAGATTCCGAAGAAAGCCCTCTATGACGTCGAGGCCAAGCTGAAACGCATGCTCCTGTTCGCCCGCCGATCCAGTAGTTACCCACATGGTGACATCATCGGCATATACGGCGAAGTGCAGCGACGGAACCGCTTCAAAGAGGGAAGGAATTCTTGCCATGACCAGGTTGAAGAGGGTGGGCGAGAGGACCGCGCCTTGCTGTACCCCGGTCCTGTTCGGTTGAGCGGGTCTGATGTAGTCACCGGCTTTGATCTTGTACATTCTGTCGTTCAGGAAACTCGCAACGAAATTGAGAAGGTGGCCGCACACTCCGGCAGGCTCTGAGCTCTGAACGACCGCCTCGTGAGGGACGGTGTCGTAGGCCTTGCGAACGTCCACCGCCACCACCGTTCTCGTCTGCACTTTCGAGTAGGCGTCAAGGACTTGGTGGCGCAACATAAGGAGAATGTCTTGCGCGCTCATCCCGTGGCGGAATCCGAGTTGATGTGGGTGGAGCGGGAGTTCCTCTCGAGATGCCGCATAAGTCGCTCGAGGACCATAAAGGCCCGTTCGCACATTTGCGTTCGGAGCGACCACTATGCTTACGAACGAATGCAACCGCTGCGACTTCAACGACAACTGTACGCGACGTGTACACACACATGGAACCGCATGCAACCACACGAAACAAAAACCAATGAATAACGAGCATTTGCTCTTGCTCCTAGGCAATAGTAAGCAACCCAGCTACGCTTACAAACACGGCGGACGGTTTCCTGCCCGACGCGAGGTCCACCGTCCTCACCGGAGCAGCCGGAGGTTTCGGCTACGGCGTACAGACACGAAGATCTGCTGTGCGCCTACAATAGCTGTGTAAAGGCTGGTTAAGACATCTGAAACGAACCCGTTATCCACGACTGCGTCCGTTGTGACCGGAACGACCGTTCTGCGCCGCGCGTACTCCTGCAACCAGTGCAACAAGCGCAGTGCGTCGGCAGCACGGCGACCGCCTCTCCGCCGCCGTCAGCTGTTTCAGCGGTGCCTCTAAAAAAAGGGGGACGCGCTACCACTCACTTGCGTAACAGAAAATAGACAGACCGTCTTCTACGACCACAAACAATATTTTTTATTATTTTTCAGGATACGCTTACAGGGTAGTGCATAGAAAAAAGAAAAAAAGATGCGGTACGCCGTCTTGCACGATCACGACTTTAATACACGACTTTGCCAACAGTACAATTCTCGCCACACGTCTTTTGTACGATTATAAAAGACGATGTAATCTTAGCAGCGATATAACAACGTAGAAATATAATTTTGTGATCAGATAGACGTTGCGAGCGTTCAGGATTGGTAACACTAATCAAATTTCTCGGGTGATGAAAACGCGTGAAAATTCGTATCCTTTATACGGTACGCACCAGAAATACCTTGAACTTGAGCACACGCATGGAATGCGCCAAAAAAGAAATCCGGGTGATGTTCGAGGAGAGAAATGCTAAGAAAGCACCACTGTAGTCGAAGTAAACAAACACGACGGCACGGGCGTTTCTGCTGTCTTGAGAGTGCCGCCACGAGATCACCGCCACGAGATCGCCGCACGAGTAGGTGGACCTTTTCTTCTAGTACGTCCTGGATTATCATAAAGACACACGACAAAAATTCACAGTCAAGGATAGCGCTTTTACGCGGAACGATGAGCTTCCACCACGCCGTCGACATCGACGATCACCACCCACGTCATGTTTGCAAGGAGCCCGGCACGACCGGCACGCAACGCGCGCGACCGAGCTCTCCTCGACCTGTGACTGGTCTGTCGTTGCGGTCGTTCCCGAACGTAACAAAAATGTTCAGCCCGGCTCAACGCCTTGCGTTGCAAACGAACACGAACGAAACGACCGTTTGGCGCTTCGTTGCTATGGTAACTCGTCGTTCCAACCGGTTGCATTCGTTCGTAAGCGTAGTGGTCGCTCCGAACGCAACTGTGTGAACGGGCCTTAAGTTGAGTGAGTTTACACAGGTTGCTGGTGAGGGAAATCGGTCGGAGGTTATTGACCTCATTTGGTGGCTTGCCCGGTTTTGGGTTTGGTATCACCAGGGATTCGCGCCAGGAGCTCGGGAATTTGCCCGTCGGTCAAATCTCGTTGATCGCGTCAAGGAGAAGCTGGAGGTGGAGTTCATATAGGTTGCGCAGTTCCGTGATGGTTATCAGGTCTGGGCCAGGTGCGCTGCGGGCCTTCCCCTTGCGAAAGCTGCGTGAAGTTCGACCATTGGAAACGGTTGTTCTATGTCGACCTGCTCCGGTGCTTGCAGATCCAGTGCCTGAAAATCTCCGATCATCTGGGTCGGTGTCGTGGAGTCTCGGGAGTATCTGGTGGGATTCGGTGAAGCCGCAGGCTCTGGGAAGAACACTGCCCCAGCAAGAAGCGCCAGCTTCTCCTCCGAGATTCGCATGCGTAGAGCCGCGGTCTGCGCCGCGGTGCGTCTCTTGGCTTTGCCCTGCCAATTGCGAAAGATGTGCCATATGAGCTGCCCGCTCATGTTACCGTGGAAGCTGGAGCAAAGGTCCCACCATCTGTTTGTAGAGAGTGTATTTGCGTAATCGCGCGCCTCAGGCGTTAAAAAATTCAGACGACATCGTTGTCAGGGCGTTCTTCCTCTCTCTCTGTACACACGTAGCGCGTTGAGGCGTTGTTGCAATAGGTTAGCCAGGTGCAAGTCCGGCGACGGCTTGTCTTCCGCTACTTGAAATTGCTGGGTACATGACGGTTTGGCTTCGTGTATTGTCCGTAGGAGGTGGGCCAGTTCGTGCGTTTCTGGTTCACCGCCTGATGTGGGGACGGGTGTTTCCACTAGCTCTGCGCTGAAGGCGTCACAACAGACGACGCTCGTAGTTCGTTTCGGCTACTGTCTCTGTTTCAGCCAGCACTGGACCCTTGCCGAGGGAGTATTGTAACGTAAAGGCGACTGCAAAATAGCTTAAGATGCGCTGTTCGTCGTTGCTTGGAATAGCAACAGACAAGAGACAGCACTGGTGTATGGTACATACGTTAGTGGGACCCTTAATGCACTCACGTAGTTGTTACACTAGCCCAATCCATACAAGGGCGAACGCGCCAACAGGTGTCACTCGGCATTTCCTAAGTTTTAGAGCATCACCATTCAAGAACGGAGTCCATAGCAGGCTTTTGTCTCAGCATGGGCCTACGCTAGTTTGCTAAATTTGCAAGTTGCAGTTTTAAGACGCTGGCGTGCAGTGCCGACCAGCTAAATCTGGCGCGTTTACTCTCATATTGAAGACGATTGTAGATATGGGAAAGCTGCCAAAATCTATTGATCATTGTGCTCTTTCACATCATACTTCACTTATACCGGCGTGTAGTATATGAATATAAGGGCGCAAACGAGCTGGTTTAGATTGAACAAATCATAAACCCCGAGACTGCAGGTAAAAGCGCCTGCAATTTCGGGGTTTATGTAATGAGTAATATCTTACGGAACAACAAAAGGTGTATTACATGACCTTACTCATTTCAGACGGCACTGAACGTTAATTCCTTTCAATAAAGTCCAGTCAGCTCTGAAATAGTCTTTGTGGTCTACTTTACATAACACGGTGACAGTCACAAACCTTCTACGCATTTTGTTTCCAGAGAAGAAACTGAAAATTTCGTACGATGTATTTGGGGTAAAAAATTGATAAAAAGTTATTTTAAACCATTAAATATGACTTGCGTAATAACAACTGCGGCGCTTTCCTACGGTCCGCGTGGCAGTAGGTGTGCACAATTATAGTGTAAAATATTGTTTCACGCAATTGAAATTCATTCGAATTAACTATAAAATATTACTTGAGATCTGTTTTGCACAGGCGATAGATCTGTGGAACGAGCTTTCAGCTTCAGTTGGCGCTCTGCACTCGATTTCTGATTTTGAGAATGTCCTGTGTTCTACTTCTTCCTTGTTCCGTTTTTCTTGCGCTACTCTTTTATCATGCATGTTAACGACATACTAGCCCGTCGACCCACTATTTTATGTTTTATCTACTTCGCTTGTGAAATAAGGTTGCCAGAACATGATTTCTATTTTACGACACTGATAGCTAGGGTTAGTGGGTGAGTTCTCAATATTATTTTACACTGTATATAGCATTTCTTTATTTTTTAGTGGTTTCGATTGAATTTTTTTCTCTTTCTTTTGCCTTACCAGGGCTAGCAGTATTGTAACATAAAATGAATACGAAATAAATATGTAAATTTGTTTCTTTAGTCACATAATATTGTTTTACCTCTTAATCGCTCGCTCCTTACCTTCCATCTATACATAAGTATTGTCTTAACTGTACCTTCTTTATTCATTGGCATTTACACTGAAAGACACTGTTAGCGCGAAGGGGAGTTCGGCACATCTTCGCGTTGTGCTCAGATATTTTCTTGGCGAAACAAAAGGCACAATTTAAGTTTTCACTATTAGGAAAAATTCCGCACTCTAGCAATTTGGAATACTTATCTATGGCTGTAAAAGAAACAAACGTAGAAAACCAGCATCATAAGGGGAATGTGGAATGCAATTCATATTTTAAATTGCACCAGGCGTGAACGATTTGGAAATTAGACGAAACATTTTATGTGAATCCGACGTTCTTTTAAACTTGGGACTGATAATTAGCTTATTTTTTTATAAACTGCACAAAAGAGACAACATGTTTCAAAAATATCTGAGAGAAACGCTGCAGGGTTATGTTTAAAGGTTAAGACCCTTTGCAAAAAGAGGCCGTACATGAAATAAAGTTGAAATATATTGAATATAAATATTAATTTTGTATTCAATATGTATTATTTTGTCCACATTCGAAGTTTCCCCTCTAAATATAGAGGGGGAATTTTGCCATAGTGCAACGCATGGTTATGGCCGGTTGCATTATTCCCATAGTGCAACGCGCACAGTTAAGCCAACGGCGACGCCGCTCAACCCGGAAACAGGCTCCTAAGAGCTGCGCTCTAAAAAAAGTTGCACAAAGAACCGGAAGCACTTTGTACATTTAACATGGCGTCGTATCGCCTGAGTCACGGGTTTGACGACTGAGCGAAGCTTACTATAAGATGTCGGCGAACGACGGGCGTACATCTTTCACCTCAGAACTGTTTTACGCGGCACCCAAAAAATTTCTAGCTTCGAAAGAAAAATCGCTTAACGATCAAAGCAATTGGGATTTATCGGTTCGATTCCAGTCAGTGGAACGTCCTTTTATTTATTCTTTCAAGTTGGCGTTCTCGTAGGTTCAAAAACATTCTCGTCTGGTCGAGTTCCGAATGTAGTACGCGTCAAAGGTTCTACGCCCAATGTTCAAGAAACCCACGCGGGTACAAAAGTAACTCCGCATGGCGAGCGGAGCCAGTCTCGCCCAAGCGCTCGGTCCTGCTGTTTCGTCGACATCGACGCTTGCGACGGAAGCCTTTCTCTATTTTGTTTCGGGCACAAGTTCGCCCCATTAAACGCTTAGTTTCTTCAGTTATGCGCCGCCTCATCATTTGTCACTCGTGACATTTTGGTGGAGGTGCGCGGCACCGCATTTCATGCTTGTGAAACGCGCCACTCACAAGATCTGTAGGCCCGATACTTTTCGAGTCCCGGAAAACTAATCCCCGTCGACCAAGCGGGGACCCGAGCCAGCCGCCGCAACCAAGGCCAGACTCCGAAGTTGGGTCAACTACCAGAGCAGCCAAGGAAGAAGAAGACGCCGACGCTAAACACCACATCGCAGCAAGAGATAACGCCAGCGACATCCATCGTTTACGTGCAGACCCCGCCACGGACGTCGGCGACTTTCAATGGCGACATTTACGAAGGTGTGAACGACTGGGTAAGCCAGTACGAGCGCGTCGCCCTGTTCAACGAATGGGGAGCTGAACAAAGCTTGCGGAACGTCTACTTTGCTTTGGAAGGCACGGCCCGAACCATGTACCAGAACCACAAAGCGTCGTTTTTGTCGTGGGAAGAATTCCAGGCCAAGTTACGATGCACGTTTGCGAGCCAGCAGCAACGACAGCGGGCCGAAGAACTTCTGCAAGCAAGAAGCCAAAAGCCGAACGAGAGCGTTACAAGTTCGTCAAAGACGTTCTCCGCCTGATAAACCGCGCTGCCCTAAACACTTCCAAAGAGAAAAAGCTGTGGGTCATGATGCGGGGAGTGAAGGAAAACATCTTCGGAGGACTAGTTCCAACCCCGCCTACCATCCTTGAAGGATTCGTCACTCAGGCCACAAACATCGAACGTGCCCTTCAAGCACGGGCCTCCCACTACCAGCAACTCCCAGGCATCGGTGCCCTCTCGCCTTCCAGCTGCGACATCCCGGACATCCACAAGATCATTCGCGACGCCGTCTGGAAAGAGCTGAGGAAGCTCCTGCCTGCTGACCGCACACCGGCTTCGCTGTCAATTGCCGTAGTTGTGCGCGAGGAACTTCAACGGGCATTCCATCCGGAGGTTCCTGCCGGCGTGGTAACACCCGAGAAGCCCTCCCTGACCTACGCCGCAGTAGCTCGGCGACCGGCGCCAGCTGCCCGGTAGTATTCCACGACGCCGCGACGTGAGCAAAAGCCGTAGACCTGACTTCTGGAAGGGCAGCCTCAGCTCGTCCATACTGAACAACGGGCGCTTAGAAAGACGGCGGTGTGGCGCACGGCCGATTGACGACCGCTTTGTTATCACTGCGGCGAGGCGGACATCGTCTACCGGAGGTGCCCGTATCGACAAATGGGCCTGCGAGGTTTTGCGCAGAGCGACCCGCGACCCCGCCTTGGGCAGTGACCAAGAGACATCGAAGAGTACCTCCAACGACCCCTGTTCCCGGTGCCCAGTCCACTTTTGAGGTTCCCGTTCGCCTTTGCCACGACGAGCGTTCTCGCCCTTCCGCCATTCTCGTCGGGTCAGCCTGTCTTCTCTATATCGTCGGGAAAACTAAGTGCGGCAACACCTGGAGGTGGCGTTGCCGAAGACGACCGAAGAACCTCCAAAAACGACGCAGCACTCCCACTCTCCCGACGATACGCATTGCAACGACGCCCCTGCAACAGTGCCAAACAACCTAAACGTTATTATCGACGGCCACGACGCATTGGCACATGTGGACACCCGAGCAGGATGCTCAGTCTTGAGTGAAAGGCTCTCTCGCTGCCTGCGAAATGTGACAACGCCGTGAGAAGGCCCTCAAATGCGAACCCCCGGTGGGCACCTTATCACACCAGTCGGCAGATGCACTGCTGGCGTCGAGATCCATGGTGAGACGTGCCCTGTCAAGTTCGTCGTTCAGCAAGACTATGCGGGGGACGTTATCCTCAAAATGGACTTTCCCTCCGAGTATGGCGCCGTAATCAACCTCGGAGCTAACCGACTGACGCTACGAAAACCTTTTTCACAACCGGAGGAACTCAAAACGACGTCATCCGCGGTCTGAGTCCTCGAAATCTACGTGAACTTACCGCCGCGGTCGAGTGTTTTCGTACCCGTCGGGATCACTGAAGCTTTCTGAGGAAGTGTTCTGCTCGAGGAAAGCCTCCACTTGCTTCTAGAAAGAGGAATAGGCTTCGCGAAAGGAGTAGCTGAACTTCAGGATAGGCGCAATGTGGTCCTCGTGACAAACTTCCGACAAGAAACGCAAGACCTCATTAAAGGCGCAGTTGCCGGCCACGTTAAGGGACCCCGAAACTCCGCCGAAATCGGACCCACGATTGCTGAAGAATAATCGCCGCCTCAGCAAGACTGTGCGTCGCCAGCGCAGCTTCACATTGACCCTAGGCTTCCGGGCCCAAGACGACGGCAGCTGAGTGACCTTCTCGCCGAATACAGCGACTGCTTCGTGGCGTCGTCGAAGGTGCGCTAAACCACCATTGCAAAGCATTGCATTGTTACTGAGGACGACGCGCTTTCTGTGCATGGATCGCCATACCGAGTCTCCGTCAAAGAAAGGGAGGTCATCCAGGAGCAGGTGAAAGAAATGCTGAACGACAACATAATCCAGCCTTCAAGCAGTCCGAGGGACTCTCCAGTAGTAGGAATCCTGTACCAACTCGGCCACCTGTCAATCAAAGCCCCCAAGGGGGCGGGGCCAGCCCCGACCAATCACAGAGCCGCAGGGTGGGGCCTCTTCCCTCTCTCCCATCTCAGGGACCAATGACAGGGCATGGGCGTTGGCCAGTGACCAATCGGAGCTTGCCCGGGTCCCGCCCCCCGAGGTACGCGGTACAGGTGTGAGGTCACGTACCTCAAACCTCAGACCTCAAACCTAAAACCTCAGACCTCAAACCACAAGCGTGGTTGACCAGGTGTTGACAGCTGCGGTCATCATCTGATAACAACCACGTGATGTCACAGGGTCCGAGCTTCGTCTGACAGAGGGCGCTATAGGACTTGAATTGCGGCACTCAGGGCGTCTCACGTGTGATGTCACAGGGTTCGAGCTGCGTCCGACAGAGGGCGCTCACGTGATGTCGCATCCAAGACGTCGGAGTCGCCTAACGTTTTTTCAACAAACTGGTGACCCGGACGTGATATCCACTCGATATCCACGAGCCGATTTAAACCTAACGGTTGGTTTTTCGGGGTCTCAATTTTAAACGTCGCGACGTACTTGACGCCTTGCGTTTTTCACACGGCCGGCCACCCCGAAGCTCGACTGACCTCCGCTGCTCCGCTCCGCTCGGCCGAGGCGCCGAAGACGTCGCCGACAATCGCCTACTCCGTATCCTTTGGTCGGCCCCCGGCCCCGTCGATACCGGTTTGCTGTCCACGCAGATGGGAATATGTCTGCTGAAAAAATGTCCGAGATGAAGGTTCTCGACCTGAAAAAGGGCACTAAAAGCCCGTGGTGTTCCTATCTCCGGGAACAAGGGAGAACTCATTGAGCGTCTACAAGCTACTGCGTGTTCCCCTACAGATACCATACGAGATATTCATTGCAGCCCGGAATTTTTGAGCAACACCACTGTCAGCGATGAAGACGAAGTGTTCCCTCCGGAGAGCCTGGATATCCCCACTGCGGGCAACAACGGTTCAGAAGTGGCCATGGTCTGCACGGACGAGCCATCGGCCGCAGGGGAAACTTCTACTCCCACGTTGCTCCCTACCACACGCTTCCTGCCTGTAAACACGATGTCCAATAGTGTGCAGCACCTTGTCTCGTCAGAACCCCAGGTCAGTGGGCACTGCCAGCCAAAGGCAACGACACTGGTTCACGTACATGCGGCCTGTACTGCCACCAATCGGCCAGCCGACGAGCCCTCTCAGGGTGCTACGCCGACCACTGCCCCTCGCGCCGCGACGTCCGTCTTGGCGCCAGACTCCGCCCGGACAGTCACCGTGAAGAGTACCGACATTGCAGCGGCTGCTGAAGATTCTGCCGCAGCTGTTGATGACACTATTAATATTGTAGACCGCGGGTCGTTGGAGCTGATGGCAGACGCGAAACATGACGACACGAACCAAAGACATCCTCTCGCATGCAAGGTATGCGATGAGATGTACAAAATGAGGGATGCACACGAAAAAAGGCTTGAGGAACTAGAGGCTCAGATAGGCGCCATGTCAGCATGCCTAGACCGAGCATCGGACGGGCGCAGGCTGTCTGAAGTGACTAAGAGGATATCGAAACTTGAATGCAGGATAAACGAGGTAGCGAAGAAGAACGAAGCACTGTAAACACTAGTGACAGCGCTCCAAGGACGTGCAGTAGTAGCTGGACAGACAGGAGAGTCCATGGTTATAGACGATGGGACAAGCAGCGCACCATCGGAATCTGAAGGGGAGAACCAGATGAGTGGTGAAACAGATCTGCACCACAGTGCGATGTCCTTGAACGATGTGACGAAGGCTGGAGTAGACAAGCAAGGAAACGCACTACAGGATGACCGTCCACAGGATGCCGGTAGTGCCATGAATAACACCGATAATGTGACAGCGCACACTGGCTCGCAGGGTGACGGTGTCCCAAGCAAAACTTTAAGTGGAGTCACACGCATGTCCATTCAGGAGATTCACGTGCCCGTGGCTGCAAAGAAGCTGGCGCGTGAGGCTGTTCAAATCCGACCGCCACGAGGGATCACACGGGAAGTGATAATCGCCGGAGATGGGAAGGTCTTGCGGATAGCTCGAGCTCTCATCGAGGAAGTCCAAGCACCTCAAAGCATGGAGTTTATAACGAACTGGGGAGCCACAACTAAGGTAGTACATAAAATTATCGAAACATACTAGGACAAAGCGAGGAATGTACCACGCATGTATACACTGCACGTGGGGTTGAATGACGTTCTGAAGGGCGAGCAACCTGACACAATTATAGAGTGTCTGAAACTGCAGTGGGCCAAACGTAAGGCTTCACTAGCCATCTGCTCAGTACCTGAAATAGACGGCAGAGGAAAGGAAGTACGCGCTACGACCATGCTCCTAAATGCAAAGCTTAAGCAGTTGTGCAAGAGAATTAGAGCAAGGTATATTGACCTCAGCCGAGAACTGGCCAGCATCCCCGCAATGCAAAAGGACGGGCTTCACTACCGCACAGAAGGTAGCCAGGTGGTAACCGACCGAGGAGGTGCATTGGTGACTCATTTTTTAGGAATGCAAAGAAGGGAAAATTTCAGCGGTCATACCGGGAGCAACAGGGGACGATACGGGACGCATCCCACAGTAGTAAACAGGTCAGAGGCAGGAAAAAAAGCACACGCTCACGACCTCCCAGGTCTGTCTTCTGGTCCCAGAACGAGTGGAGCACACCGGGTGGTGAACACGCCTCCAATAGCAAAGGAGACAGTAAAGCAGCCGGTGCCGAACTTTCCCGGTCCTGTGTACTCCCCACAACGCCAGAGGGACCATCCGCCACAGTCGTTACCTCTGCACGCAATATGGGTGCCCCCATTCCTTATACCACCCAACGGACATCTTCAAGGACAAAGCTGTGTGACACTCCCATCGAGGACAGGCAGTCAGGAAGGAACGTTTGCTCTAGGGCCTACTGCGAGACAGTCCTTTCCTGTGTGCAACCCAATGCTGAACGACTGGATGGCCGGAAGCCTTCAGCACCCCACATGTGCCCCATCGCAAGAGCTGACGCACTTTGTGCACCAACTGGTCCGACAGCAACTAGCAGCCATGCAGCTTCAGCGGGAGTGTTGACCGAGTTTCTGGCGCGGCGGCAGCAAGGGCAACCACGGAAAAGAGACAGTGCTGTCGTTGGTTTCTTAAATTTGAATAGTGCGAGGAGTCAACAAAAGTGGGCTGAGCTCTATGTAGTACTCCGGGATCAAGGCTTTTCTTTGTTCGGGGTTGCTGAAACACACCTGCGGGACGCTGAGGAACCCCCAGTAGACCCTTCTTGGTGCTGAACTGGGTGTAACAGGGTGGAGGGTGACCGACGGGGAGGAGGTGTGGGCCTTCTTTGGCCAAGTCAAGGACAAGCATGGATAAGGATATCTGAAACGTGCTGCGAACACCTGTGGGTTCATGGACAGGTGCGTAACATACCGGCAGCGGTATGCACCCTTTACCTTTCCGTGCGGAATGCCAGATATGAGGAGAATAAGGCCATACTGGAGTGCGTTCAACGTGACATCGAAAACCTAGATCGAAGATTGTCTGTGTTAGTTATGGGGGACTTGAATGGCCATCTGGTTGAGATTGACCGTCGTGAGGACGACAATGGCCGAATGCTGAGACAGCTGTCGGAGGAGTTCGATCTGGAGATTCTAAACCTCAAAGAGGAATGTGAGGGGCAACACACATGAATGGCCCGGGACCGATGAACATGTATTGACTATGCCCTGGCATCAAAGAGGCTCGCACGTCGTCTTCAAAAAATAACTGTAGATGAAGATGGAGAGTGGAGTATTGGCAGCGATCATAACAGCATCATACTTCATTTTGGCGCAATCCAACGACAACGCAGCCGGCCGAAACGTAAAATGACGTTTCAATTACGTGAATGTGATATTGAGGCAGTATGTGAGGAGTTCGAAGAAAGTGATAAGCGCATAAATGCCCTCATCTATGATGACTATGCCAATGCGCTTCGGCAGGCAATCACCACACGGCCGATTATGAGAGGCTAGAGCGGAAAAAAACGGCTTCTATCGTGGTGGGATGCTGAAATCCGGAGATCCATCCAACTCAGGCAAGATGCTAACCGAGACCATCGCCAGGCGCTGCGGACGCTTGGAAAAGCACCGGAGACTCTGCGACTCTGGGAGGAATACCACAAGCTCAAGGCAATAACACAATGTATCGTCGAAGAGAAAAAAACAGATACATGATTGCAAGGTGATGACAGATATCAGGAAGTGTGGCAAAAGAGCCGGAGAGAAGTTCGGGCGCTATATTGAAACACTGGATGGAAGAGATAATGCTCCCCAACTGATCGATGTCAAAAATGGAGGTGTAGTGCACAACGTTAGAGCTCTCTCGTATGAACACCTTCACAATCTTTTTGGAACGACGCAGGATTTCCACGGTAATGAGAGCGTGTCAGCAGGAGGCCCGGCCCGTATATCAACGATCCACCGCTAAATAATTTGACCAGTGACAGCACCACCATCGTGGGAAGAGTACAGGTCGCACGCGCTTTCGCGCGGTTGAATGGCGGCACTGCGCAGGGCCTGGACGGAATCCCGGCCAAGGTACTGAAAGGCCTGGGACCCGACGCTCAAGAGCAGTTGGCCCACTTGTTCAGTCGCATATGCTGTGGAGATGACCCGATCCCCGCTGGCTGGAGGCGCGGTCGAGTGACCTTCATCTCGAAAAAAGGTGGAAACAAGCAGCTGTTGCATGACTACCGACCGCTCACCGTCACGGCAGTTGCATACAGAGTTTTCGCGACTATCATCAACTGGCGAATCACAGCATGGGCTGAGGAAGCCGGCGTGTTTACGGAACTCCAGAACGGGTTTCGAGTTGGCCGGCGGTTGGACGATAACCTGTTTACATTGACCCAATGCATCGAGATAGCGCGAGCGGAGAGGTGACCTCTGATATGCTGCTTTCTGGACATTGCTAAAGCTTATGATTGCGTCCCTCACCTAATGCTCCTGAAAAGGCTGGGACATCTCAATATGCCTCTAACATGGGTGAGGTTAATCCGTCGGTTATACGACGGCAATGTTGTGACGACATCCTTCAATGGTGTGACATCAGGCGAGGTCACAGTTGGAAAAGGTTTACGACAGGGCTGTCCGTTGTCGCCGACGCTATATATGCTATATGCCTCTAGCGTGGAAAAGGACATTGAAGACACTGGCATTGGTTTCACTCTGGAACACCGTCAACATGGTGATATTGTAGCGTGGCGACTCCCTGGCCTTGCCTATGCTGATGACCTCGTGCTGATGGCCGACAGTGTGGAAGACATGAGGAGGTTGCTAGTCGCCTGTGAAACTGCAGCGGAGCACCCCCGACTACGCTTCAATGCTGGCAAGTCAGCGACAGTCATTTTTTCTGGCGAGGAGTGCAATCTTGGATCGCTCATCCTGCAAGGCTCAGCCATACCTCTTCACACCGAGTACAGGTACCTTGGAATAGCACTGTCGGCTAGAGAGGACTACTTGACTGAGCACCACGAAGGTGTCAGGAAGTCCTCAGTTAGTAAGCGGAACATACTGCGAAGGTGGAGCCTATGGAGCTGTGACCGGTACATTGTCCCCCGAGAACTTTGGAAGGCTGTGGCTGTGCCCGGGCTGACTTTTGGAAACGCAGTCATATGTGTTCCTAGTGAGCTACGCACATATCTTGAGCGGCGCCAAAGGGAAGTCGGACGACAGGCTCTAGGGTGTCATGGACAAGCAGCCAATGAACTGGTAGAAGGCGACGTCGGCTGGTCTTCCTTTGAAGCATGGGAGGCAAACAGCAAGCTTCAGTACTACACATGTCTCCGGTACATGGACGGAGACCGGTGGGCTAGGCGAGTTTTTATGTACATTCACCTGAAGCATATCAACTCGACGTGGAGGAAGCGAGTCACTCGTCTTAGGACAAAGTTTAAGATCTTAAGCTTGGCCACTGAACCTCAAACAGAAAAGGAGTGGATAAAAACAGTGCGGGAGGAAGTGAAGAGGGTTGAGAGGGACCGTTGGATGAGCGGCATGCTACAACACCCTTCCATGCACATGTACGCGTCTCTGAAGACGGAGATCGCCCCGGTGACGTTCTGCGGGAACACACTGGGCAGTTGACTGCTTATTGAGGCCCGTGGTGGTGCACTACGTGCCCGCCTATACCGAAGCAAGTACGATAGCAGCATGACTGACACGGTATGCAGTGCGTGTGGAGCGGGCGAGGAGACAATCGACCACTTGCTGCTTGCGTGTAGGGCACTACATCCAACGCCTGTCGTGGGTGCCCGCTTGGAGCAGGCACTGGGTTTCACCAACGAACACATCCTGTAGTATGCTCCAAGCGGAGGCTCGAGGCATGGTGGAAGACTAGACTGAAAAATCGGGGGCGTGACCAAGATGACCAAGGTGGCCAGTGGCCGCTGCTTTACTTTTGGCTGGAGGGGCAATCACTCACTTAAAACGACGGTGTCATGTGAACTGATTAACTTTGACTGTGCAAAAGTGACGGTTGGCGAACTTTGGACACACGAGCTAACCACATCTCTTTCGTTGTCTTTTTTTTATTTTATTTATTTTTTTTTTTATTGGCGTGTCTTACAAGACTCTCGATACAAAGAGATTGCGCCGCAAATATACATACACATACATACACAGGGTTTGTGCTGCATCCAAAGGAGGGCGCTGCGCTCCGGTCACATGACGGTCACGTGTTTCGAATTTGAATCGCTGGGCGCTAAATGCCCCTTTTATTCGATAAAAAAGGCTCCGCGGCCGGCTGGGAATCGACCTCTCTACCTTGGGCCCAGCAGCTCGACACCCTACCCCCTGAGCTACGAGCACATTACTTCCGAGACCGCTTAACTTGTCTTAGTTGTCCGTGTGTGTGTGCAATTCAGATCACGTGTTTTCCTGCCACTTGGCTTTTGTAATGCGGTTAAAAAACAGGATGCGTCATTGCCGCAGGTCATGTGACGATGGTCGTGTGACGTAATGCATCGCTGGGCGCTAACGTTGCTCGTCTTCCTATCACGTGATTGCGCGCGCGTGATTCAAACGGTGCTCGCGGACTCGTCACCTCGGGAATGGCTTTCGTAATCTGGGTGAAAAAAACAAACAAACAACCCTCCACGGAATTTGAACGCGTCATTGCTCCAGGTCATGTGACCTAGCCTATCTGCAATTCCGTCATGCAGGAACAAGTCTAGACAGGTTTTGATATATCTCGAAAGCTCGGAATGTTATTTTTTTATTTTTTTTTTCATATGCAAATGAAATACATTGTTTTGACGCTCCGCTCGTTCGCTTTTGTTTATTCAGCTGTCGTATTTGGGCTCGGAACGTCACTTGTGCGCCGGAGGTCGATCTGACAAGATGCTCGTGCGTGAACATCTCGATGGCTGCGCAGAAGAACACACTCGATGGAGCGATGTCGAAGCCTGCGCTGCACATCGAAAAGCAAACAACAACTTCTTTGTGTCTGCGTTCGATCTGCTAGTGGACCTCGTCATTTTTGGCAAGTTCGTTCCATATGAAGTGGACCCCGTTGTGTTCAGGATAATAGCCCACGTCTACGAGAGCTACAAGGTGCGGGACAAGGAGTGGGATTCGCACGAGCAGCCCTTTGTGCTCTTATCACAATGGTCGGGCAAGGTGTTGACCAAGGTGACCGCATCGGAGACGACGGACGTGGTGGAATTCATCGCGGATACGCTGAAGACCATCAAACGCGCGATGCACTGTAAGCACCACATCGAAGCCACCTACATCCATTGCCTGGCCACCGACGTTCTTCGATATCGCCTCATCACCGTGGATACCGTAGACTCGTGGAAAAAAAAAATCATTAAATCTAAGATGCCTCTGTGTCTCTCTCCTGTGGTTGGTCGCCTTGTTAAAGACTGGACCCTGATAGCGGTCCGGTCAGTCTGCTATCGACCTACGTACAGATCGGTCGCGAAGAAGCGAAATGAGGGATCAGTTTTACGTGAATCTATTCTCAAATGCCTCGTCGGAAATTTGTCACGATAATAGTTTAAGCAAGTTCAAAGTACAATTGTCCCAACCTATTATATTAAATGAACCGTACGAGGTGGCCCTAGAAGAACTGAAGTTCCCATTTAGCATCAAGAATGTGACGAGCCCATCTAAAGAGCTGTACTTGGTCAGGCCTACGGATACCGGGAAAGTGGAAGGCACCAAACAGTTCCGAATACAGCCAAAGCGAGACTTTATCGCGCTGGTGAAAAGCGCCCTGCGAGAGCTCTTTGGTCCCAAGACGATTTTCGAGCGAAGAGGAAAATGTTACTCTATAAGCTTCCAGAGAAACAACGCACTGCGCATGTCCCCTACATTGTCGAAAAAACTCGAATTTCCAGAGATCGTTTTTGGAACAGGTCAGCCCGTGGAAGGCAGCCCCGTGGAGGAAGATACATTCGATCGGGAGGTAGAGGTAGAGCTGACGAGGGTAAAGCACCTGATGACTCAGGACCGAATTGAGATCCTCGAGGGCTTCTACGAATCGCCAGAAGATCTCATTAACGCGATAAACAGCGCCTACCAGTCTCATCTTAAGCTCAATTCCTCGAAAACATTGCTTCGTTATAATCCATACATCAAAGTCGTAGAGTTACAGTTGCACCACAGCGGGTATATCTTAATCAATGCCCACTTATCCCACATGCTTGGCTTCGGCCAGAAAAGCGTGTACACTTCCTTCACGGTGGCAGACTGTGATGTTATATTATTTCCCAGCAATTACATTTTTACCTATTGCGGTATCATAGAAGCGGAGCACGTCGGCGACGTGAAAGCCCCTCTCTTGAGAGTCGTGCCATTCGTAGTGTCAAAACGAAACGAAATGATATCGTATTCTTTCAATCTACCACAATATAAGAAGGTGATCGTAAAAGAAGTCAGCACCATTTGTCTTGAGCTTGTTTGCGAGAGAGGAAGCTACATCCCATTTCTGGACGGATCGGGTCGCGTTGCAGCCACTCTTCATTTTAAAAAATGCACGTAAAGTCCCCACCGTGTTTTTTAGAACATTTCTCGGGTTCCGGAGAAAGACCGCTCACGCATTTTGTGTCCGGGCCCCTGTTCCAAGTTGGGAGCGGACTACTGTCGGACATTTATCAGAGGCTATCGCCAGTGTTGACAAAGCGAGTGTCCACGGGTAGAAATATCGCAGAGCGAATGAGACAGGGTTCCTTGCTGAAGGACGCCGTAAAGAAGGGAATTGGGCGTACGTATCGAAGCACCAGAGACGAGTTTCTCCAAAAGCTGCAGTCTGGCGGAGGGCATAAAAGAAAGGCGTCCAGCCAGTGCTGTTCAGTTTCTGGACGACAAAAGAAACGAAAGGTCGTGCATGACTTTTTCGATACCTAAAAAAAAATGACGGGCGATATTTTTTCCCTGCACGAGCGTTCCTGTCTGTGCACCAGCGGAGAGCTCGATCTGTTCTCTCTTCCGCCTACGTCTTTTGCTTTGGAAAAGTCCGAATATATCGAATTCTTTCCGGTCGCCACGACAACACCCACTTCCGTCTTAGAATTTCACGTTCCCTCTCTAGAACCTCACTTTTACGATCTGTAATCAAGCTTCCTGCACATCCAGTCAAAAATCGTGCGAGCCAATGGCGATCCCGCGAGCACCACCGCGACGAATGAAACTGTCTCGCACGATAAGGTCATACCGGGTCAGGCATTTGGAAGCTCCCTTTTTCAATACTTATACGTGTATCTGAATCAGACTTTGGTGAGCCAGTACGAGAATTATGCTTATTGTTCCTATCTCGATATTCTCCTGCGCGCAAACCAGACGAGTAGGGATCACTCTTTTTCCGCGATGTTGTACGAAAAAGACCCGGTAAATACGTCTGAAAAGCTCGACATTCCCGCCGATGCTAAGGGACTTATGGCACGTTTTAAAAGAACCGAAGGAAGTACGCTCTGTGATTTGTTTTGTCCTCTTATGAGTGACATATGTCACCAGGGCAAGCTCCGATAAAAATAAAAAGCGAAACATCTCTAGACTTCTTCCTGTTAGGTACGTACTTGTATCGCGCGGTCAGCTCCGAGCTTGGGGAGCATCCGCTTTTTCTTTTTGTCGGAGATCCTTCGTTGGGTAAACATTGTGATTTTGGTATACATTCGGGTGTCGCTATAAACCGCACTGTTGCGACGCGTGTGAGCATTTATCGTGAAGCAAAAGCCGCGCGAGTGTCCCGCCGCGTGGGAATGTGCTTCGCGCCTGGACGTGCGCATCCTAAGGTCCTTGCCTACAGGAAAATCTGCGCTAAACATTGCGACTTCACCGTTTACTGTGATTGCTCGGCCTACGACTCCCTGGGCGTACTCCAGCTTTTCGCACTCAAACTACCCGAGTCACGCATCGTTTTTCTCCTGATCTTCGCGTTACAAGGTGAGCAGACTAAAAGCCTCGCGTTTTCCTTGCTAATAAGACAATTTGTTTCAGCATTTGGTCCTCGAGAGGGAGAAAAATCACCTCGGTCCTCCACCACACCCTTCTTGCACAGCAAGGTGAGCAGTCTAAAAGCCTGGCGTTCTCCTTGCTAATAGGATTTTTTTTTTGTTTCGGTATCTCTGAAAAGGTCACCGATACCTAGACGACCCGAATCATCTAGCCCCCTTGTCACCTAATCGTCGGATATCTACGAATATTGTCTAGCCATCTCACCCCCACCATGGTTACCTGTCACCTGTGCTCTCCCGACGACCGACAGCATTATTCCAGTGCAGACTCGCTTCAAGTTCATTTAGCCTTGGTTCACAATGTGACTCCCTCGCCATGCATTCCGTTTTACGAAAGAGTGTGCGCTCTTCGTAAACATGGTGCTCAATACGAATTACACTTACACGAAAGAGACACAGAGGCGTACGACGTGGCAACCTTTTTTAGACATCATGCAGAGCATGATGTCTAAAAAAGCCGCTGCGTTTTTTTGTGACACTCACCGTTGAGCTCGGACGTCTCCTTCCTGACGACGACATTGATGTGACTGTGCACTTTTTTCATAGTCAGGTCCAAACCGCATTTGTGGACGGTAATATCAGTAGTTCGATTCAGCGAGTTTGCACTGAAATAGCTGCCCGATTGGAGCCTTATCAGGAACAAGGCTCGGGATTCTTTCTTGTCGGGATCAAAGTTTGTACTCCTAGTTTGGGACGATTCCTTCCTCCGACCGTTGGTTGCGGACATTTTTCTCTGCCGAAGCAACTTGCCTCAAAGCAATGCCTCGTCAGTGTCAGTGAGTGTCTCCGCGAATCTGAACGGGATATGTGCTTTGTGTTTGGGGTGCTCGCCGTTTTGCATCCTGCAAACGAGACTTACAGAGGAAGAGCGTCCTCGTATCGTGAACATATGTGCAAATATGTGTTTCCGAAAACCTTCCCCGTAACATTTCCACAGGACGTGGGGGTCTTTGAGCGAAAGAATTGTGTCTCAGTGAATGTGTTTGGTTATGACAGCGAGAAAAACTTTGTCTACCCCCTGAAGGTAGTTGATGACGAATTGGAGCAGCATGTCGATCTTCTCCTTGTTGAGAACCATTTTGTGGGCATTACAAACTTTGCGAGGCTTTTTTCAAATGCCAAAAGCCTACGCTTTCGTTGTAAGAGGTGTCTCACCGGGTTTCAGAGGCAAGAAACCCTGTCTGACCATCTCTCAATGAGCAGGGACAAGAAGCCGGGCAAAACCGTCTTCCCAAACAAGGGTGACGAACTGTACCTTTGGAGCACGCATGTCATGGAAGAGTTCCCCTTTTATTGCGTTTATGACTTTGAAGCGATTCTGGAACCGACTCAGTCGACGGGCAATGTTTACGAGAATCACGTCCCCAGCTCTTTCTGTTTTCTTGTCATCCGCTCAAAAGATTCGTCCATTGTTGAGGAATACCTCTATCGCGGACCCGACGGCGTAGGAAGATTCATTTTGATTCTCAACTTTCTAGCGAAGGAAATACCCCGATTGATCAGGTCGAGTGAAGCGCCTCTTGAAATGACTCAACAAAACGAGGCTTCCTACGCGGACACTTCCCGCTGTGGCATTTGCAACGAAAGCTTTAGCAAGAAAATGAAAACTCGCGGCCACGACCACATGACGGGAGAGTATAGGCGGGCGCTTTGCTCCCCGTGTAACCTAAACCATCGAACCAACAAACATACCGTTCCACTCATAGCGCATAACCATTCCTACGACCTCAGTGTCTTTCTAGGCAACCTTAATTTGTTCGAGTCCAAGGATATTAACCTACTCGGAAGCTCGTGCCAGAATTTTAAATTGTTAGAGATAGGCAACCTTCGCTTTATTGACAGCCTCGCATTTCTTAATGCAAGCCTGGAGACGCTCGTGCAAAATCTCCACTCTAAGGGCACAGAGCATTTTTGTTGTCTTCGGCAGTCCTTTCCGGAACACGTCGACCTCCTTGCCCGCAAAGGAGTGTTTTGTTATAATTTCATTACAAGCTTTGAGAGTTACGACGGTCAAAGCCTCCCGCCACGAGAGGCCTTTTTTAACAAGTTGACTGGGAGCGGGGTGTGTGAAGAGGACTACCAACATGCACAGGTCGTTTTCGATACCTTTGGTTTGAAGAACCTTGGAGAATACAGCGACCTTTACCTAAAGACGGACTGCCTCCTACTGGCCGATGTTTTCCAAAAGTTTCGACGGTGGACGCTGGAGACGTACGAAATTGAGGCTTTACATTTCGTATCGTTACCGTCCCTAAGCTTGTCGTGTGCGCTGAAACAGTCGAAAGTAAGACTGCAGCTAATTGATGATCCTGACACCTATCATTTCTTGCAAGTTCTTGTGTACATTTTTGTATAGTCCGCTAGTGTACGTAAGCCGGATCCTATCTCTCTTCTCATCTCACACCCTGACCTTGTAAACATATTTTTTGGCTTGTATCGCGCGCGTTGCTATGTTATTCCACAACTTGTTTTTTTTTTTTTTTTACTCGCAAGTTCACCTACGAGCTGTACAAGCACGCTCTAGAGACGAACACTTTCCACAGAGTGACGCAGCACTTGATTGCTAGAAAACTTAACGAGAAAGATTGCTCTGAATCCGTTCGACAACAAGCGATACAATGGCAGCGACGTGATTACGACGTTTCCTTTTGGCCACAAGAGCGTTTTAGGAAGCGAGCGATCTGCCTCCTCATCACACGCCTTGTAAATATTTTGGACTGTATCGCAATTGCTCGCGTTTCCCACCGGTGTGTCTTGAAACTTCTTGAGTACATTTTTGTATAATCCGCTAGTGTACGAAAGCCGGATCCTATCTCTCTTCTCATCTCACGCCCTGACCTTGCAAATATTTTTTTTGGTTTGATTGTATCGTGCGCGTTGCTCTGTTATTCCACATTTTTTTTTTTTTTTTTTGCCTTGGATGTGTCTTGATACTGCTTGTGTTGTACATTTTTGTGTAAAGTGTTTCCAGTGGTTTCTTTGTCGCGTAGAGTGATTTTAAAAGCCGTATCTGTATTTATAAGTGTGCGTGTTTTTAGAGCGAATGTTAATAAAAAACATGAAACATCATATCTGTCTCGTCTTTAGCGCGTATGGATGCGACCACGCTCCGGTCCATTTCCCACAATGCTCCGTTCAGCAGCTGCAGATGACGATAAAATTAGCGAGAGATGACGTGAGCGCGATAGAGTTGACGCCATCTACCAAGCTGGCGCTAAAATTTGCGAGAGATGTCGCGTGATAATGGTAAAAGTTCAGGCCAGCAAAAGGATTCAGGTGCGCGCCATCTACAAACAGATTCGGCAACTCACACGCATTGCGCGCACGCGAAAATACGGATGGCAACACCCTAGGAAGACGCGCAATTCAACTTTTCAGGAACAGATTGCGCAAGGTCAGACCCACGACGCAAGATGTCACTCATGCCCTAACAACAAAGACGCTTAGCAACAAAAGACACGCGCCATCTATGAACCGAGGTGTCAACTGCGCAGCGATTCAAGTATCAGGTGACGTTGGTCACATGAACCACCGGGAAAACACGCGACAATGCATTTTTCGTCACTAATCCCACGGCGACATATCTGTGTCGTCATCGTGACAGTGCATTTTCCCGCCTGACAGACGACTCAATAATCCTGAACTCTTCCGTCATCCCTGTCGCGCCCTCTGTTGAATGACTCAGCAATTCCGTTACAAAATCCAAGCGTTGCGACAGCTCTAACACGTGATCTGAATTGCGTGCTCGACGTACGAAATACTAGGACGAGTTAAATCGCCCAAGAAGCATTGTGCTCGTAGCTCAGATGGTAGTGTGTTGGACTTCTGAGCAGAAGGTAGCGAGGTCGATTCCCAGCCGGCCGCGGAGCGCCCTCTTTCGTGAGCGCCCTCTTTCGGACACAGCTCGAACCCTGTGCGACATCACGTAAGCGCCCTCTGTCGGACACAGCTCGAACCCTGTGAAATCACACGTGAGACGCCCTGAGCGCCGCAATTCAAGTCCTATAGCGCCCTCTGTCGTCCGAAGCTCGGACCCTGTGACATCACGTGGTGTTTCTCAGATGATGACCGCAGCTGTCAACACCTGGTCAACCACGCTCGTGGTTTGAGGTCTGAGGTTTGAGGTTTGAGGTACGTGACCTCACACCTGTACCGCGTACCTCGGGGGGCGGGACCCGGACGAGCTCCGATTGGTCACTGGCCAACGCCCATGCCCTGTCATTGGTCCCTGGTATAGGAGAGAGGGAAGAGGCCCCGCCCTGCGGCTCTGTGATTGGTCGGGGCTGGCCCCGCCACCTTGGGGGCTTTGATTGACAGGTCGCCGAGTTGGTACAGGTTTCCTACTACTCTCTCCAGTCGTATTGGTTAAGAAGAATGACGGAACGCTTAGGTTCGGCGTGGACTACCGGCAGCTGAACGGGTGACCCAAAACGACGTCTACCCACTCCACTGCATAGACTACGCTAGACCGGCTGCACCACTCGGGATATTTTTCATCGATGGACCTTGTGATGTACCTGTAATCTTACGATAATGCAGGATATATATTTATTTAACTTTGACAACGTCTTCTTCGGTCTGCGGCCGCGCCCAGTCTGCTCTTTCGCGCAGTCGTCACGTTCTTCTCCGTCTCGCTCCCCCGCCGGCGTCTCCGGTTACATCAGCCCGTCAGCCCACCGTCGCCTGAGCCAAAGGTCGTGTTCGCTATGCGCGGCGAACACGCACACAATACACGGCAATATCTCCCCCTTAAAAAAAAAAAAGCTTCACGTTTTCACAGGCCCAGCCGCTTAAGTGGCTGGCGCGTCCGTGTTGACCTTCAGAGAATAGGAGAGCTACCCTCCGTGCCCTGGTCAAGTGTGCCATTGAGCGGCGTGGCTGGCGCACTTGGAGTGCCTGCCTCCTCTGTTACAGGATCGCTCTGGCTGTCCTGAATTGTGGTTGGAAAGTCGTCACTGGAAATCGGAGACGGTAAACCGTTTCGCTGACTGATGCCGAGGGAAGGGGCGTACTTTCTCGATGTTTTTGTGCCCTTGAGGCTATCGTCTTGATTCGTAGATATTCCCTCTTCCTCCTTGAGTAGCTGTCTCAGCTGTTCAATGTGCCGTTTCCGGGTATTTCCGTCATTCGTGCGAATCTCATATGGCCGGTTTCCTAGAACTCGTACGACGACTCCTTTCGACCATTTCTTGCAGTTCCTGTAGTCTCTTGCCCAAACATGGTCGGTTTGATGTAAGTGTCGTTCTTTAGAGTTGCGCGAGGCGTGCTGCTTCGCCTATTTTGATCGCACGACATTCGTTATTGAAGGTCTAAAAGATCGAACCTTGTGTGAAATTAGTCTCCTGTCATCATTTTGGCAGGAGTTGAGCCAGTTGTCGTGTGCGGGGTTGTCCGGTATGCCAACAAGAAGTTATGGCATGCCTCTTCCATGGTCAGCCCCGACTTCAGGCTTGCGTTGACATACTTCTTTAATGTTCCCACGAAGTTTTCAGCCGCACCTTTCGTTGCGGGATGGTTCGGGGGTGAGAATGCCTTTTGTACTCCGTTTCTTGTCATAAAATCCCGGAATTGGCTTGATCGGAATTGCGGGCCATTGTCTGTCACAATCCTTTCTGGCAGTCCATATCTTCCAAAGAGAGTTAGAAACAATCTTATGGTGGCTGCCGAAGTCGTCGAGGTCGTGGGTACTACCTCGGGCCATTTTGAATATGCATAAATGATCAGCAAGAAATTCCTTCCATGAAAGGGTCCTGCGAAGTCTGAATGCACGAGTTGCCTTTCTTTTTGGGGTATTCCGACGGGTGTGTGGGAACTTTGGGTGCCTCATCGCTCACTTCCCGGCACTGCCGACAACTTAGGACCATCATCTGGATGTCATGATCCAAAAGCGGCCACCACACGTAGTGTCGTGCCAGTACTTTCATCTTTGTCATTCCCGCATGACCTTGATGCAAGTCGTTCAAAACATTCTTTCGGTACTTCGAGGATACTATGACGCGTGTTCCCCACATTAAGCAGTCGAGCTCCACGGTTAGTTTTGTTCTGCGATGGAAGTAAGGCTTGAGGTCTTCGGAATTCACTTGTTTCGGCCATTCATCCATGGTGAGTCTTGTATTTTTAGACAACACGGTGTCATTTCGTGTCTCTGTGCTGATCTGCTTATGTGTCAGTGGAAGTGTTTGAAACTTTTCTAGATGGAGACATTTGATTTCGTCCATTTTTGCAGTTTCTGATTTCGTAGCGCACTTGTCAGTCATTGGGAGCCTTGACAGCGTGTCTGCGACAACGTTCTTATCGGTCGACACATACTTTCTGTCGAAGTCATACGCTGACAAGATGATTGCCTATCACTGCATTCTTGCTGCAACCGTGCCTGGGATTCCCATACGGGGATTTAAAATCGATACCAGGGGTTTGTGGTTCGTCCACAGCGTGAAGCGGCGTCCAAACAAACACTGGTGAAATTTCTTTACGCCCTTAACCAGACTCAGCGCTTCTTTGTCAATCTGAGAGTAATTTCGCTCTCCTTTAGAAAGCGTTCTTGACATGAAGGCGACCGGCCTCCGTTGCTTGTTGGGTAGTACGTGTTGAAGTACTGCACCAATGCCATGGCTCGATGCGTCACAGTGCATTTCCAGAGGAAGTGCAGGGTCATAGTGCACTAGCAGACTCTGCTTGGTGAGTTGCTTCTTCGCTTCGTTGAAGGCTCTCTGGCATGATCTCGACCACTCCCACCTTTTATCTTTTCGCGGCAGTTCATGTAGCGAATGTAGTATGTTGGCTGCGTCTCTGATGAACTTCCCGTAGTAGTTCAGGAGTTCCAGAAACGCTCGGAGTTCTTTTTGGTCTTTGGGCGTCCTTCCTTGTAGGATCGCATCCACCATCTTGGGATTCGGGTGGATCCCTTGTTTGTCTACATGACCTAGTTACTCGATGGAGTCCTGCATGAAGCAGCATTTTTCTTTTCTCAAGCGAAGGCCACTTTCCTTGAGTTTTTGCAGTACGATGTCCAGGTTCCGCAGGTGATGTTGATCGTTCTTGCCAGTTACCACTTTGTCATCCTGAAATGCACCTGTGTACGGCAAGTTTCCAACGAGTTCTTCTATGACGCGTCGGAAGATAGCAGATGCTGGGGTTATTCTAAATGGCACTCTGTTCACCTGATAGAGCCCTTTGTGTGTGTTGATCACAGTGAGGTCTCGTGATTCTTACGCTAAGGGGATCTGGAGGTAGGCTCTTTTGAAATAAAGCTTGGTGAACTTCTCTCCATTGGCAATCTTCACAAAGAGATCTTCAGTCTTCGGTAGTGGGTACCTATCTGGCTGCAAGGCTAGATTGAGGGTAACCTTGTAATCCCCGCATATGCGCACTTGTCCATTTGCCTTCATCACTGGAACGATGGGAGTCGCCCACTTACTCCTCATCACAGGAGTGATTATGCGCTCTTTCTCAAGACGATCCAGCTCCTCTTCGATCTTTTGTCGGAGGGCGTATGGAACTGACCTTGGTTTGAGAAACTTTGGTTGAGCATCATCATTCACGCACGGCGTAGTCCTTCAGTTCTCCCGGACCTTCAAAGATGGAACTGTGTTTCTGTAGCACACCTGGGAGAGTTAGGGTCTCTGCACGCACGTTGTGTACTTTCTCCCAGTTCACTTGAAAGTCCTAAAGCCATGCGTTTCCCAGTATGTGAGGTCCCCCATTTTTCACCACTTGGATTTCATGACGCTTGACTTGCCCGTTGTATCGCATCTTCACTTGAACCATTCCCTCTGGAACGACGGGCTTGCCGGTGTACGGCTTCAGCGGTATTCCCGAAGGTTTCAACTGGATGTCTGGAAACATTTCTTGAAACGTCTCCAGGTTGATCACAGTCACGGGTGCGCCTGTGTCAATCTCCATCTGAAGAGGTTTGTTGCAAATCTCCACAGTTACTGTGATGGGTTTCGGGTAGCTTGAGTCGATGAAATAAAACGGAGTTTCGTCTCCCGAGTTCTGTGTAGTGACATGGTTGGTGAAGTTTGGCTTGTCTTTTTTTCGTGAGTCTTGTGGATCTCGTTTCCTGTCGCGGCAGACCATTTGGAAGTGTCCTGTTCTTCCGCATATTTTACAAGTCTTGTTCCTTGCTAAGCATTTTTCAGGGTCATGATTGGTTTTGACGCAGCGGTGACATGGGGTCCTGTTTGTGCGAGATTTTCGTTTTCTTTCGCTGGCCTTTTTCGAAAGTGACGTCTTGTGTTTCCGCCCTTGCACCAAGCGATTGACATCTTGTTCGGTCTCGGTCTCGCTCCTTATTCCCTTCGCATCCTTCATGGCTACCTCCATCGAAGTGGCAAGATCCACGGCTGCCTTGAATGTCAGCGTCGGTTCAGCCAGCAGCTTTTCAAGAATGTTTCCATCCTTAATGCCGTCAATGAGCCTGTCTCGAAGTCGGTCATTCAGGCAAACACCGAAGTTGCATTGCAGTGAAAGCTGTTTGAGCACAGCTTTCACTGCAATGCAACTTCGGATTGCGATTTTTTCGGATTCCAGCTGCTTCCGGTGATGGAATTTGTAGCGTTCAACCATTTCATTCGGCGTCGGGATGATGTGGTTCTGCACTAGTTGAACGATTTGTACGTACGTCTTCGTGCTTGGTTAGTCAGGTGCCGCCAAGTTTCGTATAAGTCCGTACATTTCTCGTCCGACGATAGAGAGAAGAACATCGGCTCGCTGTGATTCCGAAATGCCGTTCGCAGAAAACACTTCGATATTTTCAATATACGAAGACCATAATTCCGATTTCTGATCTAACTCTTCAATTTTCCCAATGTGAGGCATTTTTTATGTTTAAGATGGGGCTTCACTCCCGTTACCGCTGTCTCCTTTGTTTCGATGTCGCTCAGTTGTTTATATCCGTCTTTGTTGCATAGATCCCATCCTCGTCACCGCTGTGATGTACCGGTAATCTTAGGATAATGCAGGATATATATTTATTTAACTGGTAGATTACATTCGGTTGACAATGTCTTCTTTGGTCTGCGACATCGCCCAGTCTGCTCTTTCGCGCAGTCGTCACGTCCTTCTCCGTCACGCTCCCCCGCCGGCGTCTCCGGTTACATCAGCCCGTCAGTCCGCCGTTGCCTGAGCCAAAGGTCGTGTTCGTTGTGCGCGGCGAACACCCACACAATACACGGCTGACCTGAAGAGCGGCTACTGGCAGGTCGAAGTCGACAAACGGGACCGAAAGAAGACAGCCTTCATCCCGCCGGATGGACTGTGCGTGTTCAGGGTTTTTCCCTTTTGACTATGCACGGCACCAGCAAATTTCCAGCGTGTCGTTGACACCATGCTGGCAGGACTGAAGTGGCAGAGCTGTCTCGTCTACCTCGACGACGTCGTAGTGTTTTCCGGCGACTTTGACGAGCACATGAGATGACTCGGAGCAGTTCGCCAAACTATACGGACCGCCGGACACGCCATAAAGCTATCAAAGTGTCGGTTCACCTATGAGAAACTGAAATTCGTAAGTAAAGTGGTCAGTAACGAAGGCGTTCGCCCAGTCCCTGAAAAGACTCGCGACGTCACAGCATTTACAGCTCCGACAGACAAGAAGTCAATGAGAAGGTTCCTTGGACTATGTGCCTACTATCGGCGCTCCGTTCAGGATTTCTCAAGTATTTCCACACCGCTTACAAACCTCACGAACGACGCCGAGAAGTTCGAATGCGCCGAGCAGCAGCAGGAGGTATTCGACAAGCTGAAGCGACAGCTCCAGACTCCTCCTGTTTTTGGGCAGTTCGATCAAGATGGGGAAACCGAGATTCACACGGACGCAAGTAATAAAGGACTTGGCGCGGTATTTGTTCCAGTGCAAGAAAGCACCGAGCGAGTCACCCCCTACGCAAGTGAGACACTGTTCAAGACGGAAAAAATTACTCCACGACTGCGAAAGAATGCCTTACGGTCGTCTGGGCAGTCACAAAGTTTCGACCACACTTGTATGGGAGCCCGTTCCGCGTAGTAACGGATCACCACTCGCTCTGCTGGCGTGTGAACCTCAAAGACCCGTCGGGACGCCTCTCTCGACTGAGTCTCCGACTACAAGAGTTCATCTTGACTCTGGTCTACAAGTCAGGCCGCAAGCACAGCGATGCCGATTTCATGTCCAGAACTCCCGTCAAAACACCTTCCGGCAGTAGCGACGACGATGACGACGAGTGCTTCCTAGGCGCAGTGAACACCGACGACATGGCACGACGTCAACGAGACTATTCCGAGCTGCGCGCACTAATAGAGCACCTGGAAGGGCGCGGAAGTATTATGCCATGTGTTTTGTCACGAGTCCTGCCAGCTTTCGCCATTCGACAAGGTGCACACCACAAAGAGAACTTCGGGGACAACAACTCGCCGTGACTGCTGGTAATCCCGACCGCCATTTGTGGGGTTCTTTACGGAGGTCCCTCTACTAATATTCGCCGCCCGATCGGTATGCGCTCCGCTCGTCACCCAGGGAGTGACATAACAACGAGAAGACAGCGAATGGGTTTACTGTACCTCTCGGTTGCCCGTCGTCAAGAGCCGGCAGTCCGGGCCCGCCGACCCTTGTTGTCGCCCGTCGTTCAGAGTTCCCAGTCGGAGTCCGTGTCCAGGCTTGCGGATCGCCTTTCCCACGCCAGCGCTGCGTAGGCTGGCTGTCCCGGGCTATCAATGCCCGAGTCTCGCTGCGGAACCAACCCGGGATTGTCATAGCCCAGGTCATATGGCCACGGCTCGCCGTTTCCACCGGTCTTGCTCCAGACCTAAGAAACCTCCGACGAGGGCGGCCGGTCTTTCGAACCCAATTCCTCCACCAACTGCACCCTTCCAGCAGATTGGAATTAATCTACTTGGCCCTTCTCTGCCGTTGACGTCGGGAAACCGCTGGATAATCGTCGCCTCAGATTGTCTCACACGGTACGCCGAAACAAAAGACTTTCCATCAGGGACTGCTGTGGAAGTCGCCAAGATTCTCGTCGAGACTAACGAACTCCCGCAAGGCGCTCCCAATGTTATGATCTCAGACCTTGGATCACCGTTCATGCAACAGCTGACGCACGAAATTTTTCGCCTCAGCCACAGCAGCCATTGTCGCACCAAGGCATACCACCCGCAGAACAACAGGCTGGCAGAGAGACTCAACAAGACCATCGCCGACATGATCTCGATGTACGTCGACGTGGAGCAAAAGACATTGGACAAGGTGTTGCCGTACGTCACATTTGCCTACAACATGGCCGTCCAAGAGACCACCAGGGTGAAACCCTTTCAACTGGATATGGTTGCAAAGTAACGACAATGCTGGACGCAATGTTACCCCGCGAACCGTCTGTCGGCAGAAGCAACGACGCCCAGGTGGTTGCCCAACGGGCAGAAAATGTACGTCAGCTCGCCAGACTCCGGATTAAAGCACAACAAAGTGTCGACACTGGCCGCTACAACCTTCATCGTCGGGACGTCCACTTCAAGCCCGGAAGTGGACGTCCCGCTTCCCCACGAACCAGATGACAATAGGAGCCCCGACGGCCACGTGGTTGAGCAATGAGACGAAGAAGCTCGCCAGCTCGCCCCACTCCAAAATCAAGGTCAACAACGTGTTGGTCCTACCCGGTACAACCTTTCCCGGATCGACGTTCGCTTCAAGCCCGGATACCGTGTGTGGAGTTTGACCCCGATACGACGACGCGGTCTAAGCGAGAAATTCCCGATGCGCTACTTTGTACCCTACAAAGTGCTTCGTCAACTCGGGAATCTCAACTACGAGGTGATGCCGGACGGAACACTGACTTCTTCACGCCGCACTCCACGACCGGAAGTCGTCCACGTCGTGCGCATAAAGCCGTACGACGAACGATAGGACTGTAAACTGCGTTTTTGTACTACGCCCGATAGGACTGTGTTTTACGAGCCTCCGTAGTGTGCCATTATTTTGGGTTTTTTTTCTGATTCATTTCCCGGCAAGTTGCATTGAGACGATGCCCTTTTTAAAGAGGGGAGTAATGCCACGCGTATTGCAGAACGAGCGCGTGCGTGGCCGTATGGCTACCATGCTTGACTGTCGCGTGGAAGGTCTAGTTTCGATTCATGTGTTGGAATGTTCTCTTATTTACTTTTTCAACTTGGCGTTCTCGTAAGTTCGAGAACATTCTTGTCCGATCGAGTTCCGAATGTTCTAGGCGCCGAAGGTTCCACGCCGAATGTTCCTGAAACACACGCTGGTACATAACAGACTCCGCATGGCGAGCGGAGTCAGACTCGCTGCAGCACTTGATCCTGCTCTTTCGCCGACATCGACGCCTGTGACGCTAGCCTTTCCCTATTTTTATTTTTTTTTTGAGGGGGGGCACAAGTTCGCCCCATTAAAGCTTAGCTTCTTCAATTATATGCCGCCTCATCATCCCGTGAGAAAAAAAAATATATATATATTGCGGGGTGTCGCTGTTTCATACCCCCCCCCCCCCTCCCTTCCTTAACACTTTAGCAGAGCAAACGGTGGAGAGGAGGTCGCCTCTTCTTCAGCTTTTGCTCGGCTAAAGTTGAAAGAGGTGGGAGGAGTTTTCACTTTATTCATAACCTGTTACCCACTTTAGCTCAAAATGAGCGAAGGTTTGTTGTCCTTTTCTTTTTGAGAGGTCATAGGTTGATTAATGTTTTGCCATAACAAGTTAATTCAAGTAACTCTAAATTGTTGAGGAATGTTAAAAGGAAATAAAAGCTGGCGTTTTATTTTACAGCGAGGCTGTTCATGGGTTCAGTGGATTTTTCTTGTGCGTCAACAAAAACTCTACGCTCGCACTGCAGCACGCGCACGCCTTCCCTGTATAAAAGAATTCGAAGTAAATAATTTAAATAAAGCCTTGACAAAGGCTTTATTTTTTCAATTTCTCTATATATCTTCCCCTGGTTCAAGCTGTCAAATATACAAGTATGTACCAACACGCTCAACTATCAAACTTGACAAATGTGCGTGCAAGATCCCATTTGTATAAAGGCTGGTTCACACAGACCCGTTTTCTTTCGTTACGTTACGAAAAGTCACCGGGAAATTTGTGCTTCGTATTAAGCGTGGCTACCAATTCAAGGAGATAGCCTGGAACATGACATTCTAAACACGAATGTTTCGGTGACAACAAGCTAGTACGGTGAGTTACCGCGGCAACCAAGGACGCAAGGCTCGTCGTATCGTAATGTAAGGAGTTGAGCTCGGTTCAACTTTTCCCACAGCACCATTTTCAAACGTTACGTCAAACTCACCCTAAGCATTCGTGTCTCGAATGTTGCGTGCCAGGTTATGTCCTTGAATTGGTAGCCACGCTTAATACGAAGCACAAATTTCCCCGTGACTTTTCGTAACGTAATGCAAGAAAACGGGTCTGTGTGAACGAGCCTTTAGGCTTTTGCTTCAGAACAGTTACTGCTGCAGACGACAGCGCCGCACGCGCACGCCTTCCCCATACAAAAAATTCGAAGTAAATTTTCAAATTAAAGCGTTCACGAACGCACGTGCAAGATGCCATCTGTTTTAGGCTTTTGCTTTAGAACAGTTACTGCTGCAGACGCCGGCTTGTGCGGCGCGTGGAACACCATTCCCTGCACTCTCCTTGATGCTTGAGTAATTTAGCGCTAGGTCTATTCAGAAGCTTAGCTATCAATAGGCACTATTTTTGAGATCAGTAGACCCTCATTTAGATTATAAAGGTTTCTCAAAGATGTGCCACTGTCGACCCGCGTCAGGCGTGTCTACGCTCGCACCGCCCTTTCTTTTTCGTCGTTCCAAGCGCTTCCGTGCCTAGTTTATTTTCATTCGGCTCTCCCGGGGTGGCGGTCCCGTCGCGCGTGTCTACTTTCCGCCGGGTGGCGCTCCCATCGTGCGCGTCCAGTTTCCTCCGGCTAATCGGGGCGGCGATGATCGTCCACGCGAAATAATGACCACCGATCAAGACAACAATAAATGTGTGTGCGTACCTTTCGTCACGATGACCAACGATCAAGACAATAAATGTGTTCGCACCTCGTACATCCACCTTCACAGAGTGGAATGGCTCATGATTTGTTTAATATTAATGTTCAGTATCGCCATGTTTATAAATATGAGCAGCGTTTTGCATTAATAACAAAGCCGAAGCAATTTTTTTATTTAACCATAAAATCAATTTAAACATAATAATTTTGAAATATTTTGCGTTGTTTTATATTGAGTAGTTATCACTGTTAAAAAAGATCGTTTAAGTACGGGACATATTCCTGTTAACCTTGTTGCAACAACATGTTATATATTTTTGAATTACAGAAAATGTACCATCATTCCTTAGGGATAGACATGTCGTGGAAACAAGGTTAGCATGCATGTGTCCCGTAAACCACTATGGTGGTACAAGTGTTGTTTCCTGCTAGCTAAAGGAAGTGTGCCATCATGTTCAAAAATAGCACACGTTCTGTTGGGTGCAATGCATCTACAGGTTCCATTTGTAGATCTGATGCCCACTCACCATTTCTTACAAGGTGTCCCGTCCCCCCAAATAAGTCGTTCTTTTTTTTTTTACTGCGAAGACAAACTATGCAATGCCGAACACTCAGTTTGCACACAAACTTAGCTCAAGAAGTCTAAACAAAATACCAAATATTCAGGGACTGTGTTATTTGAATCAAACGTTATAAATGACTTTCAAAAATATTTATAAAGGAAAATGACTACCCACGAATACATAGAGATGAATGGCATGAACTTACAAAAACGGGTCTTACTTTCATAATGACACTTTCCGAAAATCATTTATGACTTTCGAATAAAATAGCAAGTTCTCAAACATTGACTTCTAGTCTGGACTGCTAGCGCTAAATTTGAGCGAAAACAGCCTTTGGCAATTGAATTCATTGTCGCGGAGAAAAACACTTTAAATCTATCTAGGGGACAGGCTATATCATTAGGACAAGTTTTCTAAATCCAGTTCAGCAAGATATATCATTTCGTGATTGTATTTGTAAGCACCCTTTCGTCGCACTTACATGCACACATTGCTGGTGAAGCCGAAGTTCGCATGTTGGGGTTTCCGCATCTGTTGTGAAAGGAACTTCGGTGGTTTCCTTGCGATTTGAGCTTGTACAAAGAGAAAACTATTTTTTCCAACTTCGTAAAAGGAAGTTAAGTTCCAGGACCCAAGAAAGTTACATATTCTGGGGTCCTGATTGTATTGAACCATGACAGTGATTGTGAAGGAAAGTCAAGTTTTTTTGCTACGAAATTCATAACAATTTTTTTTAGAAATCGAATTGTATCAGCTGTCTAGATAAATGATCTGTCGTCAACTTACAGCGTTCCCTGGAAAAAAAAGTTAAACGATTTGTCATGATGAATGAACAAACAAAGTATCATGGCTCTATTCTAAGATCTCCAATGGGACTAGTAGTGTTAAGGAAAAGAGATAAAATAAATAAAAATCTAACTATATACTTCTACGCATAAACGTTGCCACTACGGATCAGACGAAGAGAAAAAAAATGGGACAACACAACGACGTCTTAAAGACGTCATTTTGTTTTAAGTTTGAATGTGAAAGCCTTAACTGTCCCATGAAGCGAGCCAACGTCATCAGCTTTGATGCCACTCCAAACGGCACCTTAAATCCTTTCTCTAAGTGAAGTCAGCTTCTAGCTATGATTGTTGAGAGAATTGTTGCTTCTTTGCTTTCAGAAATGTCGATCCGTTTGAACAAAACCCAACACTTTTATTTTAAACTACACACACTACACATTCCAAACAGACGAGCCACTTTCTCGCACTCCGCTCGCTTGAGTTCCAGCTTTCGTTCTGTCCGTCTCCACTTTCCCAGCTGTTGATCTTCGCGGCTGCATCCGCCCGCTGCGGGTACGAAGTTCACAGCTCGCCCCCCGCGCGCGATCGTCTCTGCCGTGGCAAGCCGCATCCTCTTCGCAGAGGGAATCCGATGCCGTTCTCGCTAAAGTTCCAACACACTCCCCACCGAATGGGCGCGAGCACATTCTAGAGTTCCGGCATTTCCAGGGGGTAGATCAGTTGCACTGGCCTTCGCGATACTGTACCGCGATGTACGCGAATCTCGCATGAACGAACCCTTGCATCGCGTCCATAAAATACCTTCTCAAACTTTCCAAGCTTCCAAAGCAGTCGCGGAAGTGGCTCTTCCAAAAGGACCAACTGGCCCACTCGGGGCGGAGGGAACTGCTTTTGATGACTAGCGTAAGCAGACCTCAGTTCTCGGAGGTATTCCGCCCCCCCACGTCCCCCAAAATAAATTTAGGATCCGTTTTCGTTTTTGCCACAGAGCGCGGAGTGTTTCCAGTGTCGAAGCGAGCGGCTCTCCCCCGGCCGCCGGCAGCGCCGTCAGCCGTCTACGATTAGAAAGCTCGACGGCATGAGAGGGTCGCCCTCTCCGACCTCGTTGTATACAAAGGTTAGTGGTCTCGAATTCACCACGGCTTCAATTTCGGTGAGAACCGTGGCCAATTCCTCCGCGCTGTTCGAGGCGGGGTTTAAGCCGCAAGTCCGGAGGCCTCCTGGCTCGTGACGACGACCATTCCCCGAAGTGAAGAACCCAGGGGTCCAGTGGAGGTGGGAGAATTGGTAACGTAACGAACGGTTTAATTACATGGTTGCGATACAGTCGTCAAATCCGAGAGAACAATCAGAGCAGCCTCACGCTCCGCCTTATATAGGGTCCGTTTTCTCCCTCACTCTCCGCCAGGGCAGCAGGTGCGAGTAGAAAACCGCCGCCAAGTGCGCTGCAGCAAAAACCGCCGCGTCGTAGCCAGAAGTGCGTCGTAGCCATGGTTCTCCGCAGTTAGGTCATGCCTCTCTCCCTTTCCGGAGTGCACGAACCCACACGCACACACACAGACGTCCCGTTGACGTCGCGGACGCGTTGAGACCTGTCTCCGCAGGCCCAGACACGCAGGCGACGATCCCGGACTCGTCGGGACTCGTTTCCGCAGCGTTGAAACTCGGAAGAAGGTCGCCAAAGGTTCCATTCTTAACAGCGCCCAGGCATTTCTTTCCGAACACTGACCAATGACACCTTTACTGAGCGCACAAGCCTCTCATAAAAACCTCCCTACCATGACGCTCATTCAACAATAAATCGCCACTCTATGCCAGCATTGGTACAATGCTGAATCACATCTGGGTGTCGGAGTGTCCTCCAGAGTTCACTTAGCTCCTTTGAGGCCCGCTTGAATGTCAAAGCGTTATCTGAATAAATGACGCGGCATACCCCTCTCCGCGACACAAATCTGCGAAAGGCATATAGAAAGCTCTTTGTCGACATGTCTGTTACTAACTCTAAATGGACCGCTCGGGTGACCGCACATGTAAACAACAGCACGTAACATTTGCTGGTGAGGTCGTTCGCCTTAGCATACAGGGGTCCCGAAAAGTCTGTGCCCACTACTTCAAACGGGTCCGCTCGCGTTGTACGATCCGCCGGCAAGGGTCCCGTTAGAGCACTTGCAGGAGTCGCGTTGAATCGCTGGCAGGTCACACACGCACGTACCACTTTCTTTACCAGCTGTCTTCCGCGGATGATCCAGTACTTCTCGCGCAGCTGCACGAGAGTGTCCCTGGCTCCCGCCTGCAGTACCTGGCGATGGGCGTTGACAGTCAGCAACGTTGAGTATCGATGCTCCTTAGGCAGTACAATCGGGTGGCGTTCTTCCTGCGTCAGGTTCGATGACTGGAGTCGACCGCTGATCCTCAGCAATCCCTCTTCATCAATGTAAGTGCGAAAGTCACGCCAGAGCGACCCAGGTGGGGGCGACATTCTCTTTGCTGCACAATCAATATCGGAGGCAAACGCTGATCTTTATGTTCTTGTTATCCAGTATGTCTGCGCTACGTGGATCTCCTCGGCGGTCAGTGGTCCCATCCTTTTTTCTGACGATCTGAGGTTATAGATGAACCGTAAAATCCACGCCGTTGTTCTTTGGAGCTTCAAGGCCGAGCTGAACCTTGAGATGTCGAGCAACTCTTCGGGTACAGTTGCAGTTACCTCCAAGAGCTCTGCTCTCGGAGTCCTCTCCTCGAGCCCGTCGTGGGAAAGCTCCTCGTCACTTTCCCCAAGCCACTCTGTCGCGGGTAGTAGCAACCAAGTTGGTCCGTTCCTCCAGAGCGGTGCAGAAAGCAGTCGATCCGCGGACAGCCCTCGTGTCATCAGGTCAGAAGGATTTTCCTTCCCCGGGTAGTGGTGCCACATTGCCTTCTCGCTGTTTGCTTGAATTTCCTGTACTCTATTTTTCACGAACATCTTCCACTTGGATGGCTCTTCCCTAATCCAATGCAGAGCGATCATGGAGTCCGTCCAGAAGTGGACTTTATCCACTTTGATTTCGAGGTGTGTCCTTAAGTACTTAAACAGCCTCGATCCAATCAAGCATGACATGAACTCTAATCTAGGAAGGCAGATTTCCTTCAGAGGCGACACGCGGCACTTCGCCAGTAAGAGTGTCGCGGTCGTTTCTCCGGTGTCATCCGCTGAGCAGATGAAGATCATGGATCCGTATGCGGAGGTGCTGGCATCCGAGAACACGTGCAACGTTCAATGTACAACGTTGCCCTTCAGCTCGCTGTCGTAGAATCTAGGCACGTTAATTTGCTGAAGTGTGGTGAGCTCGTCGCACCAGTTGTTCCAGCCACTCATCAGTTCTTCCGGTAGTGTACCGTCCCAGCGCAGATTCAGCTTCCAGATTTCCTGAAACAAGATCTTGGCTCGAACCACGAAGGGGGAGAGGAATCCAAGGGGGTCATACAGTCGTGCTGTCGTCTGGAGAACGAAACGCTTGGTGTTTCTTCGTTGGCGGGCAAACTCAATCACGTGTTCTGCCGAAAAGGAAAGGCTGTCTTCATTCGGCTTCCATGCCAGACCGAGTACCTTCAACACACCCGTCCCTACTGAAAAATCCCGTACAAATGTATACCGGTCTATACCGGTTCATACCGGAGTCCTGTATTCTCGTATCGGAAACCGGTAGTTCTGTACCGGCAACCTGTAACCACGTACTGGTGAAGCCGATACGCCGTACCGGCTGCCCATACCATGTACAGGCGGCCGGTAAACACGCATTGGCAAAGCCGGTACGCCACACCGGTAACCGGTAACCACGTACTGGTGAAGCCGATACGCCGTACCGGCTTCCCATATCATGTTCAGGCGGCGAGTGAACACGTACAGGCGAGGCCGGTACGCCACACTGGTGGGCCGTAATAACGTAACGGTGGCCAGTAATCAATGCGCGGCCGCCAAAAACCACTATCGGAGCGACCGGTAACGCCTTACCGGCGCCGACACTTAAACCGGAGGTCGGGAACTTAGTACAGGCTCTACCTGTATACACCATGCAATTAACGCAACCAGAAATTACCAGACATCGACGGGAATGCGCGCACCGCGAAACTGTGATATTTTTTTTTAATAAAGAATTTTATTCAGAAAATCAAAAATTAGGCCATCTCAAATTTAACAGTTCCAGCTATCAAACTCAACCATTTTATGACATGCATATATAAAGTCATAAAATGCGAAAATCAAATCCATGGGAAGCGAAGCCGAGATAAACGGGAGTTTGCTTATCAGCATAGCTTTGAGCCCTGTAACGTGGTAGTTTCGGTTTCGGTTTTTTCACATCGGATTGGATTGGATTTTGTAGCTGCAAGCCAGACTGCAGGATAACAACCGACAATAGTACTAATATAAACTAAGGCAGAATGTTATTTTAATCCAATCCAACCCTCACGAACCCACGCCGTGCACGCCGCGCACGCCAGGTGGCCAGTGCTCTGTACCACCGTAAAGACCACCGTGCTCTGGACCAAAGCCGCCTGGACGTTAGGGTTATCTCGACGGGTTTGTATTCGTGTCGATATGTAACTACGCGTACGTGATTTATGTTTATGGCGCGAAGGTAGTAGCCAGCGTAAACTGTATCAAGAAGTTCAAACCGGCGAGCGTTGACGACTTCGACTGCAACCTGCCGAAAAACGTCCAACTGGAAGGCTACTGGAGCGTGCGCCGGGGAGTGGTAAGTTGTTTTCTAAGCATCACGGGCTCAAAACCGTTAATGTTCGCGAGCCCCTAATTTTTAGCGAATTCCACGCGTCCGAAAATTAGCGAAACTTAAGGACACGTGGAAAGCGGAAATTTGGTGGGCCCCCGTTCCGGCGTCCCCCGTTCCGGCGTCTAGAATTTGCGAAATGTGGTGGCACGAATACATGCCTTGCACCTACGTCGCATGATGACGTCGAATGCCGGTAAGCACCATGCTGGTGGTTGACTCGGCGGGCCTTCGCAGCGAAAGCAATGGTAAACTGCGCCGCGCTCGGCTGTAGCAATTACTGCGTACCTCGACGATCGTTCAATCGTTTCGGCGGCATGCTCCGCGAGACAAAGTAGCCGTCAAGTTAGAGAAAGTATGAGCGGCGGGAAAGGGATGCGGCCGCTGATTACCGAGTTTGCGGAACGCTTTTCATAGCGGCGAGCGACGGCGGCACTTTTCTACCGTTGTTTACGTTTGCGCACGCCTTTGCATCGGCTTTTGCCCGTTCGTTGTGTAGATGGCCTTTGCCTTTCGTTACATAACGCCGTCTCCACGCTTCGAGCGCACCTTCGGGGCTCCCGGCCGAGTACGGGCCAGTGTCGAGCCGCGAGACCGGCCACAGGCGATCGGTTGGTGGCGGCCCTCGTGTGGAAGCTCGAAGAGACGCCACCGCCGGGGCATTGGTTCGTGCCGTCCGCGAGACGGTAAAATTTTCAAGGAGCGAAAGTATGCAGGCGAGCCGGTTATGAAACATAATACTATAAACCCCAAGACAATGAGAGTTGCCTTGTCCGTTATTTGATTTACCCTTGGCTCAGTGTTTAGATATGACAGTAACCTTGCGTTGTTTACCAGTATTTCGCAAAATCGTACCAAATTTTCTACTAGCGACTCCTAGACCCGCTCGTCAAATTTTAAAACGCGCAAATAAGCTTTTTTTTTTTGACGCGACAGTTTTTTGCGTCAAAACTGTCGGTGGCATATCGAAAGTTTCTGCTCGTAGCGCAATCGCACCAACGCCGAAAAATTCCGCACGTACTGGCTAAACGCCATCACCGTAAGCTCGGCACGTTTTTCATAGTTCACATGTAACACAATTAGGTACCTTTGTTAAAAATATGGTGCACGTCAGCGCATGTACGGGCATTTAGTGGCGTCCTACGCCTTGGTAAGCGCATCCGCGCGGTGTGAAGTCAACCACTACGGTGGTTGACCCGTCCTTTATTAGCCTGACGTCACTTGCAAGGCATGTATATGTCCTTGCGCCCGATTTGTAAAGAACTGGGCGGCGAAAGCAAAGGGTTTTACATTGTTGAACTACAGGGCGCTCCAGGTGGTAGCCACGGCACTTAAAATCAATCGCAACAAATTGGCTTTGTAAGCCACGACAATTTTACCACATAAGTTTGACTAGGTGGTGCATTTAATTTGTAAAATATCGAAGAAAAGACTTGTTGAAACAAGGGTTATAGCGCAGGCTAGCTGGTGAACGGTCATATTTATAAACCCCGAACAAGGGGGGGTGTTGGAGGGGGGGGGGGGGGGGTTAGGCTACGGAATATCTAGCATTTTGTTCGCTTCATGAGTAATTGTGTCCATTCATTAGGGCTGGTCAGGACTGTTTGTATCGACATTTTTTAGATTGCTTGCTATTCTGGTACACAGATCCGGTGTGTAGATAAGCTCTATGAAAGTGGACCGCAAGCCGCACTTAAACACACTAAGAGCCGCAGCTTGGCCGCTCCTGGTCTCGATTGTGCTGTAGCCGAAGTTGTCTCTCTTCAATTTCAAGAGACGCTCTCCTGCTTGGTGTCTCGATTGCATTATATCTTAAATTGACCCTCTTCAGTTTTACGAGACGTCCTCACCTGCTCTAAGTCTCAATCTCGCTGTACACGAAGTTACATCTCTTTTCCACTGTCGCAAGACGTCCTCATTTGTTTGGCGTCCTGCTTGTGTTACAGCCGAAGTTTCCTGTCTTGAATCTTTTCATCTGCTTCGATGGTCCTCTTGCTACTTGCCTCTATAGCCTTCAACAAACATGTTTCATGTTGTTCCGAAGTGTCCTAGGCACTTTGCTGTCGCTGTGCCTGAGCACGCTTGCGTAGACGTTCCTCTGGCGAGACCTGCTTTCGCTTACCGACAACAATTGATGATGCTGAAGTCAGTCCACACAGCTCTCCCCAGGTGTGGCTATGTGCGACTGCGGCAAGATGTGACACACATTGCTATGGCAACAACGGCGTTGAGGCACTGGCACGCGCATCAACACAGCTCTAGCCTGCACTCAGTAACTCTTTCGCAAATGCTTACCTATGTGTGCTCGTGGTAAAGCGGATACGATGCCCGGCTTAGACCCCAACAGTTGTGGGTTTGAGGCACAGTGCCGGTGGCATGTTTTTCTTTTCTGAATTATAATGTGCTGGCGCATGCTCTTTTCAAAAGCAGCTACAAATCCACGGACCAAAGGACGCCTAAGGTGCATAGGGTTTGCTTATAAATGCTCTCATATTTAAAAGTACTAGTTGCAAGTACAAAGTAACTGAGAGTTTATGTACAATACAGCAATTATTTCCTGAAATGACAGTGAGTACCGGATATATGGTCATAGGCATCTGGAAGCATTTTTTCAGGTTGAGCGAGCAGTTGCAGGTATAGAGCTGAAAGCTACACCTAAAAAATAAAGGGGGGGGGGGGGGGTTGAAATCTAATGTGAACATATATGTCTGTCCCAATCCTGTGTTGGAAGTTTGTAATAAATGAATATCGAAACACCTGGATCTTTTTCTTCTCCAGATTGAGATGTCACCACTGTGTCGCTTGTGGAGCATGCCCGACTGGTTGAAAAGCTGAGGTCGGCAAAGCAGAGGGTTGTGAACCTGGAGCAGGAGCTCCAAATAGAGAGGATGCTATCAAGAAGACTGCCGTAGCAGCTGCTGGCACTACTGGGTAAGCGTGTAGGCACTTTCAGGTGCCCACCGCACACACTACACATTATATGCTCACACTTTATCCGAGGGATCAAAAGTAACTAATTTTTTTTTGGTCGCAAACAGAAGTAAGCATATACTACAGGGTTGCCTCAATGTATCAATGAGTTCAGGAGGTGTCTATAATTCTCTTTTCTTCTCTTAGGGTGCAAATGGAGCTTTGAGAGTTTGTTTCTTGTTGCTGATGGCGATGACCCCGTTTTTCTCGGCAGCACTCTTGCTTTGACCGAAAAAATGCTTTTCTGCAGTTCGACAAAACAATCATGTCCATACGAAGACACCATGGTCTATGCGCATAGATGAGGCTTGAAGTGAAAAAAGTTTGTGCAGTCAGTCACAACATTGTAACTATGCACTTTCCGATGAACCCGGCCAGCGCACATCCTTTAGTCATTGGGGAGAAAGGAGTTCTATTTGTTGAGGAGGAGAGAGTGAGGAAGCTGGTCGTAGGCATGACCACAGCACCAACAAGGCTGAACTTTAATTGGGTGGCTGATTCTGCCTAGTGATGCAACTGTGGAACTGGTCAAAGGTGACCAGATGGTCTGCTACAGCATTGTATTTTGTCAGAAAGATTGAGCTTATATCTCGCAAACCGTCGAAAATGCTAGGCATGAATATTCATTAGCTATTCACCGGCATTTTGTTTTGTAAACAAGCTCTCTGCTGGCGAACTTTAGCGAATTTTCTTTTTTCCTCTTTCTTTTTTTGGTTTTGTTTCTCGTCTTTTTGTTTTGTGTCCTGGTCGTGCTACGTGCAGATTCTTACAAACGTATTAATATAATTATTTCTCCAAAGAAACGTCTTTTCCTGTCCCGGTGTGTTACGGGAAAACAAATAAGCACACTGTCGGTAGTCTTCTGTGGCATCAAGTACTATGAAGCCCCCATGCCATCAACAGACCAGGAAAGTGTTGAAGTCCGAATAAGCAAGCATGTCTGAATTTTGGCTGTCCAAAAAAATCGGTCGGCTCCTGTACCAGTGTTTAGCCGATTTGCGGAGCTGTGGCTTGCAGGAGAGATGGTCTTGTTTCTGAAACAGTGCTTTATTATGTTGCAGGGGACAATGTCCAGTCTGGCGGTGTTGGCCCAGCTCCTCCAGCTTGCCCAGCAGCAGTTCCTGCAGCTGGTGCTCCTGCTCCAGTTCACGTTGTGCGAGCTGGTGTGGATCACGCTCGACCCGTACCGGCCGCTGATGCTGCTGTTCCAGCAGCGGATCTTGTAGCAGGCCCACCTGAAGGCACTTCCCGAGTGTGTGCCAGTGCTTGCAGAGTTCGATGACGAGGTAAGTTCAGAATTTCATGGATATTCATTCCAGATATTGGGCAAGTGACTAAATTCTATGGTTTCCACAGCTCCTTAATTGTGGTTATTTGTATGCTTCCTTAAATTGAACCATCGTCCGGCTTCAAAATGCTGATGAATGTAAAAAGTAGCGCCGGGCATCGATAAGATATTTCTTCCTAATTAATTGGCACTTTTCTGTGACGTTTTCTATCTAGCATCCTGGTTTTATTTTGAGCTTTTTCATAAATCATGTACCAAGTAGCCCATATTAAAATTATGTTATAGTTGGTGCCCTTCAGTCAATTGATGACTCTTTGAATTGCTTTCATTGATCCTTCAGGTACTAAAATTTGAGAAAGAACAAAACTATGCACTTAACAATGTACAGTCCACACGAGTGCATATTTCTTCCCTAGGGACACTTGACTCGCAGCTTGGAATAGAACTGTAGTCATTAACAGGTCAAGAATGCAGGACTGAAAGGACTGAGCTAAGGGCGCTGCCCTCAACTCTTCCTACTTTTAGCACATGCAAAGTTGGTGAGGAGAGGAGGAAACCTGGAGGTTTGCAATTTCCAGTTTTGTTTCACCCTAAAGGGAGGTGTGGGGGTGGTCAGAGTGATATGGCACCAGCTAGAGTCCCTCCGAAACTCCTAAGCTTCGTTTCAGAGCTGCGTTCTGGCACAGTAATCACGCATAAACATTAGCGGAAACAAAACAAAGCTTGTACCGTGGAGCATCCATACTTGTGCGAGCTCTTCAATGCGCTATCTGGGCCTGCTGTGGCACTGGTTTGTTTTATTGATGTTCTTCCCTTCTTTCGCTTTCTCTCTTTACTCTGAACTCACTTAAAAAGTCACTCACACCCCCCAAAAAAGTTTTTACATTTTTTGCCAGGCGATTTATTATGGTGTAGAAAGACTACCCAATTAACATTTTGGAACAGAGTCGCACATATTTTTATTAAAGCCGAAAAACGCAACTGCTCGAAACCGAAACTGAAACCCGCGCTCGGAGTTTGGAGAAGTAGAGAGGAGAGAGTGAGTGGCGGAAGTCACGTGGCTACACCCGACCGTGCACTTTTTTTTCCCCTCCAATTTCTTCTTCTTTTTTTTTGTGCAGCAGACGACATACGTGGCTGGAACTGTTTGCTGTGCGATTCCTTTGCAGTTATGTTTGTTTCGCTCGCTGTTTTGTACTTCAAGATGAGTTGTTCTGTACATTGAGAAGTTGGAGATGAGTAGTGAGTGGCCATGGTGAATTTCCGTGATCGGCTCCGAAAAGAATACCCCGAAGATGTTGCGTGAAGAGCTACCTCACATGTCCTGCATCCGAAAAAAGTGTCATTGTGCGGCAGACGTCAGCACAAGTTTCCGAAAGATCAACAAGATCGGGACCAATGGCTGGATGCGATTCCTGTAGAGCATTTACGGGCACCTCAAAAAGCGGAGGCTACCCGATTTATATGCTCGTTGCATTTTGTGGAAAGTGATTACATTGGATTTGCAGGTGCCGCAAAGGAAATCCCATATCAGCAACGTTTCGTCTCCGGGACGACGGTGGAGATCGCCCTCCTCAGATTGTCGAGCGCGTTTGCGATAGCGCAGCCTCTGAACGAATGTGCCACGGTTTCTTCTTGGACGGAAGCCCACGCCTCATAGACGAACTCGAGCACGTCCTGCTGGGAAAGCTTTCGCAAGTTTCCTCGGCAGTCTTTTCTTCTTTTCGCATGAAGGCCTCCCAGGTCCTTCGGAGACTAGCCTTGAATGGCTTGTTCCAGAAGACGTCGCCGGGCTGGGGCAGACTGGTGCAGCCGGCTGGCACATAGACCAGATTTGTGTTGCGTTCCTGGGTGTGTCCTTTGCCGCTTGTGTTTTGTGGATGGGTTCCTGATCCAACACCAACAGCTGTCGTACGTCGTCAAGGTTCGGGCCCCATATTCTTTCTAGCCACTCTAGGAATTTCTCAGAGGTCATCCAGCCGTTCCTCAAAGCCGTGACAGAAACATTCACTAAGAACGAAAAAAAAAAATGAATGCGATTTTATGATAGCAACAATGCTCGTTTTCTTAAAATCCCGGAGGAAAAGTTGTTTTCATGTGGTATACGAAGGCTTGTGAAGGCTCTTGTTGGAATTTTCCCACCTTGCTCTTTCAGTATGACAAACAGCCGGTAGTTTGTGGCCAGAGGTGCAAGCTGACAAAGCAACTGTGAAGCCCTGCCGGGCACAGCCGGTGTTGGCAATCCGATCTGTGCTGGCGCCTGCAAGTTTGTTCGTTCTATTGGCTGCCGTGTCCATCCGAACCATCGTCTGGTCCATGTTGGCCTTGTTGTGCAAGGTGTATTCGTGACGACTTCGCAGACAGCCAAGCGCGGAGCGAAATGCTTTTGCCGCGTCAGCACACTCCACGGGCACCTTTTGGCTGCCATTGATCGTCTGCCGCATGGAAACATTGAAGCGCTGCTTCCATCGTTTGTGGGAACCCTGGCGGCTCCACAGCCCAGTTGCCCGAAGGTACAAAGTTCCCGAGCTGCAGCTGGCTTGCGATCCTGAGGGCTTCTTCGGATAATATTCTGTTGCTGACAGCATGTCCCGCACTCCTTTCGCGCTCCAGAAGCTTGAAGAGGGCATCGTCGACTTCTTTGCTGAACATTGAGGCTCTTTTGCCGGAGCTTTGACTTGCCGAAGTTCTGTGGCAACAGAACTTCATAATGTTTTTCCCACTCGCGGATCCTCTTGTGGTTGAGCTTAAATTGCCGAGCAGTTAAGTGGACGTTCTTACCATATCTCCGATGCCACTCCACCACCTTGATCTTTTGCACCGTGTAGGAATGCATGGCTAAACAAAGACGAGACGGCCGCACGATCCCAACACGATGCAGTCCAAACGAATGCGACGGATTGGTGCGCTCACACCCTTGCATGTGACACGCAACGTCACGCACATTTTCCAGCTTAGCTTGGATTGGATTCTTCATTATACCACCATCAATTATCCTTTACATCCACGTTTTAGGGATCACTTTTCACTGAAATATGTAATAGGACAAAAAAAATCAAACTTACCACAGAAAATAAAAATAAAAAATGCCACCGGGAGGTTGACGGGAGAATGGGGGCGCTTGTTAGGTCTTTTGCAAAAATGTATAATTTTTGGAAAACGGGAGGGGGTACTTACACGAGTGGGGTTTTACGGTAGATAAATATTCAAACACAAAATTTAATTGTTAGAATAAGTGTTCGAAAAACCCGAGGGTTGATGAGTATGTATACATCAAATTACCATTTAATATTTACCTAATTTGACACTACACACCAGTTGTGACTATGAAAACTCACCAGGCATAAATCAAAGTGCATGGGACTTTGGCACATTCATGCAGTGCTAGAGACTAAGGAGAATGATAAAACTAATGCTGAGAATATGCAATAGTTATGAAGAGGACACTAAGCACAATGTCTATGAGAATGCAATGGAATTTTAATATAGTTACAGACATGAAACGGGGGCTAAGAACGGTAATGCTAGTAATGACAATGTTAAATTATCATATGGTGAGAGGACCCTTGTTGCAATACAGTTTCATTCGTTCTTTCTGGTATCTTAGTTTGTGCATTAGAGTGCGTCGTGCCGTCATTTCTTTACGCGCACTTCTTTCTGTGCCGCTAGCAGCGGGTCTGCTGGAAGCAGGCTGCAAGCTGGGCTTCAGTTGAAAGACCGTGGCAAGCTGCGGGCCGGTCAGAAGACCTTCGCGGGCCGTATCGGTTTGGAGACCTCTGGTCTGTGTCGTAAGGTGTTTGCATCTCAACTATAGGGAAAGAGTGCACTAACATTTATCGCAATCAATTTGTTAGGAAACTGATTTATCTAGTCCCTCCATCCAGAGGGCCATCATAGCGTCAGATTTATGTGGTATATGCTAATAACCTATTCACGGATCTATTTCTATACTCGCGGTCAACTTTCTGTGGCAATCCGAAGAGAGGAGGAAAGCGCGTGTACAGCGGCTGGTGTACCCTCTCCCCTAGCATTGACTGCATTGCCACAGAAAGCTGACCGCGAGTATAGGTTCACCTTGGCCGTGGTGTCTTGGTGCAAAAGGACAAGCTCCTACGTCATGGGAGCCCGGGGAGACTCCATGTTCGTTAAAGAGGCCACGAAGCTGGTCTTCGGCAGGGAGAACCTGCATGGGCGGAGTGTGACTGGAGTGCCATGCCGGCGCTTCAAGGGCGCTGTGGCCAAAAGGGCCCCGACTCCAGTCAAGTTGGCAGCAGTCAGCAGTAAGTGCCCACTTCTCACAGATGTCTTATACTTGGTGAGACATTCGAGCCTGATGGCTTCCGAAGTTGCAATCTGCTACGACAAAATTAATGGGATAAAATATTCCAAGGCTTTCAGAGCTCTCAGTGTTATAGGCTGTTGAAGGGTCATAGTTCGACTACCTCGAGCTTTAGGAACGTTAAGCTCCGAGTGCAAAACCGAAATGAAGAGGCCCTATGGACTGATCTTGTCACGGTCATCTAGGTCGCTTGGCGGTTTCTGATGTATTCACACTATGGAGGTTTTACAGTAACATGATCCGCGTCGCAAATATCTTCTAATACCTGCAAGTTTTGGGGGAGGTCCATGATATCAGTCGCCTGCTCGCAGGACCTTCTGCTGACCCCCCCCCCCCCCCCCCCCCGCAGAACTGCGAGGCACTTATTTTTCCTTTTGTAACGAAAAGCCGGCACTAGCAAAGTTGTGAAAGTGAGTCTGTTTGTTCCCTAGAACTGCTGCAACCCAACTATGTTTGGCTCTGTCCTTTGAGTACTGCCCATATTTTCTGAACCGCCTTCTCATCATGTGTGTTCCTCCTTTGTAGTTTATGACATGCTCAGGTTTGTTACCAGAAACTATCTCGTCTGAATGGACCATTGAAGGGTCATGACACGGACATTAAATTAGTTAGATGATTCTTGATGTGAAATGAGATCTGTGTTGGCAATTTATATACATGCCCAAAAAGAACAATTGCGGCTCAAAATCTTTCTTTCGCACAAGAACCGTTGGCCGAGTGTTCAGTGTTGCTTTCACTCGTTTCCATGGTGACATTGTTGGGCATGAAATGTTCGAGGTTCTAGGCAATCGGACGCACATGTTCATAATTGAAAGACACGAAGCTCTGGAGCTTCGTGTCTTTCTATTCCTTTTTGTCCCCACGCTCCAGGGCCTATAATTTTTATCAACACTGAACTGCAAGGAACACACTGTTGCAAGCAAACTTCAAGTGCATAGTTGTGGAAAATCACACTAGGTCTTTTCGATTCGCCTGAACCGGCCGATCTAGTTCACATAGTGCAAGAACTGACGCATTAGATTCAACCGGAAGTGGCATGGACGCTGACTAGCCTGTTCGATTTATCCCAGTGCTGTACGAGTTCAGCCTCTGTTCCACAGAATCTTGCGCTGGCCGAAGTCAGTTCAGCGTTCATGCAGTAACAGATGGCAACTCTTCGGTCTTTCGGAAGCCAATTACAGCGTCGTTTGTAACGCTGCAGCTTAACTTCATGCAGCCTCAGCCCGACTTGCGCACTGCTTTTGCACTCCTTCGAACTCGGTCTGAACTGGTTCAAAACTTTCTGGCCGAATCATGCATACCTGTTGTTTTAAACAGACTTCGTAATCGTAAGAAGTCGCTCTTGGAGACTACATGGTATCCACAAGATATTAACCAAGCATAAATTGTAGTGGAAATATCTTGCTTATATTTGCAGGAAGTAAAATATTTAATTTTTCAAGAAACTGTAGATATACATGACTTATTGTTGTATTCTTTTCCCCTGCAGATGCCTTCAACGAGTACATACGGAGGAATCCTCAAGAGGCCTCTCCAGGGAAGAGGACAGCTCGGGTCAACCACTACATGCGGGAGCTGCTGCAGGAGATTAACAAGAAGCTTGACTTCTAAGCTTGCTTAGAGGTTAAGCTTCTTGTTGATGTTCTGCAGTATGCCAATTTGCCTTCACAAAATACACATATACACATACACTAAATACACATATAACCTGAAATTACCTGGCTCATGCTCATTCTTTGAGAGACAAATGCATGCGAATTGTTAAATCTGCAAAGATCCATATGTCCGTATGCAAACGTTTAACACCATGTTGATTCTTATTACTGTGTCGGAACGGGTAAACCCATAAAGATATAGGTGTCTCTATCTGAACAGGTGAACATGTATAAATATTAGTTCCGATATCTAAATGGGTCAACCTGTAGGGTACGGGTTCCTATATCTAAACGGGTCATCCCGTACAGGTACGGGTTCCTGTATCTGAATGGGTCAACCCGTACAGGTACAGGTTCGTGTATCTGAATTGGTCAACCCATACAGGTACGGGTTCCTGTATCTGAATGGGTCAACCCGTACAGGTACGGGTTCCCATTAGCATACGGGAGACCCGTATCCCATAACACCGTATGATTTATACCCTCAGTCCCTGCTTTGAAGGATATCCCATCTCGCCTGAGACGGCTAGTCTACACTTGTTGTGACCCACCCTTTTTTGAATCTCACTGCCAAGTGTTGCTTTGAACAATGTACGTTTTGTAAATAAAATGTTTCTATACAGTATTTGTTCTTATCAGCTTAATATCTGATAGGGGCCCTATATGGGTCCTCGATATTAACTTTATTTTTGCAGCGAGGTGGGGTACTCCGGGCTTGCCCGGAACCTGCCAGGGTCGTCCCTGCATTGCAGTACAGCAGGGATCGGCCCAGTTCCTTCGGGAACAAATATTGAAATCTAAAATGAGAATCTAGCACTCTTGTACGTTGGGGTAGTCGGTGTAAAATCGCTTTTCGACTTTTAAGATCAAGGTTTGAGCTCGTCGACAGTTTCAACGCAAGAATCGTCTCCCTGTGGCCCGCGTCCCTCCGTCGCGTGTCACCGGGGCCCCACCCTGCTGCCACGGAAGATGCCGCCGCCATCCCAGTTTTTCGTGTTCTCGGCACCCGCCGAAGTCCCTGTCGATGAAATTATCGACAGCGTGTATCGCCTCGTTGGTGAGGACAGTTGGACGCACTTGCAACAGTTTGGTGCCATGAAGTTCCTGGCTGCAGTCGGTTCGACGGCAGCTGCAGACAAGATGGCAGCGCAGGGCCACCTCCTTCGAAACGTCGTGGTCCCGCTCGAACAGGTGAGACCACGTATCATCCACGTGACGGTCTTCCGGCTCCCTCCCTACTTCCCGGACGACGCCTTCCAAGCAGTCTTCAGTTCTTACGGGAAGGTGCTCGCCATTTCCCACCAGACCTACAAAGACCGGCCAAAGCTTTTCACCGGCACACGAGTCCTCCGCATGGAGATGAAGACGCCCATGCCGAACTTCGTCAACGTAGGAGGGCACCGTGTGACGTGCGAATACCGAGGAATGAAGGTCTGTGCCCGCTGCGGCCTGGAGGGCCACTTTGGACCCGCTTGTCGCACACCCCGCTGCAACCGGTGTGGTGTTTTCGGCCACGGCACTGACGGCTGCAATGCCCCGTGCAAGTGTTGCGCTCACATCCACGCCACCACGCATTGCACGCAGCGCCAGAGTTTCGCGGCAGTGATTCGAGACGAGGGTCCTTCGGATCCTAGGCACCCTCCGCTGACGGCACCCCCCCCCCCTCCCCCGACAGAACTCCGAGTGCTCCCCCCAGCCTGCAGAGACCCACCCGCCCGTCGGCGTGACCCAACCGGACGCTCCCCAGGTACCACCAGCCGCGCCTTCGGAGGCCAGGAGGCGCGACGACCCCGACTCGGAAGCCGAGTTCCTCCCCCCCCCCCCTTGTCATCGACGAGTCGGCAGAAGGCGAGTCGCCCGCAAACCCAGAAGCCCAGACCGGAGCAGCCACCGCCTCCTCCTCGACAAGCGACCAAGGTGTGAGGCCACGAACTCCCGTGGAATCCGCCACCGACAACACGGAAAGCATGGAGTCGTCGCCGTCAGAGAGCGACTCCGTCAGCATCCCGGCGTTGGACCATGCGGCCAAAAGGGGTCCCCCCTCCTCGTCAGACTCTGGACCCGGCCCTATACGCTTGACGGGTACGAAAAACAAGGTTCGCCGTTTGAGCTTGTTAGACCGTCCCGTTATTTTACGCCAGCCCCCGTAACTAAGAGGCCTTAAGCGCGGTCCAAACCAACGCGTCTTTTTGCGGCTGTGCGGCTTGCGGCTTGGGGATGTGACGTGTTTCGTGACGCCGCGCCGATTCCTTGCGCCTTCCGGGCGCGCAAAAGAAAGTTGGATGATTTCAACTTCTTTCTGAACGCGCACGAAAGCGCGCTGTGACGTAGTAGGGCGCTCCTGGCTCCCGGCCAATCGGTGGAGGGCATGCTCCGCGGTTCTTTACCGTCTTGGCCGCCGGTCTGGCGCAGCCCAAGCAGATTATCTTCGCAGTTGCCTGCAAGCATGGCCCGTATGGCTGCATCTATGAACTTTCCCCCTGTTGCCGACGCGAGGAAGGTGACCGAAAAGAAGGCTGCTGCGGACGCGCAGAGGCAAGAAGAAGCTGCGCAGAAGGCCGCAGAAGCTGCAGTCTTTGGTGACCAAAGCAAGTGCTTTCAGTTGATCGAGCTCGTCCTACCCTTGGTTGTACGTGAAGCTTCGGCGCGACGACAAAAAACCCCCAAAACGGGAGAACGCCTCGAAGGAGATCGCCTGTCTGCTCGGCATCGTGCGCTATAAGTGCGGTTTTGCATCCCCTGACATCGTGTTTTCGCATTCTGTGTTGCGCGCATGGTTTACTTGACATGTGATGGTGTTGAATTGTTTTTGTAACAATATTGCGGAAAAATTCATTCAAAAATCGACAGACGAAGACGGTAACATTTGTAAATACTCAAATGCTTTTTTTTCCTTCACGTTTTTGCGTTTTGACGGTTGTTTCAACCAAAAATGAGAAGGAATATAATCACTGCGTCGCCTTTATTCCTCTTTTTGTTCAGCCCACGAGAAAGTGTTTTCGGTTGTATGGAAAAGGCTGAACTCCATTTGTGTCCTTCAGACAATCAATCCTATTTAATTATAACTTTCGATTGAGTCAAGGATGTTTAAAATACTTCTCGAAACAAAATGACAACATACAGTACTATACCATACCGTCCGAAACAAATTTTTACGATTCTTGCTTTATAGATTTGTTCCAATTGGCCCACAAAGTATACGTAGCATCGTACACATACCAGATGTTAGCGAGATCGTACTAAATGTATGTACTTGATTCACTGCTAAGTTGATGGGCAGTGAAAGCTATGTACTCTCTGTCTCTAGATCAGTCAGTCACCTGCCCCTCAGTCAGGAAGCGCAAGCTGCAAAAGTAGAAGTTGTTCCTGCGAGCATGTAGATTCTACCATTCTATCCATTTTATGCCCGTGACTACCCGGAGAGTATGACCACGTTGTACGCATGCACCCTATTGTTGATTGTTCCTGCGAGCATGTAGATTCTACCGCCCTGTCAGTCTAGCAGTGAATATAGTCGTTTGCTTGAGAGCTTGGCGAGTCATTTTTAAGTGTGGAACTAAATTTGTTGTGCAAGTGCTTTGGACGTGCGTTTTGTGTGTGCTGTTCGTTGCCCTCAAAGCATTAAAATCGCCTATGGCATTTTTGTCGTCTTTTTCACATTTCTGCATGAGTATATTATGTATCTCAGGCTTGTCCCACACTAGAATCAACATATTTCTCTCCAGACGACATTTGAAAGACAAAGTGGAAGTACCTGAGGGACAAGTACGCCAAGGAGGCGGCCAAGGTGGCAGGAGCAGAGCGCAGCGGCTGTGGAACCTCGGACGTCTACAAGCCAAAGTGGATCTACTTTTGCAGCTTGCGCTTCCTGACTGTGCCAGTCAGGAAGCCACTGTACCTCTCGGTTGCCCGTCGTCGAGAACCGGCAGTCCAGGCACGCCGACCCTTGTTGTCGCCCGTCGATCAGAGCTCACAGTAGAAGTCCGTGTCCAGGCCTGCGGATCGCCTTTCACACGCCAGCGCTGCGTATGCTGGCTGTCCCGGGCTATCAATGCCCGAGTCTCGCTGCGGAACCACCCCGGGATCGTCATGGCCCAGGTCATATGGCCCCGGCTCGACGTTTCCACCTGTCTTGCTCCAGACCTCGCTGGTGGACCGCTCTGGGGTTCGCCACGGGCCAGGCCAGGCAACCCGGCTCTGACGTTCCTGGCCAGCTTTAGCCTCGCGTAGCACGCACTGTCTCGCGCCAGCTCGTGACTTGCCCCGCCGACCGCCTGTCACGTGCCCTCTGCCTCGTCTTTCACCCTCGGCTCCCACACTCTCCCCTCCTCAAGGCCCGGCCTTCGGGGGACTTCATGGGCCTCAGAGAGCCGCTGGGCTTCATGGGCGGCCGCTGTTGCTGTTGCCGGAGTGGCCACGTTGCAGCGTTCGAAAGCGGCGTAGGTGGTGGTGGCTAGCGAAGCCGGCAGACAATGCCAACCTGTCTGTCGCTCGCTGTCCCACTCACCGCGATGCAGCAGGGGGCTTGCTCTAAGCTGGTCCGGCCGACGCAGACGGACCTGCCCCGTTCCGCTTAGAGGTCACAGCGGGCTTAGAACTGCCCGCCTGAACCTTTCGTCAGGCCGAACAACTGTCAGCCACCCTGAACACTTGGGAAAACGAATGGGCCCGTCTTCCCTCCCGGTGGGCTTCCTGGGTTACGCCGTCTATGGCCGTCTTTCCAAGAAGCTATTCTGCGCAGAACAAAGTGTCAAAACAACACACAGCGAACAAATACTCTGGCGCAGATTGTGGCAGTGGCCATAGCCTCCACCGCCAAATTGCTTGCCGACGGGTTCGTGCACCATGCGGCTAACTCAGCAAGTCCGCATTCCGGAGCTTGCTCCTGGTTCGCCAAGAACAGGGGATTTCTTGTGTCCTACCGCAACCTCATGTTATACATCTTTCCCATCGCGACAACGGTAGCATGCTTTCAAGTCAGCGATGTGAACCGGGCAAGCCTCCTCGTTTGTATCTCGCCGAGTAAGCCTAGAAGTAAGACACGGCGTTCGCATCTTTGTACCTCGCGTGCCCTTCTCACCTCGGAGCAAGAGATGCAGCAAACCCACTAAATGTGTTGCTCAACGCGTGAGTTTCCTTCAGAACAGGTAACGATAGCGTAAACCTAGTTCATCTTTTGCGCAAGCGAAGGGATCCAAAGCCTGTGGCGGGATGGCTATGTACTATACCCGCGTTCCGCAACGGCTACATATACCATGTGCTACTCGATGTAAGCGTCAGCGTCCCGTTCCGTCCACGTGTATACGAGCTCTAGGGACTGCTCGCTCCTCGGAGGGGGCGGCAGCTCAGCGAGCGAGCCCGCTTTAACCGTTCAGGCTTCAAGGCAAGCTGGACAGCTACACGCCACCTAAATGTTTACCGCTTCATCCCCGGCCAGGTCGTGACGCGACAAAACTTATTAAAAGTCTTGCTGTCACTGCCACGTCCGGCCAGAGCGAAGTCGAGAAAGAATCATATAAATCATTTCGTAGCTTTCCTGGAACGACCCCCCTCAAGGGAGAGTCGTCCCTCTGCCCTTCGTCGATTGTTGGAGTGACGCGAAGCAACTTGCCGTCTTGGCACAGCAGTTACAAATAATAGTGCTCATTAACTCGCCTGCCAGCGTTCCCGATGTCGACCGCAATTTCCGCCAGTTTATCCGACACCCGCTGACAATCTCGTCCTGCCAGTGTTCCCGGTGTCGACTGCTATTCCCGCAATCTTTCCGACACCCACTGACAAAACCCATCTGCACCCCGGGCCTCGACAAGCGCTTACTTGCCTACGGCATCACCCCAAGCCTAAATCTGCAATGATTCCTGGCTGTTTCCCCTCCTGGCAGTCGTTATCCTGCCTTCCAGCGAACATGCCGAGCCTCTCCCCTGCCTCCGAAGACTACTTTCTTACATCTTAACCGCGCTTTTCGGCTTCCCCCGGTTGCATCACTTCCTGGCAACCACTATTCTGGGGTACCCGTGAAAGCGCGTCCGCAACCTCGTCCTTCGAGCCCTTTAGGTACTCGATTCGAAGAGACACTTGCTGAGCTCTGCTGTGAGACAAATCGCCCAAATCCCAACATACTTTGTCTCAACGGGCATCGTTAGCGTTAGGGAACAACCCGCTCAACGAATCCGTGGGACTTCCTGGGGACGTCTAGAAGCAGAGGTACACCGAACGGGCCCCACGTTGGGCGCCATTTTAACGTGGGGTTCTTTACGGAGTTCCCTCTACTAATAATCGCCGCCCGATCGGTATGCGCTCCGCCCGTCACCCAGGGAGTGACACAGCACAACGAGAAGACAGCGAATGTGTTTACTGTACCTCCCGGTTGCCGTCGTCGAGAGCCGGTAGTTTGGGCCCGCCGACCCTTGTCGCCCGTCGTTCAGAGCTCACGGTCGGAGTCCGTGTCCAGGCCTGCGGATCGCCTTTCCCACGCCAGCGCTGCGTAGGCTGGCTGTCCCGGGCCATCACTGCCCGTGTCTCGCTGCGGAACCACCCCGGGATCGTCATAGCCCAGGTCATATGGCCAGGTCTCGCCGTTTCCACCGGTGTTGCTCCAGACCTCGTTGGTGGACCGCTCCGGGGCTTGCCATGGGCCAGGCCAGGCAACCCGGCTCCGTCGTTCCAGCCAGCTTCAGCCTCGCGTAGCACGCACTGTCTCGCGCCAGCTCGTGTCTTCTCCACAGACCGCCTGACACGTGCATTCTACCTCGTCTTTCACCCTCGGCTCCCACAGTGTGGAACTAAATTTGTTGTGCAAGTGCTTTGCACGTGCGTTTTGTTTGTGCTGTTCGTTGCCCACAAAGCATTACAATTGCCTATGGCATTTTGTCGTCTTTTTCACATTTCTGCATGAGTATATTATGTCTCTCAGGGTTGTCCCACACTAGAATCAACATATTTCTCTCCAGACGACATATGAAAGACAAAGTGGAAGTACCTAAGGGACAAGTACGCCAAGGAGGCGGCCAAGGTGGCAGGAACAGAGCGCAGCGGCTGTGGAACCTCGGACGTCTACAAGCCAAAGTGGATCTACTTTGGCAGCTTTCGCTTCCTGACTGTGCCAGTCAGGAAGCCACTGTTTGGCGAAAGTACACTTTCCATATTTCTCATTCGTATGCAACTACACGGTCCTTTTTGTCAATTATGCAGGTCAGAGGCTACAGGAACATAAGAAAGCCAGTCCAGCACTCAAACTGGAGGTAAGATAGCATGCAATGTATTGCGGTGCCTCCTCGTCATTATGTTAGTGGGCTTATAGTTACGTTTCCAGGTGTCTTTCACAAGTGCTGTCATATGCGATGAAACTAACTCTTCTGGTGAATTATAGGAGTGACTCCATCATGCAGCCAGTCAGCTGGATGCACCGCAGGTACAACCAAGCCCACTGATGACCAAGATCCGGTGGTGATTATTTGCCCGTCTTGACTTTCTTTCCGGTCTTTCAGACTAATCAGCATGGGCTGTAGCTTACAAAAGCTATTTCTTTTTGTTTTCTTGTGTTTCTCTATACAGTGCTTTCACCTTGTGGCACTTCCTTTGGCGTTACAGATGTCAACAGCACCACCTTCTTCCCCCCCTCCCCGAATCGCTGTTTTTTTTGGATAACCTTTATCTCTTAAATACTGAGTGCACTGGCTAACCACCTAAATCAGGGGTCAGCCCCTGGCACAGTGCGCATGTGCAGTCGCTGGGCCGAACAGAAGATTTTTTGGTTCGTGTTTTTTGTAGAAGGAAAACCATCATAGCTTTCCGATTTTGGTTAGGTCTGATATTACTGGTTGATGATTTCACTTCGAACTCAAACCTGGAAATCTCGCAGATGGAGAAGCTTTAGAGCTTTATCTTAACTATTCCGACAGTGCAGTATACTTCATTTCAGCATAACTTTGAAAATGGTAAGAGCTGCATCCCTCGTGAGGCAATAAGAGCAACAGAGCAAGGTATATGACAGCCCTCCGCAAGATGATTGCAACCTCGGACAGTATGCTGTCGCATGCCTCGCTCTGACAGTCATTGGCTGGCCGGGCCATTGATTTAACTGTTTAGCAAAGTTATGTTGAAACGAATTGTGATGAGTCTAATCACTCAATTTTCTTGTTGCAAAGACACCGGTAACAAAAACTCTTCAAACTTGGACTATTGCATTATTTGAGGGAGAAGGATTCGAACAACATCTGTATCTTTCAGAAATAAGATCAGACAGACCTCTGGCAAGTTCAAGATATTTATCCAGTGGGGCTTGCTCATCTTTAAGTGGATTATGAGTTGGAGGACTTGTTCGCAGTGTTTTTTGATGATGAGTAAGAGGACTCGTTAAGTTAATTTTCACATTGGCTTCCTATGTTGGGGTTTTCAAATCTAAGGAGTACACTGATGCTTGCTGTGTAAACGGATGTTTTCGAGGATGAAGCATACGTAGTCACACATGCTTTTGCAAATGACAGTGACAGATAAAGAGCTCTACACCTCTGCGTGACTTTTAATCAGTACATTAATCTTGCATGCTTGCATCTTGGCAAGCAATATTGAAATATAAAATGTGTATTGAGAAGGGGCTCAAGTGTTCTGTAGACTAAGTTTCAGAAATCGGCTCAGTGTTAAAGCATTTAGGCTTAATAGCCTTTTCTTCATAATTGCAGATACGTTTAAGCGTGTGTCAGCATACCCTCACAGACACACACACACACACACCTGTTTCCCGTCTGGCCCAACCCCACATTCACTTCGCGTCTCCTCGGCCAGCTGCTTCAAAGAGTTGCTGAGCCCTGATCTAGACTGCTTAGCTTATATTGACATTGGCAAATGCATTTCCAGGACCCAACATCACCCTTCGAGGTCTCGGCTGCTTTCTTTGCTGCAAAGCGTGGAGCAGAGAGTGCACATCTACCAAGGCCAACCCCTGCAGATGTGGAGGAAGTGACCGAGCCCCCTGCTGCACCCCGACATGTGCCTCGGCCTGCTGGTGTTCGGCCAGTAAAGCGAAAGAGGTCCGTGGATGGTGGAAACACACCAGTGGAGCAGGTACTGAGAGCAGCCGCTGCTAACCTGAGGTTTTCAGACTGCCTTCCAGATCCTCATCTGGCTGAGGCACTGTGCTATTCAGAGATTCGTGTGCTGCAGCGCGATATGGATCTTCATTGATCACAGCTGTATTGGGCCTGAGTGTTTGCCTTAAAATGCATGCGCTCATGTTCCCTGACAATGTCTAGGCACTTCAGTTGCAGCCGTTTCTTGGTAGCAGCATGGGTTTAGTCAGCTTGGGTTATTCTTGCCGAGTAACCGAGTAAGAGAACTGAGCACTCTGTCGACTGCTCAGTTCTGTATTGTGTGTCTAAAGCTTGCTTTTCTTTGTTTATTTTTGAGTATATTTTGCAGCATTTTGGTGTTCAAGTTGCTGCCAAGGTGCTGGGTAGACGGAGAAGCCAAGGGCCGCAGACTACTGCTGAACCGCCTGCTGGGAAGAAACGTGCGGCAGATGGCTGACGTCGTCCCCATCAACCTGCATGTAAGTTGTGCATTTTATCCGAAATCGAGTAGAATTGGGTAGGGTTCACTCGACTTTTTGTGGTGTCTGCAGTCTAAATAGATATTATTCTTGTTATGAAGTGTCATGTCTTGAGGCACATCGATGGGCCTATTTATAGGGATTGAGTTCCACACAAGAAAGTGGATGCAAGTATGTGCAAGAGTGTGAGCTCCTTTTACAGGAATCATTCCAAATGCCACAAATTCCGAATTATCGCAATGCTGAAATTATTCTACGTCAGGCGTATCCCAACTGGGGTACGACTGATATAGGAATGCAGAGACAAAAAGTAAAAATGCCAAAACGCGGGGAACTGTTGTGTCTCGATTTATAACATAACATATCTACGAACGATAAAAAGAAAATCTGGAACAGTGCCACAGATTACTCCTAATCAGGGCACGGCCAACACGGCGGAGTGATTTTTCAAACTGGTACTTGTCCTCCCACCATCGCAGCAGGTAGGAAGCTTCTTGCGGGAAGAGTGGTTTCAAGGACGCATAGGCATCTCATACTTCTTTGGTGGGTAAGAACGAAAGGGCTGCAAGCTGCGTCACCTTGATGGCGAAGCCATCTACATAATTTTTGTAAAGCAATACCAGTTCTGGGTCCTGCACTCCTCCATACTGAGTGGCACTAGTGGAACAGGGACTGTGCAGATCTGACAACGGGAACCAACGACCGAATACAGTTTGATTGCTGCCAATTCTAAATCTGCACTCATGGTTTTCGGATTTAGTGCAAGGCCAAGATCTGCAGCGAAGTTCAGTAGTCCTTCGAAGAGCGCCTCGCACGCCATCTGGGTTCTTCGAGTCACGAGGCAGTAAACAAATGGGAACACATGGCCATAAAGATTACCATGAATTTCTTTAACTGCCTGAAGAGCAGCAACAGAGTCTTAAATGTTCCCTCCATGAGCCACATCGGAGTGTCATTCAATTTCCTCAAGTTTCTGTCGGTGAAAAAAAAAATGAAAGCCGTTTACAACTCCATGTAACGCCGAATTGGAGCGCAGCTCTTGAGGAGGAGGAGGGAAGGGTACTCAGGGGAGGGTATACCCCTCCTCCTCCTCCTCCTCCTCCCCTCATTCTTCAATGTCCTCCGGGGGGGGGGGGGGGTCACGTGACCCCGAGGGGGGGGCTCGCGCGGTGCATTGTGGGAAATTTCCCATAATGCACCGCACGGTTACGCCGACGCCGACGCCGACGGCGACGGCGACGCCGACGCCGCTCAAGCCGGAAACGGGCGCCTAAGAGCTGCGCTCTAAAAATATTAATAAGAGTTGAGCTCCGTCAGCGCTAGTCGCCCCGCAGACAAACCCAACCATCTAAAGTTGTTCTTAACTCGCCCACGATTAGGAGCACATAAACAGTGTATGGCTTGTCTGGGCAGTCCGCTTTCCTGTTCGTATGCAATGACGCATACATACCAAGCTTGCGATGTAAAAGAAATGTGGCAACAGTCAGTATTGTTCGCTTCTAAATGGTAGCATCTTTCCAGGCTACCGGAGAGGAGTGATGTCTTCTATTGCACTGCCGACCTAATGGTATAGCAAAAATGCTATACCATTAGGGCAAGTCCTAATGGGATACGTAGTGGAGACAGTTTGTCGAAGAAGCCATCTAGTGGCCTCCTTTATGGCACTAACATGCATGTGGTAAAACAATGACACCGGAGGATGCATACGGAAGTTTTCCTATTGCAGCTTTGTAGCATAGTAGTAGAGGTGCCGTGAAGGCTGTGTTCAAAAGCAGCAAACTTTAGAGCGCAGCTCTTAGGCGCCCGTTTCCGGCTTGAGCGGCGTCGGCGTCGCCGTCGGCGTGGGCGTCGGCGTCGGCGTCGGCGTCGGCGTAACCGCGCGGTGCATGATGGGTAAATTTCCCCGCTAAATTTAGCGGAAAATTTTTCCCGCTAAGTTTAGCGGAAAACTTTCCCGCTAAATCTAGCGGACAATTTCCCCCGCTAAATCTAGCGGAAAATTTTGCCCGCTAAATCTAGCGGAAAATTTTCCCCGCTAAATTTAGCGGAATATTTTCCCCGCTAAATCTAGCGAAAAATTTTCCCCGCTAAATCTAGTGGAAAATTTTCCCCGCTAAATCTAGCGGAAAATTTGTCCCGCTAAATTTAGCGGAAAATTTTCACCCCCCCCCTCGAGGTCACGTGACCCCCAGGCCCCGTGACCCCCCCCCCTGAGGTCACGTGAGCACCCTTGTCACGTGACCCCCCCCCCCCCGTGCCTTCCCCTCCTCCTCAAGAGCTGCGCTCTAACCCGGCGTTACAGGGAGTTGTAAACGGCTTTAATTTTTGTTTCGAACCCAGGCAGAGTTAATAAATTACACACTTTGCAAATTCGAACCTCAGCAAGCTTTGAAAATGTTTATACCCTTTAAGCTCGAACTTTGCGAGGTTCACAGCATCCCCACATGGGAGTGCTGTTTATGTTCTGCGAGTGGCCAATTGCTGGCCCGTAATTTTTCGGGTACCCCAGGTGTTCACGATACTAGTAGGGAATTAGCTGTTGTATGTTTGTTCTGTTTCAGATAGGAATATACATACTTGATTGAAAAGGGTATTTACACCTTACCAACTTCGTATATTTCTAATGGGATAATTGTTCGTGTTTGTCTCATGCAGCCCTTCTTCCTGAATCGAGAAAAGGCCCGAAAGAGGGAATACTTCGCGGCAGATGGGTATCCCGTCTACCGTATCCTTGGGGTCCGCAAGATGAGCAAGCTCATCAAGCTCCATGTCAGGAAGAAGCTCGAAGCACAGTGGATGGGTGTCAGACACTCCCTGGAGCTACCACAGATCCACTCGTGCAGCCACTGCACACTCGTGCAACCACTGCAGGACAAGAGACCACAAGTTGTGGTTGTGCCTGAACTTCATCCGCCACCAATAACCATGGTAAGCTGTGCCAAACTGCATTTAGCTAAAAAAAAACACAGGGTCTCTTTTGTTATCCCCAAGACGACTTGAATGCGAAAGCCCAAGCGCCGATGCATTAAAGACAGACGCACGATTTACGGATGCGGCGGTACCCCAAGTGTACACCAAGTAAACAATCTAATCTCGAAGACTGCATAAACATTGTGGCTCCCTGAAATCAGAAATACACTATGGGCAATCTTTATTAAGACGAAAACCTTATATGTCTCATCGTTCAGCTCATCATTCAGTCCTTGAGAAAAAAATATGTCAACAATACGAAAGTTACCAAAACGTCTACGTGACATCTGCAAACATTAATATTCCCCCAGAAAGACTTTTAGCCCTACGTCCCTCGGCTGGTGTCGAACCAGCAGCCTTTCGTTCTCTAGTTCAAAGCAGTACCCCTCAGCCCGTGGCGGTACGTAAACGTTTTAGTACCTTTCGTATCGTCGACATTTTGTTTTCTCAAGGACTGAACGATGAGACATGTAAGATTTTCGCCTTAATAAAGATTGCACATAGTGTATTTCGGATTTCAGGGAGCCACAACGTTTATGCAACCTTCAAGATTAGATTGTTTACTTGGTGTACACCATGCTAGGCCACCTGTGGTTTCTTTTGTATGCTTGTCTAAACAAATGATTTGATGCAGTAATGAAACAGTAGTCAGCACTATGAATTCATTGAGTGCATTAGTAATGACAAAGTGTGCCTACTGGTTAAAGAAGGATTACGTGTTTTCAGACAAATTCGAAAAAAATCCTAAAAATGACTAGCCGGTAAAGATCCGTCAGATCGTATTTCTTCAATGAACTTCGATTGTGAAGGTTATATGTGGCCAAACAATAAAACCACTGGATGACTTTTTTTTCGCAAGACTACTCAATACAGGCTCCGACTTTCCAAGAAAAGATCTCGCTTCCCTTTTAAAATATTGACCAGTTAAAGAAAAGGGGAATAATTTTGCTAATTTCTGCTAAGGACAAATCATGGATCTATTTCTGGGATAGTTAAAAAGCTAAGTAAGCCAAGACCTGAATTTTTCAAAAACTACAAAAATCTGAAAACATGGAATCCTACTTATAAAGGAACACATTTGCTTTTGAGTGACATCCCACACCCTCTCTTCTCTTCCTGCAGCCAGCAAGCCATGGACTGCCCGCCAACGACGGAATTCTTGCGGTGCCGGACCTGCCCGATAGAGTGACTGGGGAAAGTTTGTAACATTATTAGCATAGAGGATGTGATACACAAAGACTGCTGGAAAGTACACTGCAGCCCCGTTGCTGTACATTGTTTTGCAAGCCTTGCGTCGCACGTCCTCTATGATGGTAATGTTACTTATTATTCATAGTCAACCAATCTGACAGCACTGGCAAAACCTTCTCAAACAGCCTTTTTAAAGGCCAACCATATCCGTTTTCGAGATGCCCACTCGTGGAAGCTGCCTCACGTGTCTCGGAAACTTTATAGTTGAAATCATTAAAAAAAGCGTCCAAATTACCTGGAATATGCCAAGATCTACATAACATCACTTTTACTGTGCATTCCCTTTGCTGAACAATCTGCATAGTGGTGGAACCACAGAAATTATAACATATTTTATGTGTGGATGCTACAACCTTTTTAGGAGCCTTTCAGTTAAGACACAAAACACAGAATTTAGAGAGGTACAACGTTTAACATTAATTACGTTGAAAGCGCAATGTTTCAGCCCAATATGCCATTGAAATATAAAATGTGTCTACAATTTAAACATAGAAACACACTTCCCTTATTTTAATCATGCGTCAACCTATTTTATACCGAATAGAGCAGCATGTCGGCTGCCCCGGGACAAGTTTGTGAGCAGTCTATAGTCTTTCTAGCCTCCAAGAAATGCTGGCACTTCCATCATTAGATGCACCGAAAAGCCAAGAGAAAGTAAACAAACGAGAAAATAACTGTATGGAAAGGTCTTTATTCCGTGCTGGTCTTGGGGGGAAGAGAGAGGGGGCACAAAGTTTTCTTTTGCAAGCGGTGATCACAATGACGTCGCAGCAAGACTTGTAGCAGAACCTGCATGCCTGTTCGTTTGCGGGTGCAAGCACCAAGTCTACCAAAATGGAGTTGCGGTTCATTTGTTGTGCGGCAAACATTTCTCGCACTGCCAACTTTTAGTCAAGGCAACAAATTCTTGGCCACAGTGTGTACACCCATGATGCTCGATAAAGATGGATCTCCATTGTGATAAACAACTCCTATCCACCAAGCAGGAGACACGTTCTCTAGCAGTCAGGCTCTGCCGAAAGCCCCAGGCCCGTACCTGCAAAGTACACACAAAAAGAAACAAAGAAAAGCAAGCATTAGACACACAATACAAAGCAGGTTGAATGTCTGACAATCGGAACATGCACTCCGAGCAAACGCCTGTTAGTAAGAAAGGAGGGGACAGAATAGTTAGCACAACGTGGACCTCCTCAAACTGTCGGGGTGGGATCCGGAACCCACACTGGTGTTGCTGCAGAAAGTTTGTGCACCTCACTCGGGATTCACATGGAACATTCATACAACCCTGGCTGGCTTCGGAAGTGTTAGCTAAATATTAACCGCTCCGGCTTCGCAAGTGTTAGCTAAAGGGTATTTGACGGAGCATGTGGATATATCTCTCCGTGTACTGTAAGGACCATACGGTGCATACACAGTTTTATTGCATGTAAGGATGGTATATGCAGTTAACGGGAAAGATGGCATGCCTATGACCTATGACAAAGCTTGGCTTCTGAATAAAGATCCATGAAATTTGTGATTTAGGTGGAATATGGAAGAACGCTTTACCGTTGAAGACCGCATAGCCTTTCTCCTGCAGAGATAGTGTTGTCGGCGCTCGTAGTCTCCTTGGTCAGCAGTGGAGCAACGAGAGACAGGAGATGCTCAAACCTTGAAAATACGCAAACACGACTGGCTACATGCACTATTGAACAGATGGGACTCAGGAAAGCATCTATACACACATGAACCGTTGACGTTGTGGGAACCCTGGGGTTCCCTCTATCCCTATCTAGGCCTAGCTTCAAGCAGGCCGTGGGTGTCGTCGTCATCAATGGCGTCGGCCTCCCGGATACAAGGAACCACGAGGCCGAATTCCCCGAAGGGGCCGGCTCTCCCTTGCCCATTTTGGGTGAACGCGCCTTCGGCACACCCTAGAGAGTTATAATGGACGCGACTGCTAGCGGCCTCCCCGGGCGCGTCCATTCTCCGAGGCTACATAAGCTGGCCCCGAAGGAGTGCCAGGGGCTCTCGTCGGCGGAAGCCCCGGCTCTACGGAGCTCGGTTTTTCTTTGTGGGCTTCCGACTTCCCGTGAATCTGTCTAATGCGGCAGCGCGGGAAACCGACCGGGTGATACTGGCAATTGAGCCAGCGCCCAGACTTTTCTTGTCTAAGAGCGAAGCGTGTTGGCATCTGAGTCAATAAACACGTCTTTATCCGGACCAAATGAACCTTTGTGTTTCTACGTGGTACCCCAAAGGGGAATCCCACATTTGGCGCCCCAACGTGCGGCTTTCCATGGACTGCAAAGACAGCAGCATCCATCTCCTTTCGCTAAGATAGCGAACCAGGTCAATTTCCGGCCAAGGATCAAACAGGTGGACAAAGGGAGAGGCGAACGCCCGACACCCGCTGCCACTCAACGGCTTAGTGGCCACTTCAGCCACGCACGGACACAATGCAGTGTCTTTTCAGCCGAGCTCGCTTCCAAACGGAGGTGACTTAACGCCCGGAATACGTCCGAGGCATTCCCTTTCGGGACGACGCCAGCCTACTTCGCTGGGAAGAGCGCACCTGCGCTTTTCGAGGTCAACCCCGTTTTCGAACAAAGAGGCAAGCGCAGCTTTTTGCGTTCGAGACGGCTCGCGGGGCCCACCCAGAGTGGACACCCCGTCAGCGCACAAACTAAAAGCGTATCTCGGAGCGAGAAAATGCGCTGTGCCTGCATCGCCCACTGCTAGATTACGCAGCGCGGGTGATTGCGAACAACACCGGTCCCAGCCTAGCGAGGGTGCGGAGACCGCCGATGGTGCCCTTCGTCGCCGCGTCGACGGACCAGTAGCCATCAGGTTGACCAAGCGACCCCCGGAACAAAGGCCCTGCAGGAAAACTGAGTGAGTCAAAATGATTTCCTTTTTACTCCGTCTTTCCTTCCCGCTATCAAGGGACAGAGGACTGGCGTGAGCATGGTTTTCGGCAACTATTTAGTATGTTCCGTTTACCCGCGATCGACTCCGGCCAAAAGTCAGGGAGCGTCGCATGCAACAATAACGTTAGGAACCTTTGAGGGCCACCTAACGAGTTGCGACCCCGTAAAAGCGACGTTACTTGTGAAAACGCCGCGGGGTCCGGGAGCAGTTCAATCGTGCTACCGGACAGTGCAACAGGTTGAACAGCGTCCCGAGATGATTGCGTGTCCGATTAAGGTGACCGCCATGCGGTCACTGGACGATATCGTGAACCACGGCACTCGAGGTGTTCGTTGGGAATCGACGGTAGCACCGATGAGTTTTTGATCGCTCAGCAGAACGATCCGGGGTGTAAATATGTGAATAGTTGTAAATACTTTCGCGGACTCTGCGGAGTCGGGCGGTGCGTCCGCCGGGCGGTACGCTCGCCACTAACGTCGCTAAGCAACTCGTATTGTTGCAGACGGGCTTTGGCAGCCGGGCAGCGTACTCGCCGGGTCGAGCAACTCGTGTTGTTGCCGATCGGTGCCGTAAATAGTCTTGTATTGCTATTGGCACGGGGTTTCTTTTTGTTTGGGATCGGTTTCTGTTCTTGCTGATGCGGATAAACTCGTGCTACGGCGCTTGGCCTCTACGAACATTGCAGTTCAAGGTGGCTGTCCTGCGCGGCTGGGAGGTGCATTCGGTGCTCTCCTTTGTTCGCGTTGGCCAGGGCAGCACGCGGCTCCAAGACTTTTCGAAGTTAGGTCGCTGTGCTATACCTGGCCACAGGCATTTGTGTTTTAGCCTAAGGTAAAAGCTAACATGTTTGAAAAATAACAATGTTGGCGAGCCTGCCCGATTGCAGCCCTGCATCGTTTCAATATCACAAGAAAGGACAGGGTGGCGCATTTGAGATTTCATTGCGCCCGCAAATCGAAGCGATTAGGCATCGTTAGCAAAAGCAGCTACAAAGAACTTTGCCTCGTCGAACTGTCACCAACAAATCCATTGTCCGGGGTGACGCGAGTCAGCTTGGTATGTGGACATCCGTGTTCACATTAAGCGGAGTCGTGGAACTATTTTCACAATAACTTCGCGAGCCGAGCCAGTGCGATGCACGTGACTCACGGCAGAAAAGACACCTTTGTCTCTGCCTCTTTTTATCTCTGGGGCCTTGTGCACCCAGAGATTGGTCGAGTGTCCTCAGTTGGACGGCTCCACCTTGCTCGGAATTTCCGAAGCTTCCTTCTTGGGGAACGAAACGGGAGAGGGGGCAGAGCGCAGGCTGCATTCCAGTGCCCGGCATTTCCTGAGTCATGGGGCCACATCGAGGTGGCATCGACGCCAGGGAGCGTCATCGTCGCCGTCGCCGCAGCGTCGCCGGCCTGCCTGTCCCCCTTCCGATCCCCAGAAGATCCGGCTCCTCGGCTGCTGACCAAGATGGCGGCAGCCACCCTCCCGCTGCCTGGACTCGTCTCCAGGCCAGCAACACGTGGCATCCAGTCGCGGACCCAAGCTGTGGACCCGTGCCGACAACAAGCAGCTCGCATCTCGTCACGGACCCAGTGACAGTGCTCGTGCCACATGGTGCGTCCCCAAGGAGAGACGCCCAGCCGTCGACCTTTCCGCGGTTCCACGAACATTTTGTCGTGGAGTGACCGGGCCGTCCTTCCTGCCCAAGCCAGGCCACTACGCGGACATTTCAACGCTGCTCCCGGTAAGCCTGCCAAGAGGCGTGCGCTGCAGAGTTCGACTGCACCCGGCGTCCGCTTACAAGCAGCGAGCTAGTGTTTTTCAGCATGTACCGCGCTGATCGTTTTTTTATTTCTTTGTGCTTTTTCTTTGCGGCATGCTCTTTTCGCTCTAGTGTTTTTTTTATTTTGTTTTTGAGAGCCGGTAGGCCATTTTATTTTTTTAGGCCTACCTTAGCCTTGAGAAGGGGGGAGTGTGGGAACCATGGGGTTCCCTCTATCCCTATCTAGGCCTAGCTTCAAGCAGGCCGTGGGACGTCGTCGTCATCAATGGCGTCGGCCTCCCGGATACAAGGAACCACGAGGCCGAATTCCCCGAAGGGGCCGGCTCTCCCTTGCCCATTTTGGGTGAACGCGCCTTCGGCACACCCTAGAGAGTTATAATGGACGCGACTGCTAGCGGCCTCCCCGGGCGCGTCCATTCTCCGAGGCTACATAAGCTGGCACCGAAGGAGTGCCAGGGGCTCTCGTCGGCGGAAGCCCCGGCTCTACGGAGCTCGGTTTTTCTTTGTGGGCTTCCGACTTCTCGTGAATCTGTCTAATGCGGCAGCGCGGGAAACCGACCGGGTGATACTGGCAATTGAGCCAGCGCCCAGACTTTGCATGTCTAAGAGCGAAGCGTGTTGGCATCTGAGTCAATAAACACGTCGAAAACGGACTCACTGTGTTGGTGTTGCCTCTCGCCCACCGGAACCCAAAAAGGGGTTAATTTTAAAACCCACATTTGGCGCCCCAACGTGCGGCTTTCCATGGACTGCAAAGACAGCAGCATCCATCTCCTTTCGCTAAGATAGCGAACCAGGTCAATTTCCGGCCAAGGATCAAACAGGTGGACAAAGGGAGAGGCGAACGCCCGACACCCGCTGCCACTCAACGGCTTAGTGGCCAAGTCAGCCACGCACGGACACAATGCAGTGTCTTTTCAGCCGAGCTCGCTTCCAAACGGAGGTGACTTAACGCCCGGAATACGTCCGAGGCATTCCCTTTCGGGACGACGCCAGCCTACTTTGCTGGGAAGAGCGCACCTGCGCTTTTCGAGGTCAACCCCGTTTTCGAACAAAGAGGCAAGTGCAGCTTTTTGCGTTCGAGACGGCTCGCGGGGCCCACCCAGAGTGGACACCCCGTCAGCGCACAAACTAAAAGCGTATCTCGGAGCGAGAAAATGCGCTGTGCCTGCATCGCCCACTGCTAGATTACGCAGCGCGGGTGATTGCGAACAACACCGGTCCCAGCCTAGCGAGGGTGCGGAGACCGCCGATGGTGCCCTTCGTCGCCGCGTCGACGGACCAGTAGCCATCAGGTTGACCAAGCGACCCCCGGAACAAAGGCCCTGCAGGAAAACTGAGTGAGTCAAAATGATTTCCTTTTTACTCCGTCTTTCCTTCCCGCTATCAAGGGACAGAGGACTGGCGTGAGCATGGTTTCGGCAACTATTTAGTATGTTCCGTTTACCCGCGATCGACTCCGGCCAAAAGTCAGGGAGCGTCGCATGCAACAATAACGTTAGGAACCTTTGAGGGCCACCTAACGAGTTGCGACCCCGTAAAAGCGACGTTACTTGTGAAAACGCCGCGGGGTCCGGGAGCAGTTCAATCGTGCTACCGGACAGTGCAACAGGTTGAACAGCGTCCCGAGATGATTGCGTGTCGATTAAGGTGACCGCCATTGCGGTCACTGGACGATATCGTGAACCACGGCACTCGAGGTGTTCGTTGGGAATCGACCGGTAGCACCGATGAGTTTTTGATGCTCAGCAGAACGATCCGGGGTGTAAATATGTGAATAGTTGTAAATACTTTCGCGGACTCTGCGGAGTCGGGCGGTGCGTCCGCCGGGCGGTACGCTCGCCACTAACGTCGCTAAGCAACTCGTATTGTTGCAGACGGGCTTTGGCAGCCGGGCAGCGTACTCGCCGGGTCGAGCAACTCGTGTTGTTGCCGATCGGTGCCGTAAATAGTCTTGTATTGCTATTGGCACGGGGTTTCTTTTTTGTTTGGGATCGGTTTCTGTTCTTGCTGATGCGGATAAACTCGTGCTACGGCGCTTGGCCTCTACGAACATTGCAGTTCAAGGTGGCTGTCCTGCGCGGCTGGGAGGTAGCATTCGGTGCTCTCCTTTGTTCGCGTTGGCCAGGGCAGCACGCGGCTCCAAGACTTTTCGAAGTTAGGTCGCTGTGCTATACCTGGCCACAGGCATTTGTGTTTTAGCCTAAGGTAAAAGCTAACATGTTTGAAAAATAACAATGTTGGCGAGCCTGCCCGATTGCAGCCCTGCATCGTTTCAATATCACAAGAAAGGACAGGGTGGCGTATTTGACATTTCATTGCGCCCGCAAATCGAAGCGATTAAGCATCGTTAGCAAAAGCAGCTACAAAGAACTTTGCCTCGTCGAACTGTCACCAACAAATCCATTGTCCGGGGTGACGCGAGTCAGCTTGCTATGTGGACATCCGTGTTCACATTAAGCGGAGTCGTGGAACTATTTTCACAATAACTTCGCGAGCCGAGCCAGTGCGATGCACGTGACTCACGGCAGAAAAGACACCTTTGTCTCTGCCTCTTTTTATCTCTGGGGCCTTGTGCACCCAGAGATTGGTCGAGTGTCCTCAGTTGGACGGCTCCATCTTGCTCGGAAGTTCCGAAGCTTCTTCTTGGGGAACGAAATGGGAGAGGGGGCAGAGCGCAGGCTGCATTCCAGTGCCGGCGGTTCCTGAGCCATGGGGCCACATCGAGGTGGCATCGACGCCAGGGAGCGTCAGCGTCGCCGGCCTGCCTGTAACTCTTCCGATCCCAGAAGATCCGGCTCCTCGGCTGCTGACCAAGATGGCGGCAGCCACCCTCCCGCTGTCTGGACTCGTCTCCAGGCCAGCAACACGTGGCATCCAGTCGCGGACCCAAGCTGCGGACCCATGCCAACAAGCAGCTCGCATCCCATCACGAACCCGGTGACAGTGCCCGCGCCACATGGTGCGTCCCCGAGAGACGCCCAGCCGCCGTCCTCTCCCTGGTTCTTCGAACATTTCGTCGTGGAGTGACCGGGCCATCCCTCCTGCCCAAGCCGGGCCACTACGCGGACCTTTCAACGCTGCTCCCGGTAAGCCTGCCAAGAAGCGTGGGCTGCAGAGTTCGACTGCACCCGGCGTCCGCTTGCAAGCAGCGAGCTAGTGTTTTTCAGCATGTACCGCGCTGATCGTTTTTTTTATTTCTTTGTGCTTTTCTTTGCGGCATGCTCTTTTCGCTCCAGCGTTTTGTTTTTTTATTTTGTTTTTGAGAGCCGGTAGGCCATTTTATTTTTTTAGGCCTACCTTAGCCTTGAGAGGGGGGGAGTGTGGGAACCATGGGGTTCCCTCTATCCCTATCTAGGCCTAGCTTCAAGCAGGCCGTGGGACGTCGTCGTCATCAATGGCGTCGGCCTCCCGGATACAAGGAACCACGAGGCCGAATTCCCCGAAGGGGCCGGCTCTCCCTTGCCCATTTTGGGTGAACGCGCCTTCGGCACACCCTAGAGAGTTATAATGGACGCGACTGCTAGCGGCCTCCCCGGGCGCGTCCATTCTCCGAGGCTACATAAGCTGGCCCCGAAGGAGGGCCAGGGCTCTCGTCGGCGGAAGCCCCGGCTCTACGGAGCTCGGTTTTTCTTTGTGGGCTTCCGACTTCCCGTGAATCTGTCTAATGCGGCAGCGCGGGAAACCGACCGGGTGATACTGGCAATTGAGCCAGCGCCCAGACTTTTCTTGTCTAAGAGCGAAGCGTGTTGGCATTTCAGTCAATAAACACGTCGAAAACGGACTCACTGTGTTGGTGTTGTCTCTCGCCCACCGGAACCCAAAAAGGGGTTAATTTTAAAATCCCACAATATAAAGGTTGCCTTATCTGATTGGGACATATGTGGCCTGATATGGGAGGCGGATATACCCCTATCTGGCAGATCCAGATATGGATATATAAAAAATTGGGTAGATCTGGCTAGATAAGCCGTATAGAAACCGATGTGCTTGATAAGGCAAGATATGCCCAATTTTTGATATAACCATATTTGTTTTTTTATACATGTCCAGATATGCCATTTTCGTAAGTGTAGGTACAGGTACAGTTACTTCAAAGATACTTTCTTTTTTTTTATTTTCCCCAAAGTTTTCAAAATATATCATAAGTAAAGCTTTTTGTACAAAGGATACACACAAAATCGAGTTCGATAAATGTGCTTTATTGGTATCAATGCGAGAAATAAGGAAAACCGCATTCACTTGAGCATTCCAGGACACGTTGTCTTTTTCACTTAAGTGCTCTATTTGACTTTAGAGTCAGAACCTCCTTGAAGTGTTTATCTGACATCTTCGATCATAGTTTAGTAGCAATCTACCTTTTGGTTAATATGTGCTGCCACCTAGATACGCGACTGGGTTCGAGACTAAGTGGCTAGAAAACAACACGCGCTAAAGGCCTCTCCCACCTGTTCGACACCCTAAACGTCAGCCACATCCTGTTCGCCCATTGACGTGCAGTGAGCCTGTGACCTAGATACGGCTCCCCAAACTCGCCTTTGTCCCCATCGTGGGTTCTCTTCTGCCCCAAAGTCGACACAAAGCAACGATCTTCCCTCTCTGCTCAGCCAGAAGCGAGAGAGAGAGGGTACCAGAACCATTTACTCTCGGACCGATGTTTCTACAAAAGGTTCATTGTTCCTCCTACTCTAAAACGCGCTCCACCGCCGCACTGCTTGGAAGCGGCATGTGCTCGAGATACTCCGGACTTCTTGTCGGAGCAAGTTCGGTTTACCTGCTCCCATGAAGCAGATTAGGAGGATGTTTCGAAGTTAAAGAAGTGCTTGCAGTCTTCGTCGTCACTCTTTTGTTTGCCTGACAACGCTTTTTCCATAGTTGATATTTGCATAAGTTCGTTTTTAGATCATCCCAGGCCCGCTTCCGTTCCGCTTCATTGTTTATCCACACTACCTTAAATTTTGGATGACACACGGCATATATTATCAAATGTTTTTGTTCTTTCATATCTGCAATCCTGTTATTGATCGCTGTGACTAAGCTATCGACTACCGGGCGGCGGCAGTACCTCAAGTCCTCCGTCAGCAATGCGGACATGCGGAACGGCATCGCTAATTCGGCACTGGCTCAAATGAACACCGCCATTCGCTAAAGTGTCGTTCTATGTAACATAATTCGTTCGCTAAAACGTCGTCCGATCAAGTCAGTGCCTCCCAGGTCGTACCCAACTCAACGTTAATCACGGCACATGGTAGTCTGTTAATAGTTCAAGATTTATAGGGTCTACCATTTTGACAAAGTGAATAGAAAAGTACCCGTAATAATGTAACTTGATTTAGTTACAAGTTACTGGAACATGTATTTAAGATACAGATACAGATACCTAGAAATTAAAGTACTTAGGTTTGTACCTCAGGTAAAAAAAAATACCTATAGATACCGATTTCCAGTTACTTGCACCTAGGCACTTTGTAACCCGGCCAATAAACTGTTCATCCCTGACAATGCGGGGGAAGCTATAGGTGTTCGTTGGAACAGTCACATGTCTATCTTCCGCCAAGTAACCACGCTCTCGTTCGTACCCAAACGTGGAGAAAGGGATGGGTCAGGTGTTCAAAGGAAGGTGGCTGATTGATTCTGGTAAACTCGTAGCAAACCTCCACACTGTCAGCTTAGGGATGAACGAAGCATAGTATCGTCGTGATGACATGACGCCGTGAATCTGTCATGCCTCGAGTTCGTGACCCGTGGCCTTCCAGAGATGTCTTTACACGTAAGCTTTTCTCCTTCGCCTTTCCAGCCCGCCCTTGTGCGTCGGTTGAGTTTTGCGTACGATGCCTTGCACACTGATGGCCGTCGTTTATTTGCTCCCCTGATGTCTCTTTTATTACATTCCACCATGCAAAATAATTTTTCTCTTTATTTTAAAGCTCGCAAACAAACTTTCTGAATCGAGACAAAAGAAATCTCAAAAGTAGTGAGTAATTTTTGCGAAATTACTGCCTGAAAGTGAATCATTACCTTACTGAATTACCAGCCTGGAAACGTAATTCATTTCATTCATTAACGCAAAAGTAATTTAATTACTGTAATTTCACTACAGTAATGTCATTACTGACATCTCCGACGGCCGTGCATCAACTCTGGAATCAGACGCCTGTTGAGCTTTACTACCGTGACGTAAGCAGCTTGTGCAAGTCCCGAAATTTCTGCTTCTATAACTGAAAAAATATATCGTAAAAGTTTGAGTATCGATCCTCATAAACAAGAATAAAATGCCATGACGCGCGCTCAACACAAAGCCGTTTTTTGTTCCTTAATAATGCGAGTCCCATTATAACCATGCGTTACAATGTGATACGTTACAATGTAACCATTGTAACTTATTAATGCGAATCTTGAATCCCATTGTAACAATATCACTTCTAGATATTTTATTAAACCACATTTTTATTTTGTTGTTTTCCTTGAGTCTTGTGTTGCGCGCAAGAACTCACGTCAGGAAGATACCTACTAAGCTATGCGATCGTGCCACGCACGCCGTTGTACAGAACTCCGGAGTTCCTGATATTTATAGCTATTTCCTCTTTCTCTCGTGAATTGAAACGTGGTGGCGCTAGTGTGAAAATAGCCCCCAACCAGTTCCTGTTTTTCCGAACTAGATGGCGGGTTTCGCAGTAATTGAGAAATCAAATATGCACGCTAACGTCTGGAAATCGCCACATATAGCACTGTCAGTCTTAATTGAATCTTACGATAAAAGAATGATAAGTAAAAAAGTTTGAAAATATACATGAACCGGAAGTGTTCCGGGGCTACCCAATAATTGGCGCCACTGAGCTAGATGCCCCCCCCCCCCCCAAAAAAAAAAAAAAAAAAAAAGAGGCGAATATTCTAATCTTAGCGATGCCATTAAATCCAGTGTTCTGATATTGTTCTAATCTGGCAGTGGATTTTCTTTTAGCACATCATATATATAATGTGCAAGAAGGAACTCCGCCGGTATAGTCATGAACACAAATATCGAAGAGGAAAACCTTTCCCAGCCTCCGCAAAATGGAACACCACTGCACGTGTGCTTTTATAGCAATCTACAGTTGCTTAGAAGTTGTTCTATTAAAATCGATGAACTGTTCAATGGAGGGTGTTTAGCAACTGCTACTTTGCAGCTGCTTACCAGAAAGGAGCCACTGCTACAGAAGGCTTCTTTTGTGTGGGCGTATGACCGAACCGTACTGATCAAATGGAAATAAACATTACAAAGTGATAAAAAAGCAATATTGTAGAAGACAGGATTCGAACTCCGGGTTTTATCATAACTAGGAAGGTGTGGTAACCACTGCACCGCTCCAATAGTTTTTCACGCGTGACCACACCACTTTGTCATTCAGCATTTTCTATTTGTCTCACAAATGCTCCAAATACAGAATGTATCCAATCAGAGGTGTTCTAGAGCAGCGGTTATAAATGTTTTGGCCGTTGCGGACCCCCTAACCGAATCAGAGGTCATTCAGGGACCTTCACTGAGTACACTATTGATAAAGAAAAAGCACGATAACCGTTAGGCCACGGCCGTGGCCTAACGGTTATCTCGCTTGCCTCCCACGCGAAGAGCCAGGGTTCGATTCTTGGGAGAGACGTGTCTTTTATTTATTCTTGCAATTTCGTGTTCTGGTTAATTCGAGAAACCTGTTGCCGGTTCGAGGTCCGAATGTTCTACGCCTCCAACCTTCTACGCCGATTGTTCCAGAATCCCACGAGTGTATACATAAGGGGCTCCGCGTGCCGAGGCGCAGTCCATTTCGCCCCATCGTTCGACTCTGCTGTTTCGCCGACTTCGACACCCGTGACGCTCTGCTGTTATCTTCTGTTTCCTTCTTATCTCTGGGCACAAGACCATCAACGCAAGCCCCAGTCGCTTCGCCTCTACAATTGGCCACCCAAGCCAGGACCGAGGACGTCATTAAGCAGGTTTTTGTTGCTTGTTTTTGTAATTTTAATTTGCCTATAACTTCTTAAATAAAGCGACATTAGAGAAAAGAAACGTTTCACCAAGTTACTGCGTTCAGTGCGCTCAGGTTCGGTGCAAATTAAAAAGCAGTCAAAAAGACTTTGAAGGGCCCCTATAAGTACAGACTACAGAGGCAGCCGAAAGCTACGAGCTAATGAGATTCATCAGACAGCGTCAAAAGGGCACCATCATGGTGTTCCTCTTGCTTCTGTACGTGTTGTATCATCGCTGAACCAATCATAAACACAAAAAGGCCCAGTAACTGGCTCCATTAGCTCCTAGCGTCGGCTGCATTTGGACTTAAGTTGAAACGAAGCATAGCGCTCCAAGTCGTTAATTATTGCACTCATGCCATGTAAACTAAAAAAAGATTGCCCTTTTTTTCCCCAAACAAAAAGTCTCACTATATGAAAAAACACTCCTTTGTATAAAATTAAAAAAAAGTTGTCGTAAAAAACAAAAAAATAAACGCTGTTATTGTTAACTTATTGGGTGGTGCACAAAAGCACCCGACGTCAAAAGCCCCGTGTCAAATTACCCGCGGCAAACGCCCCGCTCTTATTGCCCCCCTTTCAAAAGCCCCAGTTTCAGAAACCCAAGGCGCTAATCACCCGTGCCAGGTGGCCGGGCCCTCAGCGCGAGGGCAGAGTATTCTGCTTTTAACTAAAGATAAAGTAACTGTGCACGCGATCTTGTGACACATAATTACGCCATACCCGGGGGAATGACTAGTTAAAGCTTCCAGTTCTTCAGGCGTTCCCTACACGCATTCACGTCTTGTGACGTAAGAAGTCAGAACAAACAGAAAATAGCAGTCACTGGGCAAAACATTTAAAGTTGGAGCTTTTATGAATAAGCCTTGAATCAATGTTTTCGTCGACTCTGAAGCACGCTCGGATTCACAGTTCGGACGACGTGGGTTCTGTCGAAACGTTTAACCCGTAGCTCATGGCCCTGTTCTTATTACGTACGGCACCACACTATTCTTCTTACGTCGTTATCGAAATATTTGTATTCATGTAGGCAAATAAAGGCTATAATTCTACGTCTGAGTATACTTCTATGACAGCGGGGGAGTGAATTGCTGGTAATGCAGATTTATGCAATTGGCCACTTGTACGTCAGTTTAAGTTTTTTCGGCGGTTCAAGTTAACCTTATTAGCGGCGAAGCTCCTTAGGGGCTAGCCATGTCCGTCCGTCCGGCGTCCGGTGCTCGTGCTCCTGCTCGTGAGCTCACGTGCTCGTTTAGCTAGGGCAAAAAAAAAATGATGCAAAATGATTAAATAATAAAAAATGATGAAATATGTTTGCGCAGTCGACAGGATTCGAACCTGTGCGGGGAAACGTCCCAATGGATTTCTAGTCCATCGCCTTAACCACGGGGCCACGACTGCGGGACGAGCAGGGGGCTCTGAGATGTGGTAGTAATTCAAGAGCTGGGGATGTCATGGATGAAACGTTGCATGTAGCCGCTCAACGTCTGTAGAGGAGAGGGCGCTGCGGTCAAATGCGGATATAATCGCGTTAAACTTTGCATGCATTGGCTCAACGTTTATAGACGAGAGGGCGCTGCGGTCAAATGCTCAAATGCGTATATAACTACGTTCCATACCACACACTCTCTTTCTGACATGGATGAAAACGAACGAAAGGCTCGGCATGCTGCGGCTCAGCGTCTACGCAGACAAGCACCACCAGAGCTTTGCCCCAATCAACATCATTCACTACGTGGAGATGCGGTAAATTTTGTGGTGTTCCTTTCACTTAAAAAAACCCTTTGTAGACCCTCGCGAAAGTATGTTAAGACATAAAACCACGCTGTTCGAAGCACAAAGAGAAGTGGGACAGGGGCAGTGAGGACGGGGCTTTTAGCACGGGGGGAGTACGGGACAGAGTAATTGAACGCGGGGCTCTCGAAACGTGTGGCTAATGACGCGGGCTTTTGCAACAGGGATCTTGCACGCGGGGCAATCGTGCTACACCCAATTTATAAATAAAGATAACGCAAGAGTAACGTGCGTTACGTTTTATCGGTAACGATAACCCGTTCCTTTTACCTTGAGGTAACGTAGGTCGATAATGCGTTCCTCTCTTTTGCAAGTAACGAATAACGTCTTTCGTAACTTTTTTTCGGTAACCCCTACAACACTGCTCTCAACGTACCTTCTACGCAGAGATCTCCTTTGTTGGAAACATTTTCAAATACAGAGGTCATAGACATTCACAAGAGACCAAGCGGTCAAGCCCACAATACCTGGACTTTCAACCAGTCTTGTCGGTAAGGCGTTACAAGTAACGGTGTTACCGTTAAGGCGTTACTTTTTGTCGGTAACGTAGTAATGTACTCGTTACTTTCTCAAAAAAGCAACGGGTAACGCACTTACGTTACTTAGTTATTTCAAGTAGCGGGTGACATAGTTATGTTTCTCGTTACGTCTTTCCAAGATCAAACAAAATTACGCGTCCAATTTTTTCTGTATTTTTAAGTGCCAAGCCATGTGAATTTTTAAGTTTCTTGCATTTTTAATGCGAAAGCATTAAATGTCTCATAGAGCGATCCGTCGTTATTTGAGTTTAAAGCCGGCGCTATCGTTGTCTGTAGCAGCGATAAACGGCACCTAAATTCACCTGAGCGAAACGGGACCGAAATTCCCATTGGCTGCGACGCCTCATGTGCATCCATAGCAACGGCGCCATCGTTGCGAAGGAGCCAGCCGCACTGCTGGCGGCGCTGCGCGAGAGGGTGACGTGGGTATGCGGTGGCGTGACGTTAGGCCTAAAGTTAGGGGTAACGTTACGCTTCGAGGTAAAACGTTGTCAACCGGTACCAACATTATTAAATAAGCTCAGTTACGGAACTGCTCATAATCACTGCTTGCACGAGCAGTACCCCCCCCCCCCCCCCCCCCTCCTCGCTCATCACAACTCGCCTCCCGTCGTTCGACGCGTCGGACGACTGCTATGGTAACTGCAGTGTCTGCTATGAAATACATTCGTTTCGAAGCACAGCGTCTACTGGGTGTATTAAGGAGTGGCCAGGCTCTTTAAATCGACCGCAAAATTCGGTTTCTTAACCTAACGCGCTACGACTTTGTGTAGCGTTGCCCACAGATTGTGCTTTTTTTTTTCGTGAAATTTGCAAAGAGCGAACTTACCCGAGGAAAAAGTAAAGAAAGAAAAAGGCTTAGCTCCTATGGAAATGCGGCGAAGCCAAAGGTCTTCAAACAATACGGCGCCGTTTCGCACGGGAGGCAAGAGATGGCGCAAGCGGTCGCGATGCCAACTGCGCCAACGAACGAGCATACGGCGCCGAGAACCGGCGTCTTTAGCAGACGATCTTTTCGACTCAAAAACGGCGCGAGCTTTTCTGATATCAGTTGCCAATGCATTATTTTATCATCCTTACTGATAAAACATATTGAATGGACACATAATCGATTAAAAAGATGGTTTGTCGGGATATTTTGACTGTTTTTTTTTCGGGGTACTGATGTCGTCTGCTTTGCAGTTCCTTGTTGTTACCGCGCCTGTTTTTGTTTCTGCGACTGTAGCCGCCTGCGGAACGCGCTCCGCTTTTGAGTCAAAAATATCGTCTGCTAAAGACGTCGGCTTTCGGTTCGGCGCCGTATGCTCGCTCGTTGGCGCAGTTATCATCGCGACCGCTTGCGCCATCTCTTGTCTCCCGTGCGAAACGGCGCCGCATTGTTTGAAGACCTTTAGCTTCGCCGCATTTCCATAGGAGCTAAGCCTATTTCTTTCTTTACTTTTTCCTCACGTATGTTCGCTCTTTGCAAATTTTACAAAAAAAAATGCACCGTCTGTGGGCAACGCTGCACAAAGTCGTAGCGCGATAGGTTTAGAAACCGAATTTCGCGGTCGATTTAAAGAGCCTGGCCACTCCTTGATACACCCAGTATTAAAGGGGTCATGAAACGATTTTCCTACTTCTTCCTCCTTAGCTTTAATCCTCAACTCAAATGCGAATTGTGAAATCACGTGGTCGTGACATACCTTCGGCACCGGTGCTATGACTCCTAGGCTCCACCGTGCTTTTTATGCACACCATAGAACTTGTTATTCCCCAGTAACAATAAGTTCCGTCAGGGCACTCATTGGCCACGAACGCGAATCCAAATATTCGTCGACAGATTGATTGTTGACGAGCGCATACGTCCGAGTGATGCAGTTCTCGTGTCCAATGCGTGAGCTGGGCTCAGCTGACGTCAGTTTGGCGCCGGTGACGCGCTTTTGGAACCGCGGATGTATCATAGTGAAAAGGCGGAGAGCTTTCGAAGGAAAGAAGGTACAAAATAGTCCGCTATATTTTCAAATGTTCGTACCGAAAAGCTGGCTTTTGACTTTCTAGCCTCTTTCTTTTGGCCAACTAAACGATATGCGATTAGTAAAGTCCCAATTTAAAATCATTCATCCCAACCCAAAATTCGTTTCATGGCCCCTTTAACGTTGACCGGTTCCCGCTGCTGGGGCGATGATGATGATGACAGGGCACATGATTTCAACGCGCGCCACGCCGAGCTTCGCACTCCCGCCGCTGCCTCACCCAGCGGCGCAGGAGTCACCAGCGAGCCAGGGATGCTTTCGCATTCACAACTCAACTCCTGGGAATTTTTACAGCGAAGCTGCTGTACATGGGTTGCACGTGACGTCATTCAAAGAGCGCTCCGATGACCACCAGAGAAGAGGGCAAGAAGGAGCTCCCCTCTTACCAGGATCCTCTTTTGTGCCTCTCAGATTTGCACAAGCGTCGCTATTCTCCTCTGAGAAGATTATAGAAGATTAACCCGTAACTCAAAATTCTTACAAAAGTAGTTTTCCTCTCCTCCTCGTACATGGTGGTCAATAGTATGCGATGTGACGTCAGTGAAACCCATGTATGCGCTAGTATCTGGAAAAAAATGTATCCGCCAATGTTGACAGAAAACTGCCCACTGGTCGTGATAAGTATGAATAAATAAAAATAGAAAGAGGGGGCAACCAGCGTGAGTCAGCCTTCCTTGGCATTATTAGATAGTAGGTCCTGATCCCTTGTTATCATCTCTAGGCATCGTCCTCGAGGTCGTCCTAGAAGTCCTTGAGGTCGTGCAAGGCGTCGTCCTCGAGGTCGTCCTAGATGTCGTCCTGGAGGTCGTCCTCGAAGTCGTCCTAGAAGTTGTCATCGAGGTCGTTTCCTATGTCATCCTCTAGGCGTTGTGCTCGAGATTGTCCTAGAAGTCGTCATCGAGGTCGTCCTAGACGTCGTCCTTAAGGCCGTTTAAGAAGTCGTTTTTGAGGTCGCCCGAGAGGATCGTCCTAGGCGTCGTCCTCTAGCTCGTCCTTGAGGTCGTCCTAGACGCCATCTTTTAGGCGTCGTCATAGAGGTCGTCCTAGACGTTGTCCTCTAGGCATCGTCCTAGACGTCGTAAAAATAACAGCTTTGCTGGTCCTCCATCTTCACGTGAAGTGGAAGGGCTCTACAATTTTTCTTGCGAGTATTTAGGTAAAACCAGACCTGTACACGTTAATAAGAAAAGTAAGGACTTACAGTTACAATACAGATACCCTAAATGTAGCTGATTACAGTTACTATTGTACTTCCATAAAAGTAAGTGACCGTTACTTCAAAAAGTAATCCGTTACTTTCGCGGTGTTACTTTCAAAATTATTGTCCTAGGGTAAGAAACAAAAGACACAAGCGTTACGATAGCGTTCATTGTCGCCGCAACTCACACTTTGTGACCTAGAGCAACATCTGACTCTCAAAAAATCTCAACGAACATCTTGCCTCGTTTCCATGCGAAGATGTCGTCCGCTGCACTGAACATCTTTTCAGCCCACCTTTTCCCCAATAGGTGCTGCCACCTGGACGCGCGACTGAGTGGCTAGAAAACAACGCGTTCGCAAGGCCTCCTTACCCGCTCGACACCAAAAACGTCAGCTGGATCCTATTGGCCCACTGAGACGCTGAGTCCTAGCTACGGCTCCACCAAACTTCGCTTTTCTCTCCAGTACTCTTACAGAGAAATCTTCTCTCTCCCTCTTGGCCAGAAGGAAGCAAAGAAGAGTGAAGAGACAAAAAGAAAAGACCCGCACAGAACCGCTACACCAGCTCGCGTGCACTTTGACTTTTTTTTTTTCTTTTGTATTGTTTATTGATGGAAGGAAACACTTTGAACTCAAGAGTTTGCCTAATATTGTTTGCATGGAGAGCCCGGTTCTTTGTATCAGTGTACTTCCCACTTACTTGTAGGCGAGGAAGTTCAAGAATTACAATTTGCAAACAACCGAACCACAAAAAAAAAAGAACAAAAAAAAGATTTGAGTTGAGGTTTAGGTGGCGTGAAGAAAGGCTTTGGGCATCTAAAGAATGTCAGGCCTATCGTTTTGTAGATGCAGGTGACAGTGTGATTCAAATAATACTTACACTTACAAAAAAAGCACACGATTTTTTATATTTAAGGTTTTCCTTTTTTTGCGAATGAAAACAAAAATGTAACAAATTACAATTGTTCCCCAAAGTAAAAAAGTTAGGAAATTACTTTACAATTAGTTCCTAAAATATGTAATGATTCCCTTACAAAATTACTAATAAATGTAAGGGATTACAAGTAATTTCGTTACTTGTAACGGATTACGTACAAGTCTGGGTGAAACCATAAAAATATAAACTAGTTATACTCAGTTTCTGCATGAACATAATGTTTCTTGAAATATGGCGCTTATGTATATTCGTACCGTCAAAAGAGTAAAACGTGTTAATTCATATTTACCAAAGTAACGCAAAAGTAACCTGCGTTACTTTTTATCGGTAACGGCAACGCGTTCCATTTAGTTTGGGGTAACGTAGGTCGGTAACACATTCTTTTTATTTGCAAGTAACGGGTAACGCATTTCGTTACTTTTTTTTTCGGTAACGCCTACAACAATGCTCTCAACCACATTCCACGCAGCAGAGATCTTCGAGGCATCTTCGAATACAGAGAACATTCACATTCAGAAAAGAACAAGCGGGTAAACCCACAACACAATGCCCTTATCATCAGGCACGACGGAAAAGAGTTTCGGGACCTGCATCCAACATAAACCTGCGTGGAAGGCGGTTGAGAGGGATTGTATTGTGGGTTTGACCGCTTGCTCTCTGTTGAATATGTATGTTCTCTGAGTTTGAAGATGCTTCTAACAAAGGAGATCTCTTGGTAGAAGGGGGTTGAGAGTGGCTGGGCCGGTATTCACTGGTATTCACTGGCAACCATAGCTGAGTAGCTCCTCCGAGCGTGCAGACGGCGAGTTTCTATACAATGCTTTTGCACCGTGCACTCCACACCATCAAGATTGCCTGTCTTTGGAACCTTAAGTGTGAGCAGTAGACTCAAATATGAAGTCCAGTGAATACCTATTATAAGTTAGCTGAGTTTAAGGCGTTCGAATGGCATGATTAGTCACCACCAGCCCGACAGCATACTCACATACTCTTTCCAACAACAGTTGGGGAAACAACAGCTGTTTTCCCAAAATAACAGCCCTCGCCAAAATACTTCTTCGCCTGAGACAAAAACTGATTGTATCAGTTAAGAGCATGCTATAGTAGATGTAGATAGCTTCAAAATTATCATTATTTATGCAATGATAATCACGGGAAAAAATTAATATTTAAGATAGCCATTATCCATTTTTAGTGGGGTACATTCTACAATAAATTCAATAATGAAAAAAAAAAAAACGTCTGGGAGCCCGGCCGTGTTTTCTATCAAGATTGCAAATGAGTTACATAATGATCAACAAAATATTAAGAACTGAAATCAATGTCGCAAAATACCCTTTCATGGACCCGAAGATTAAGCCTTCGGGAGAATGACCTAGGAAGGTCGCGCAGGAGGCGGGACAATTTTTTTTTAAACGTTTTTATCCGAGGACCCAACCGAAATTTTTATCGGTTTAGTTCGGGTTCGGGTTCGCGGCTTTCGGCTCAGTTCCGGTTCAGTTCCGGGGAGCAAAACTAGCGGTTTAAACCGGTTCGAACCGGTTTGAACCAATAAATTGATAATATATTTGTCGCGTTTTTTTTTTTAATTGGCACTATTTCCGTCGTGAAACTCTCTAGCTTTTTTTTTTATCATTCGTGCAATCCACTTTTATTTTCAGGTACCAAGAATAAGGAATCGTATCATCTTATTTTGGCAAAGCAGCAAAATAAAATCAAGATGAACATACAAAACGTAGTGTTTATACTACTCAACATAAGTTTGTTTACCTCAGTCATAAATATCTTACTTAAACCGTTAAAACCTCTCAGTTTAAGTAAGATATATCTGACTGAGGTAAACCAATTTATGTTGAGTAGTATACCCGTGATTGATACAACTTTGCGTCGCCTTGTTAAAGGTTGAATCTTAGTGGTACTCATGACCTCAACAATTAGTTACAGTGCATAAAACGGTTCAAGTAATATATATCTAAGGTAAACAAATTTATGTTGAGTGGTCAACCCCTGATTGGTACAACTTTGCGTCGCCGAATTAAAAGTTGAATCGTAGTTGTACTCATGACCTAAAGAATTAATTACAGTGCATAAAATGATAAAATGGACAAATCGTACTCATATATATTGTGAAGTATAGTTTACAAAATACGTTTCATTATACACATAATGACGACGCAACTGAGCTAAAAGCAACATTATTTTCGAAATTCCACAAAAGTTTTAGAGCCAGCCCTTTCAGTTTACCTTTTATAAAACACTGAGTGGCAACCACAAGGCTTGTTTTCCTAAACAATGTTGTTTACACTTAGCTCCGTGATTGCAGGCAAAAAATCGAACAGAAAGGAGTGATCATAATTGTTCACTATAAACCAGAAGTCTCCAAACGTTTTGGCTAAAGGGCTGCATTGGGCACCTGTGGCAGTTTGGAGGGCCGGAAAATAGTTAAAACAATATAAAAGAGAAAATTCCAAACAAATAAGCCTAAATAGGCATTTAAATGCAAAACAAATTAAAAATACAGCAAAAATTCTGAAACAAGTGTGGTGGATGACATTACAAAATAGTTGTAACCCAGAGAACGCAACAGGTATGAATCAAAGCGCATTGAAACTTTTGAATATTCATACAGGGCAGAAGACCAATAAGAGAGATATATCTGCTGATTACAATTTGCAAGGTCATTAAGTCCGATATTCATAAGAACGCTAATGATTTGTATCATAGTCACACAGACATGAAGCAGAAAACTACGAATGTGTAATGCTGCGGGTAACAGTGTACAATATTATGGCGAGAGATCCCGCGTCTGATAGTTTTCTATAATTCCTTCTGATATCTTCGTTTTCGCATTCAATGCGCGTCGCAATGCCATATTTTGTTTTCACGCCCATTTAATTTTAGTTTGCGTGTGTAGCAACGGGCCGCGGGCCGGGCGTCAGCGGAAGGACCGCGTCCATTCGTGGGCGGGCCGTAACGACTCTGGGGGCCGCATCTGGCCCGCAGGCCGGGGTTGGGAGACCCGTGCTAGAATCTCTACGCACTTTCGTACTCAGATTGAATCTTGTCATAAAATAGCGGGCAACCAAGTGAACATTTTCTTATACAGGATGAACTGGCATAACCTCTCTCTTCAGGTTATTTCTTGACAAGATGCCTGTTGATTCAATCTGCAAATAAGCATCACCCTTGCGAATTGATAATTGTTTTGTTAAATACACCAAAGTAGTATTTTATACTCTACTCGACATGGCAACTGCTTAACTGGTCACTTTCTGACGGTCTGCGTGCGTAGTCGTCATAATTCCACCACGCGCCCCTGTGTACTTTGTTTTTGTCCAACCCACAGACACAAAAAAATGCTCTTCAAAAGAAAGAGGCAATAACAGAGATCTATATGTTTTAGAGGTTACATCTGTGTCAGGATCGCACAGTTATTTAAATTAATCCGCTTCAAAACCACAAATTTGTTTAAGGCTCTCCCAAATCCCTTAAACACGAGCTTATCGAGGATAAAAACGTCGGAAAATATTTGCTGAGTATTTTTCTGATACTGTGGGGCACATTTACCATTGATACATATCTTTAATATGATCGACCCCTTATTTATGTTGTCAAATCTTCAGTCAGTAATTAAATATGCTTTCATTATCATCAATAAATTTGACTGTATGAAAGTCACATAATCGCTTGAGACCGACACGGGAGGACGATACTCGAAGATTCGCCAGCTGTTGAAACTGCGGAAACATGCCTTTTCGTTCGCTGTTTGGCAGTGTGAAACACCGGGTCGAGGGGAATGCCAAAAAGGACTTTCTGCTCACATGATAAATCTGAAGGCAAACTCACGAAATGTGATGATAAGCATTACAACTGGTATTATTCGAAAGAATCCGATACTTAATGCCTTACAGCAAAAATAAATACAGAAATATTGCCGCGTGCGAATAGCCGAGTCAGCAGCGTGCTCGACTCCCACGCCGCTGACTGGGGTTAGAACACCGCCAGCGCTTGTCCATTTCATCTTTCTTTTTTTTTTGCATGACTGGAATATTCCAGATGACTCGAGAATATTGTTTGTTCGAGCTCGGAAACCTCTAGATGCACACGCGCGCTTACGAAAGGAGCTTTGCACGACTGCTTTAGTCAGTCGCCCTTCGTCGCCGTCACGGTCTTTGTTACTTTATGTTTCTCGGCACAAGTTCACCTCATTAAACGTTAGTTTATATTTTATTGGTCACCTTTGTGTTTTTATTCTTGACAATATAATGATGTTACTAATTACAGATTAATAGCACGAAGGACAGACGAAGATTCTTATAATCCTAGCATAAATCGCGATTGGTAATCGGCTTGCATGAACTCGAAACTTCGCGAAATTCTGCCTTTGGAGGCTAATTTTATATTAGGTTTTACGTGCACTTGTTTTGAACCCTCATTTTAGAACGCTTTGCTATATCAATTGTGCGCTCCTACAATTTATTAGGCTGCCGAATATCGTCGCGAGACTGCTATATACACTGCTCAACTTTGCAATGTTGATATCTACTTTCGCTAGTGTTGCGAACATCGCATTTCACCAGAAAACTGAACTGTTTAGCGTGGTTTTCACATGACGTCATCGCACTGTATTCTAGTGGTCATTGCGATTTGTTCTTGCTGAGAAAAGCAAAGCCGGTGGTGCAAAATGCACGATGCATGCAAAAGGTTCCCGCTCAGCGCAAGCCATGTATTTGAGAGACAGAAAACATTCTTGTTTAGTGCAGCGTCGTGAGGAGCGGCGCGAGCCTGTGGCACCACGAAAACGCGCTTTCTTTCAAGTGTTACTTTGCAAACAGAGTAGTTTCCGGGGCCACGCTTTTTGGTGTGTGACGTAGAAGCGAGACCGAGTACGTTTTCAAAACACCACCCCTTCCCCCTTTTTTTTTTATTCCTGAAAGACTTCCTCCTCCGTTTGGGGGTGTTCATTCGACAATTGCAGTTGTGTCACTTATTAGCTGTACTACTCCATTGGTTTTATTCCGCACAAACAAAATGAAGTTTAAACAAAATATAGAGATGGTCGAAGCTATACTTCGTTTCAGCTTCGGTCTGAGCGTGGCCCATGTAATGAGCCGAAAGGCCAATCAAACAGCGAAGAGGCACAACGTCATGGCGTGCTCTCTGCAGTTGATAGGACCAGCGGGTATTCGCCGTCTCTCTGTGCGTGCTCCTTCGCCGGCTAGTCCTATCAAGCGCCGAGAGCACGCCATGACGTTGCGCTTTTTGCGCTGTTTGATTGGCCCTTCGGCTGATAACATCGGCCGCGCTCGGACCGAAGGTGAAACGAAGTATAGTGGGAAGATCTTGAGAAGGACACTCCTCAGATACTAATGGTGAATTCGGGTGGTCGCCTCTCTCCTCTGACATCGATTCAGCAGAGCGCCCCCTCCTCGCCGCCAGAGCTACTCGGGATCCTTTTCAGCCGATCACAACTGCTGGCTTCAGAGCGCTCTGACATTCTCAGACCAATCGCCGAAGTAATACTTCTTGACATTAATAATGAATAAAAAAAAAGTTCTACAGCGTACGGTGGACGATTGAGAAAAATCTACGCTCACAACGTGATTAAATAACGGTTGTGACGTAAATTGTTTTACGCATCGGCATGTAAAAGAAAAAGAAAACACCAGTATGCGAATTGATTTTTGCAGAACGGAACGAAAGCCAATGCTTGGAAAGAGTTGCGAACTCGTCGCGTTTTCGACAGTGAACGCGCTGCGATAGCGGTCGTGCGTACGGCAGAGCAGGCAGATATAAAATGGTTAATAAACCGCATTTTTCTCACGGCGAAATATCGTGCAAGCAGTGCATTATATTCGGCTTTCCCTTTATTTTACAAAACAAACCTTTGAAAGCACTTTTACCAAACCTGAAAATTTCTTGAAGCGACCACAAAACCGGTAACAGCGGCGAGCTCTGCGAGCTGTTTTCGTCGGTTATTCTTAGCGGATTCACCGCCGTGAGATGAACGTACTCGTGAGAGCACTGGGATTACTTCACACGTCAACTTTTCCTGTTACGGTCGCAAACGAATGCCGTCCCGTCCGTTGTAATCCTCGCACCTTCGAATGCACACGCACTTTGTGAAGCCACACATCAATCACCGTTATGCCGGACCCCGCACGCCACCACAGACCACTGCCGGCCACCGTCAACACAACCACGTGATCCCCGTCCAAGTACCACATGACACCTGCGCCGCTCCGCACTCTGACGGCTACCGGCGGAGTGCTAGGGAGCGCTCTGAGAGGGAGAGGCGCCGTCGGATTGAACCAACTAGTGGGACTCAAGGTTACTCGCACGCAACGCCACTGGCCAAGGAACTCCTTTGTTGCGGTGTAATTTCAGAGACAAAAACGATCATTTTCATTTAATCTCACCTTTGCAAAATTTGATGACGTAAAGTGGGGATCGCAGTACACTCATATGACGATATGTGAATGCTGTTCATAGATTGGACCCGAGCATTGCGTGGTCACTCGATTTGGGCTCGTGATAATTACTAGCTCGAGAAGCATTCGGGTAGTGGCCCGTGTCCAATCACTGCAACGGCGACAATAGCCGAGCCATATAACAATGTCTGGAACTCAGCGCGTGTCCTGTGCTTTGCCAACCCCAGCGCGTGGTTATGATCAACATTGGCGGCACATAATCGGCTCCAGATCACGTGGCCGCTTGTTCTGGCTGCGAGTTGAGGGGTGAACGCTGCTCGTCTTTCTTTAATTTTTTACTGGGACTTCTATTGCGTGGGGTGAAAAACGAACACGTGTTTCATAGGTCATTAACGTCAGGAATCCGTTCTAAGCGGTATTTGCGCAAAGTACAAAAATATGTTGCATCGCCCCTTTAATGAACAGCTTTCCCCTCCTCAACTCGCAGACAGGCGGCCTATTGATCTGACGCTATTTATATACCGTCAATGTTTATCACAACAGGGGTGGAAGCGCTGAGCCAATTGTGTCATTCTGCTCCGAAGCGTAAATGTTGCGACAAAATTAACCATTTCTTAACGTTTGATGACAACAGGAGCAAGTGCCTATTTTCATCTGACGAGAATGGCGAGAGCGAAACGGCTCCTAGATAGCCATTGGCTGCGACACGTCATATTTCCAGGAAACGCCACCCCACAGAAAAGCCTCGTGGCGCTCCGGCCCGCACGTCAGGAAGGAGCGCGCTCGGCCGTCGATCGCTTTCGTGTCAGTCGTCGCCGGAGCGGGGTGGACCTGCGGTTGCTTCTGTTCCTCGGCGTTGAGGAACATCGCGGCGCCTGAGGCATCGATATCATCGGCGGCCGCAACCTTGGCAGTACCGAAGCGTGGCCGTCCACGCCAATACACCGTAGACGAACTATAAGGGAGCGGAAGAACGGCATACATGCTTTCGCATTCACAACTCATAAGAAGTGCTTAGGTAGCCTCGGAATTTCTTATTGCTATTGCGTTTCCATATTCGACCTAATATATGAGTAATGTAGAAGCGTGTGTTGTTCGTTATTTGCCTAGAAATGTTCATTTAATTCAAAGATGAAACAGTGGACTCAAAAAAGCAGTTCAGTGCTTTACTGATCTCATGTTTATTGGCGACATTAATTTCTGCTGCTCATTTGATGTTGAGTTTTTCTAGGCGGGAAGAACTGCTTTTGATAACACCGGAGAAGGGCACACTTTGTTTACCAACAGAAGATAATAAACGTCAAAGAACCTAATCGCTTAGTTTTTAAAGGGATTATCCGGTCAAATTTCGTATTCATGAAAACATTTAGACCTCATTGTCAATGGCTGTAGGAGCATATTCCACGACAAATCTGAATTTTGTGTGCTTCCCTGGAGGAGTAATTGTATTTTAACCCAAGCGTGCATAAACGGCGTTTTCTTCTTCCACCTTCAGGGAAGCGGAGTTTCTGAGGTAACCTAAGGCAAAGAACGCGCCGAACTGAAGTGCACTTCGAATTTTGTCCTCCGCGTGAGCGGTACGACGGGGTTCACCCTCGCTGCTGCGCTAGATTTTTTTTTTTTTTAGAATGAAAGGGTATTTTCGTTGTGCGGTTGTCACGCGCCACACTTCTCCGCGACATTTACAGTGGCGAGTAATATGGAATGCTGCGGTCCGTCGGAAGCACTGTGTTCCCACGGAGGAATGAGGCATAGGTAGGGTGCCTCGATGTCCTTCTGTTTAGGGTGATGCCACCCTTTGTGGTACCCGATGCCGACAGCACGCGCTCACGGGTGAAATACAAAGAAATCGACGAAAACAAAATGTCGCCATAGCACAGTCAGCGCCACAAACGCGTGCAGGGACACGCGCTTTCACGCGCTTCTAAACAAAAAAGAAAAATAAAACTGTGCGACAAAATGGCCAGATGTCTCCACCCTAAGCAAAGCGCACATGAAGGCACCCTAGGCATAGGATATGACAATTGCAAGACTGGTGTGACGTCACGTCAGGCATGGGAGTGCAGCCGTTGATACTTGCGAAATTCGGCATGGAGTTTCGTTCAATTATCCGTCGTTGATTACACTAAATTGGGGTGTCGTTTAATGGAATAAAAATGGCCTATGTTAATCATTAGGCTCCCACCAGGTAACCATCACGAAATCTTAAGAACTTCCGGTTTTCACCGGACAATCCCTTTGGAGCGGTGCAACGATATTCAATTGAAATGTTTTTCACTTCACACGAGCTTACTGGCACTAGTGGGACTCAAGGATACTCGCACGCAACGCCACTGGCCAAGAAACTTCTTCGTTCCGGTGTAATTTCAAGGACAAAAGCGATCATTTTCATCCAATCTGCCCTTTGCAAAATTTGATGAAGTAACGTGGGGATCGCAGCACACCCCAATGACGATATTTGAATGCGGTTCATAGATTGGACCCGAGCATTGCGTGGACACTCGATTTGGGCTCGTGATAATTACTAGCTCGAGAAGCATTCGGGTAGTGGCCCGTGTCCAATCGCTGCAACGACGACAATAGCCGAGCCATAACAATGTCTGAGCGCGTGTCCTGTGCTTCGCCAACTCCAGCGCGTGGTTATGATCAACATTGGCGGCATATAATCGGCTCCAGATCACGATGCCGCATGTTCTGGCTGCGAGTTGAGGGGGTGAACGCTGCTCGTTTTTCTTTCATTTTTTTCTGGGACTTCTGTTGTGGGGGGGGGGGGGGGGGGGGGGGGGGGAAACGAACGCGTGTTTCATAGGTCATTAACGTCAGGGATCCGTTCTAAGCGGTATTTGCGCAAAGTACAAAAATTGTTGCATCGCCCCTTTAAAGGGATACTGAACCAAAGAATTCAGTGTCCGTAATAAGTGGAGCACGTTCTTTCCACGAGCCAGCAGCCGCCTGTGTGCGCGAGCACACGCAACGAAAATGACGTCAAAGACCTCCATTCGCGCTTAAGATGACAGTGAAATGCATGGGCTTCGAGCCAAAGGAGAATAAAGACAGGCTTTTCATATCTACAAGGGAACGCTACGTGCTTGTTAGACCAATTAAATGCTTACCTTTTACACCAGACACCACTGTGTAGATGAAAAACTTGTCTTTATTCTCCTTTGGCCCGAAGCCCATACATTTCACTGTCATCTTAACCACGAATGGAGGTCTTTGACGTCATTTTTGTTGCGTGTGCTCACGCACACCGGCGGCTGCTGGCTCGTGGAAAGAACGTGCGCCACTTATTATGGACACTGAATCCTTGGTTCAGTATCCTTTTAAGTGATTCGGTTCATTTTATGACCCCTAGCCTCCTCAAGGGAGGACATTTTGTGGTACGATTTGTTAAGCACACATACCCGAACGTTCATATTAACTCGTGTACAAGAGTGTAAAAGTTATTATGACATCTTATACGTTCTTTTATTTCGATAAATACACTCATATATTTGCTTTTCCTGTGGGGCACTATTCAATACGTTTCCAGAATTTATCACTCTTTTAAGTCAACGAAAAAAAACAACAACAAAAACAACAACGATATCTTTTTTTTTTTACCGGAAACAAAGATATGTTTCGTGCTACAGGCAACTCATTCCCTCCCTGAATCGCTTTACGCACTACACTTGCTGACAACGAAAGAAAAGCCGGACGTTGGGAGCCAAGAGCAGCAGCACTTTGCAGTCAATCAAACATTTACGTTAGCCAATAAGAACGCCGAAAGACAGCGGAAGCATTAGAAGTCACACCCTCTGTTTCTTAAATTGTCAATGACAATAATCTTTCCCGCCCCCCCCCCCCCTCCCCCCAAGAAAAAGAAAGAAAAGCACGCACTACTTACCAAGAACTCGGAAGGAGGCGTCGACGAGTCACGAAAGAGTCCCTGAGCGCAGGAAAGCACCAACAACGTAATCCAAGGGGAACGCAGGCAGAGCGGACGTTCAACAGGTCTCGAAGAGCACCATCCCCACCGACGCACCAACGGCGCTCCAGGAGCAGGAGCTAGCACAAGACCACCGGTTCTCTTCCCGACTCCTCCGACGCACGAGGTTGGGGTTTCCGAACTCCGGGCGCGAAGCAGCGCACAGCGAACCGACCGTTCGATGCAGCCGATCGTACCGAACTGCCGGTGAGCTCAGAGAGCTCGCGGGTCCCGTCCTCCGAGTCGGTCGGTGGGTTCGGCCGAGGAACTCCGAGAGGCGCTCCGACTCCGGCAACAAACAAATCGAGACCAGGTCCCGCGCATGCGTCCTTTAAGGTCGGTGACGTCATTGCGGCGGAGCCCGGGTGTTCTCGTTTGTTGTTGAGCTTTTGACGGGCGGTTCAAACTCGTTTTTTTTTTTTCTTCAAGCGTTACGGCACATGAACGTTGACAATAAGCCTGTTTCTCTCGTCAAGGAGGCGCGAGCGCGCCTCCTGGGGCCCTAATCTGGACGCTTGGCGAAAAAGACGGCGAGAAATCCGGCGGCTCTGATTGGCAAACGCCAAGGTCAAGTGCGTAGTTGCCCAATCACGGCCGTCAGATTTCTCGCCGACTTTTTCGCCAAGTGTCCACATTAGGGCTCCTGGTCGAGAGAAGAACGCCACTGTGATGGAGCACATTGAACGAAATTGACGTCATAGACCTCCATTCATGCTTAAAGAACCATTAAAAAACAATTTTTTTTAGACAGTGGTTGGGAGAGGCGTGTAGGAAAAAATGAATTTTACGCGAAAAAAAAGTTTTAAAGCCATATTGACGGCGCTAGATTTACTTTAAATTGTGCGCGCAAAGTCCATGATGTCACGGAATGATCATACACTCTTTCCATCTCAACGAAATGGTCATAGACTCCCTCCACCTCAACGTGATGGCCAAGCCGATCAACCTCTCCTCCACGCACCCGAAATGTCGATAGAGAAAACAAGTGGAAAGTAAGTGACTACCGACTAAATGGCGTCTCGCGCTGTCAATATTGCTCTATTTTTTTTTTTTTTCGCATAAAATTTATTTTTTGACACGCGTGTCCCAACTAGACTGTTTAAAAAAAATATTTGTTTTTTCAGTGGCCCTTTACGATGACATTGAAATGTATGGGCTCCGGGCAAAAGGACATTTAAGATTCGCTTTTCATCTCCACGATTGAAAGCCGCGTGCTTGTTAGACTAATTAATCGCCTACTTTTTACACCAGACCTCATTGTAGAGATGAAGAGCCCGACTTTCTCCCTTTTTTCACCGCTGCGTGTGTTCGCGCACACCGACGGGTGCTGGCTCGTAGGGAGATCGTGCGCCACTTATTATGGGTACTGAAACCCCACCCTTGGTTAGTGTGATTCTGAACCAACAGATGGCGGTTGGATCGTATTCCAGGCCTGTACATCAATGCGAGAAATCGTGTGCGGTGGTGCTTGGATACAGTGGGATATTTTTCTATATCTGGTCCTTCGCTTGTTTTTCTCCGCGCGAGCTTTCTTTAGAACGCGCACGGCTGCGCCAGTTCTCGTGCACGGGGGCCAGTTTCCTACGCGCCGAGCTCAAGTCTCCAGCATATGCGGCGTCCAAGATATGCTCATTTGGCTCTTCGTCTGCAATCAATGTCCTGGAGACTCGGGCGTAAGTTTTCAAACATTCGGTACCACTATGTACAAATTGGAAACACTTCTGACAATTCGGAACTCTACAGTCCCGTCTTATGTGTCTTTTGCGTTTGCAACGTAAACAGAGCGGTGCACGACCTGAAATGACAATCAGCGCTGCTCCGCCAAATATCTTCATCTGGTTCGGTACGTCTTTGATGTTTGCGCCTGTCTTCTGTTCCATGCGGGCTAATCTAGTTGTCGACTCCACACCTTTGAAACCTCCAGCACGCCTTGTTTCCCTTGCAAATTCAGTCACGTTCCCGTAGGGCTTCAAGACCTCATGTACGACCTCCTTGGGTACATGGGAAAGCACCCAGTGTAGTCAGAGGCGCACTTCAGTACTGTTAGGGTACATCACCAAACACCTCAGGTTCTTTACATTGAGTTCACTGGCTTTGATCACCCGCTGTTTTGCCGCTGCAGATCGAAGGGTCAGCATCCATACGTGATTCATCTGGAAGGATCCAAAGGCGGTGATTTCCTTCAAGACATCGCACCTTCCAAGCTCATCTCTAAAGTCCTCGATCCGCTAGGGTCATCCTCGGAGGTCACAGTGTAAAATCACTTAGTTTAACACAGCAGTTTCCGTGATCTGCGGTGGCAGGATAACTTTGTATTCACCATTTGAGGCAAAATACGATGATCCGCGACCGTGCACGGAGGCCGAAGAAAACGCTCCTTGGAAGCTCTTTTGTTTTCGAACGTCCGACCTTCTCGTCGTTTTAGAGGTCGTAGGTCACGCAGAAACGCTTGCATGGCTTGGGAAAGGGCGGAGGTTTATATTTATCCATCGCGTTCTACACTTAGTAAACACCAAGCTATTACGGAAAACACACTGAAAAGAAAAATTCGATCTCCTAAGAGCTCGGAAGAGCCTCCTCCCACCCCTCTCTACTTCAGCAGAGCGATCGCTGGGGAGGAGGTCGCCTCCTCTTCAGCGTTCGCTCTGCTGAAGTAGAGAGGGGTGGGAGGAGCTTCATTTTGATTTCTTAAAATAATACGGAAATGAAATGACATAGCCCCAAGCCATAGCCTCCTCTATACTGACAAAGCCTAGCAGATCGCCACGAGAAGCGGCCGCCAAAATTGAAAAGGTAGAGCGGCAGACAACGGATGAGAGGAAAGCCATGTGACGGGCGCCCCGCTGCGGCCAGACGCCGAAACACAGCTCTCCCGAGCGATGGAATGTTCGCTCGTTCTCCTCGCGTTCCTCGCACTACCGCTTCTTTTCTCGTCGGGTTTGAAAACCATGTTTCGGGTCCAGGCCACTGCAAAAGCTGTGCGCTGACGTCCAGGTTCACCGGGAAATGCTCTCTGCCACCAGATCCTCGCCTTCCAAATATGCGACCGGGCACTCTATGGCTCCGTCGTCGATCTGCCAGGCTTTATGAGTATAGAGGAGGCTATGTTGTTGTTTATCGTTACATGCCATAAAAGCAAGAAAGAAGGGACTCGGAGTGGGCTAGCGCACACCAGCTCGGAACACGTGGAGCGAAAGCTCGCGCTGCAGAACCCGGGGATCATGGGTTCAATCCCTACTCCTGTCTGTTACGATCTGGATGAGATCGTACCGGCGTGCGGTACAATTAAGTCGCCCGTTGAGGCAGACTAACTTCAGGCTGTATAAACATACGCACAACCAACTTGTTTTTATTTTGACAGAACGACAGACTTTAGGTCTTGCTCGAACCTCATGAGCTCCAGAACATTCATAATTTGGGAAGCTTCTCCAGCGCTTCTCAGGGCAATTATTAGCTTTCCTTGAACGTTCTTTACTTGCTTTTTAAAGAAGGACAAATTTCATGGGGTTATTTTTTTTATGATCCACGTAGCAGCGCACAGGTAGACAGTTACTCAGAAATCCAAACACGCAAAAAAATACACTCGAACAGCCCTGACATGACATATCAACCTTGAACCATAAACTTTTAAATCTGAGTCACCCTGCTCATGCATCAGTGAAAAATACAATCTGAAAATACGAGTCACAACAATATACGTGTTCGAGTGCCGCGTGCCAAGTTTCTGCTTGAAAGCATTGCCATGCGGCATTGAAAGCGCGGACCTCGGGTGACTCGTGTTGGAGTCTGTATGCAGACTGTCTTTTCTAATGGAAATTGGACGACCCACAGCACGATTAGGGGCAGTTAGTCAGTTTCATTCCCCGAGTTTCCTTTAACTAACCACGACAAACATCCACCAGTTGAGAAGACCCCAAACAACAGGTTAGGAGGACCTAAAACCAGTTCAGGTTTTTGGCTTCTCACCAAACATAATGAGAGTATCAATAACAAAACTGGAACGAAGCTTTCTTCTACTCTCAAATCAGCAGTGTTCCGGTATGGACGACAAAAACAGACAGTGAGAAGAAAAGAAGTTAATCTCTTTTTACAGCACATCATGACCAATCACCAATAACAAACAACGCACGAAAAAAAAGTAATGCTGATGTAAACTACTAAATATTTTGTGTCAATTTTAAGACACCACTCCATACCTTCCAATCGCCCCCCCCCCCCCCCTCCAAAAACAAAAAAAAAACATTTATAGAAACACGGGAACAGTGCAAAATAAATACGAAAACAGGAAGCTTATTAAGTCTGATCCTTCTCCTTCGGCCGAAAATGTAAATATGTAAATATGTAAACATCAGGGTACGTATAGCTATAAAAATAAAATCTCCCGTAAAGAATTCATCATTAAAAAAATTTAAAACAATCAAGAAATAAAATCATATCTGCTCCCCCCCCCAAAAAAAAATCCTAAAAATAAAGAGACAAACAATTATTAAATAAAATAAAACTATACATGAGAATAAAAAGATACGCAGAGTAGCTAAAGTGATAAGTAGCTAAAGTAGCTGAAAAATGAAAATAAAGTAAGGTTTTTACTTTGTTTCAATTCAATTTCTTATACATTTCAGTACGAAAATTCTAATCAAGAATAAGACTGACAAATTCCTCGTCGTCAAGAAAACCAAAGACAAGAGGCAAGACCAAGTGGAACAACAATTAATAACTTTATACCAAAGAAGAAAAAAAAAAGAAACACAAACAATTATAAATGCCTGAAATATTTTTCCGAGTTCGTTCTAATGCCAAGGTTCAGCTGCCTCCTTTTTTAATAATTGGCTTTAAGAATTAAAGAAACTTTTGGGCAATTACGGCCCTCATTTTTTAAATTTGAGATTGGATTAAACCTCTTATACTATCAGGTGGTGCAGGTAAAAAGTAACAGTTTATTTCCTTTATTTTTAGCTGTCACTAAGAAATTGTAGTTTAAATTGTCTTTTGTATGATGTATAAGCGGTGTGACCCCGGCTTTTAATATGTATGCAGTAAAACGTTTTCTTGGTTTTTGTAATATTTGCAACTCTCAGACTCTGGGTGTTATTTTTGTTCTCCTTTATTTTCCTTCTTTTGGTATTCAATTTTTTCCCTTGTCTTCTCTGCTTGTGCTTGTCTTTTGCCTTTCCTCCCTTTGCCTTATCCTCCACTTTCCCTCTTTCTTGTGTGTTGAGCTGGCATCCTCTTCCTCGGTTTCTAAAAAAGAGGAAGTTTTACTGAATACAGATTAAAGCCGGGGTCACCCTGTTTATCCATCATACAAAAGACAGTCTGCATACGGATTCGAACGCGAGTCACCACGAGGTCTGTGCTTCGAAGGCCGCATGGCAATGAGTACAAGGAGAAAATTCGCACCCGGAATTCTAACCGCGGAGAATGCGATGACTCGGGTTTACAGACTGTCTTTTTGTAGGGTGTATGAGCAGTGTGACCCCGGCTTAAGAGTTGATAGTTTAGCACTCTGCGAGTCAATGTTTTCTGTGTTTGAATCTATTAGTGACTGTTTACCTGTGCGCTGGTGCTGGGATCATACCTTACGAACTGCTCCAATCTGCAGTATCAACAGGTTATTTTGCATTTTGAGATTTTATTTACTCTTCTAGTAGAATGTGTTCTGGGCGGCAAATTCAAAGAGAAGGCATGGCTGTGGAGCGTAAGTATGATTCGGCTGTCGCTTTGCTGAACTGGCCAATAATTGTTTTATGTGCAGGCACCCTGACTGACCGCCAACAGAGGTTCCAATCCAAAGCAACTCTGAAGGAGGTCGACACAGCAATGATGTCATGGTTCCGCCATGCCTCTGCACGGGCAGCAGTGGAAGGAAGCTACATGTCAAGAAAAGACGATGCACCTCCCGCACATAACTAAGGAAATCACCCAGAAAGCCAAACAACACACTGTTCTCTGCCTGCCTAACACAAACAAAAATACATACCTTTCATGCAGTGTCTATACTAAAAATACTAGTAGTATCAACAGGAAATGTTACACGAACAGGCTGTGCAGAATATCGGCAGATTAAAAAGCTAAACTTACTAAAAGCAACATAGCTCAATATATGACTGTTAGATTAATGCATATATAATTATTCATAAAGTGACAATGCCTTGCAGACTTGGGTAAAGAGTGCTATGAATCGGGGGGTTCAGTGTAAAATGAACTTTGAAGAGTCCATGTTGTCATGTAGCAAGCTCAAAATTTCGTGTAAGGTGTAATTTAATTGTGAGTTTTAGCTCGGAAAACCTCAAAGCGTGCCTTCCTTCCTGCAGAAAAGGAGAATATCCCCGAGAATATCAAAGACCGAGTCGCCTGAAAGTTGTGCTTGTGGTGCCATCTGTTAATATTCGTAGCAAGCGCTGTATTAAAATCAGATGATGCAGTCACCTTCGTTACTGCGTCTTCTGCTTTCGAATCAGTGCTTCTGTGCCGGTCAGGAGACAATGCCAGAAGCCGACTCGCCGGCGACTTGGTCGTCTGCATATCGAGTTTTAGCGAAAGTTCGAGCTTGCTACATGCAGGCACCGATTTCTCACAGCTCACTTTACACTCACACATCGATTCATAACACCCTCTACCTAAGTTTGTATGACATAGCTACGCCGTGAATTATTATGGAAACATTTTTCTAACAGTCATATATTCTGCGTTGTCGGTGTTAGTTTCGAACTACAATTTACCGATAAAGTTTATTTTCGACATCCAGGCCTCGGTCACGTGGTTAGACTTTTTTATTGTTAAAGGCGAAGATCCCAACGATATTTTTCTGTGCCTATTTTTACATGCTTGGTGTTTAATTACTTACGAAAGACAAGTGAAGTGTGTGTAGCTGTGTTTTCGTATTCACTGCTGAATGTCGCGAAATAAAATCCAGCATGGCCAGAATACACCTGCCACATGTCTTATGGTTTTGCAGCTTTGGTGAGTTTCCTAAGGAATGTAATTTCCCTCGACCGTGCTGCATACAGCTCTGTATTTGACATGTAATTTATTTTCAAGCTACGTCATTTGTTTCCATTTTGTAGTCCTTCAATTTGCTTTAGTACCTGGCATGGACTGCCCTTTTCTTTTTAAACACCTTAGATCATAGACAATGTTTCAGTATTGTCACGAATGAAGATGACGAGAGGACGAGCAGTGAACTGAAAATAAAGGTTGAATCGGCGAACTTGTGCCAAATAAAATAAAGAACGAGCGTCGAGGCTGCAGAAAAGCGGGCGGCGATTCGTCGGCGTAACACCAAGCGAGAGCGAGACTGACTCGACAAGGTCTCGCGCAACTCCTTATCTAGTGTGCGTGACTATCTCGAAAATTCGGCAAAGACTCGGGGCGAGAATGAACAGGCACTTTCGAGAACAAGAAAGCAGGAATAAATAATAAAAGTTACGTCCGGAGAAAGAATAAACGCGAATCTTCTAAAACGCCCGTGGCCGAGCGTTGTTCGTCGGCCCTGCGGGTGGCATTATCCACCCCTTTAAGAACGCATCGTCCCGATGCAACGCGAAAAAAAAATGGCTAAAAAAAAATACGGTGAGCCGAAATAAACATGCAGATCCACAATCCTAACGCGCGTAGAGCGGCTTGAGGCGAACTACGTGGACCACTTGGTGTCATGGCTGGCGGCGTCCAGATGGTCGAGTTCCGTCGGGGAGCACCTCGTAGTTCAAGTCTCAAAGGCGGCGAATGACCTTGTAGGGTCAGAAGTAGCGTTTTAACAGTTTCTCACTGAGGCCACGGCTGCCAATGGACGTCCACACCCACACCTTGTCTCCGGGCTGGAACTCCACGTCGCGGCGACGAAGGTTGTACAGGCCAGCGTCGACACGTTGTTGGTCCTTTATCCGAAGGCCGGCTAGCTGGCGTACCTATTCTGCCCGTTAAGTGACCAGCCGGGCGTCGTCGGTGCCGTCGTCCGTCGGGTCGTTTGGCAGCATGGCGTCGAGCATCGTCGTCACCTTTCTGCCGTGCACCAGCTGAAAAGGTGTAATCCTAGTGGTTCCTTCAACCGCCGTGTTGTACGTAAACGTGACTTAGGGTAACACCTCATAGCACGCTTTGTGCTCCATGTCCATGTACTGTACATCAAGATCATGTCGGCGATGGTCTTGCTTAGTAGCTCCCTCAGGCCCTTTATCTGCGGGTGGTATGCAGTGGTTCGACAGTGGTTAGTGCGGCTCTGGCGGAGTATCTCTTGTGTCCGTTGCACCATGAACGATGTGCCTCGGTCCGTAATCAGGACTTGGGGAGCGCCGTATCTGAGGGCGATAGACTCAACGAAGAACTTGGCTACTTCCACGGCTGTTCCCGACGGGAGGGCTTTTGTCTCGGCGTACCGGGTGAGATAATCAGTTGCCATGATTATCCTACGGTTTCCCCGTGGCAAGCCTAGATTGGATGATGGTGTTAGCATCATCCAATCTAGGCTTTCATTTGCCCCACAGTATGTTCCTCTCCTTCTGAGACAGTACAACAGGTTTAACTTGAGCTAGTTGGTACATATTTGAAAAAGTAAGCAGAACAGTTACCACGTCGAAAAAACCGAGAGAGGAAAACCGAGCGGTGTGTGTGTATTTTCCTCTCTCAGTTCTTTCTACGTTGTAACCGTTCAGCTGAACCTATCCAATTCTGAGACAGGTTTTTATGTGAATTAAAGATAAGTGTACAGTCGCTCACTGGCCATGGCTCTTCACTCATCCAGGGCTTAGCAGGAATACAGGATTCACACTGTGCTCCTTTTCGAGCACTTCTTCAACGTCGCTTGAAATAAACATGCACAAGAATGAGGACTTAGTTTTTACCTGCTTCTATGAGAGACCATTGAATCCATCCTCGATCCAGCAGATCATGAAATATGGTAACATTTCATTTAAAAAACTGAGAAATAAAATTCCGCTTTGAGAAATGGTGCCTCATCTCTACTATAAAAGCTGCTCATGAAACCAAGTATGCGCAGCATGTGACATGAAACTTTACATACATCCGTCTGTAGGCTATCTATACCAGACACACTGGCCCCAATAGGAAGCAGAGCTGGGCCCGTTACTACTTACAATTCACATAAACCACCTCCCATATATTTCTAACCACTTTATTCGCTTATATGTGGAGGACCATGTGATTAATAGAAAACTATTCAATCTATCTGGCCACCCTTTTACAAAGTGACTTGTTGCGTGTTTGGTCATGGCGTTGAGGATGGCAGATGAAGATCAACAATAGCAAAACTAAATTTCTCAGCTTACTACAGAAGTACCCAGTTTGGTCATTCAATGTTTAGCATATCAATTGAAGCTGTTACAACATACAAATATTTTGACAGAAAATTTATTCGCACCTTATCGTGGGAATATTAGATATATATATATACCATTGGGAAAAGTAGCCAAAACATATTTATCGTCGTTATGAAGTCACATAAAAAACTAAACCCATAGCGTTTAATACTTTCATTAGTCCTCAGGTAAGTTATACAACACTGGTCTGGAATTATATCTGGATGCCGCACAAAACCAGGTTGATCGCTTCATCCTTCCTAATTAGGATAATTAGGATGCCATTAGGAGTGTTGCAGTAAGAGTTAAAATAAGCCAATCTCTTTGGAAACAGAGAAGAAAAATACATTGTTTTATTTTCCTGCAAACATCAATTTACTAGTTTTCCTACAAAACATACTTTCTGCTGGCTCTTCCTATCTGTATTTGCACACACCGTTCTCTCAAAACTTAACTAGTCGGCCCAAGCACATATTCTGAAATAACAAAAGAAGATACTTTATATTTGCCTGATCACCACTGCCCATATTGCTATTTAATATCAGGGTCACATATGAAAAAAAATGTAGTGCTCATTTAAAACTGACTTACTTTGACTGTTCACCCCTCCTCCATTAATTAAAGGCTTCTATTGGGATTTATTGGTGAAGACAAATAAAATAAAATGAAATTGCCAAACTTCATATAGTGCACTATATCATTTCCTCATCCTTGATAAATAGAAACAAATGTTCGTCAGACAGCAGGCGTTGGTTCAAGTATACTTACAACTTATTCTTATGCCAAAACAATGTTCGCATATCCCACAAACATTTCTAAATAAATTGATACAACTCGAAATAATTACGTGACGATAAAGGCGGCTTCTTTAACAGACTAACATAGCTTGGTCGTCGAAAAAAGATAACGACGGCACGCAATATGTTTAGCCTTAGCGTTACAATTGGGTTCCCCTTGTATTTCGTTGTAAGGTAACTTGATAAATTTGCGAAGATTGCTAAATTAATATGCGTAAGAAAAAAAAAAATTTTTTTTCCGACTTATGAAATAAAACGAAGGTTTTCCTCAAAAGAGCACTTTCGAACAATCGCGAGTTTGCTGCGGCAATTTGGGTGCAGCCGGTTATCTTTTTAGAAACCCGCGCTCGGAAACGTGCACACGGCATGATCCCGGTCGTCTGAGGCAAAGGTAATTTCCCCTTGAACTTGCACGCCACCCGATCACTTCAAGACGTCACGTTTCGCTTTTTCGTTCGCTTGTAGGCCCGCTCCGACGTTTTCCGTTTGTTTTGAAATTGCAGATGCGTGACGGACTTGTCTGGAAATGCCTCGTTGAAGCGCCCGGTTAACTTGCGCCACAATGCGGAGAGCAGGTCATCTGCTTCTGTCATAGGAGTGGCGGCGACGTCAGAATAACGCCGAGCTCTGATTGGGTTTGAATGGTAGGATAGTGGGTAGACCCCAACGCTAGATGCTTCGAGGTCTACCCACTATTTCTTTCAATCCACCCATAAGAGCTCGGCGTTCTGACATCATCGCAACTCGTGTGCGAGAAGCAGACCAACTTGCGCTCCGCATTGATTTTCATTTTTTGCTCCAGGGCCTCGCGAATCTTCGCACAACTCAACTACTATCAAATACTTAGACTTGTTGTCCTCCCAACCTTTTTCTCCGCTTTCGTCGTCTTCTTCACTCACGCCCGCGGAGAGTTCTGATGGAGCCACTTGGACCTGGACCCCGTCAAGAAAACGTACGAGACAGTTTACTTGTGTCTCCGGTTGACAAGAGTACCTGTCACGGTACCTTCCGCGACAAAAAGTGGTAAGCCGTCGTCGAGTGCAGGTTCGCCATCCTCCCCGTAAACGCGAGACAGAACGGTTTCTTTGTTGCCGATGATAGCGTGAATCGTTTGAGAGTCCATTTTGTCGTCTGCAACGTCATCTGCTATCATGCATGCACCCGCCTACACCGCCAAAACGAGCGAGTGCAGAAAGTATAGACCAGTGTCCGCGCCAATTCCAGGGCGCCGCCATGTTTATCTACGCTCGCGCCACCACGCGGAAAGAACTGGCAGGCAGGAGGGGGGGGGGGGGGGGGGGGGGGGGCTGCGTTGGCGGCGTTGCTTTGAGGAGCTGGATGCGGCAGGCTGTTCGAATGCACCGACACATCGTGAAAGATGTCTTCACCAGAAGCCTCCGTGGCCCGTTCTTCCACAGGGAAGATGTCGTGAACATTCGAGAACCCATCTCGATCAAGAAAACAAGGGGAAAACCTTTCTTGTCTTAGATGTTCTCGGTGTCTGCTGACCCTTGACATCCGCGTTTCAGTCCGGGTTCATTGCGTAGTAAATATTTCGCTACCGCTTTCTTGTAGCTTTCAAATGCTTGATTGTTGGCTTCTTGTATACGACATTACATTCGTGGCACGTTTGAGACCGATTTTCGCGATCTACTTGCCTTTCTGCGGCAGCGCGACTCTGCCGAGCTTAAACCGAAACCGAAACGAAGGTACCATTCGCAGCTAGCGTACGTACACGACGTAAACGACCTGCCGACTGATCACGGAGAAGTGACCACCTCTGTTGTATCCATCACGCACGTCAAACGTACGCATAGAAAAAAATTGTTGCTACACTGCCACTCACTCTTGAGTTCTTGCTCAGAGTAAAGTTTTTTCTTCTGAGTGCGGCTGCCCATTCTTGCCGAGAAGCTGCATGGGACGGAAACTTGTGGAAGCCGTAGACGTCGCATCCGCACTCGCTTCTTAGGCAATTGTGTGACGGGCAGTGGGTGTCCAAAGAACCCTGCGTTTCCTCTGGTTGTTCGTACAACCAACAACGGCACAGGGCCGTCCGGACGAATTGCTCTGATACATTACAGGCCGGTAAACAACACCGACGCCGGCAACGTGCTAGTACTGGGAAAGGTCGCGGTCTATCGCCCCCCCCCCCCCCCCCCCCCCACACACACACACACGCAGCGAGCGTCTGGGTTCGAAACTATTAATTGCCAGTTCTAAAGGATGGTACTTACTTGAAGCGGGAGCTGGAATTCTACGAGGTACCAGGAGACACTTACTATCGGCAACGAAGCAGGGTGCCTGTGGGGGCGGAGTCTAGGAACGCTACTGATTAATATTGTGACAGGCGACTCGTTTGTTCAGAAGTTAGCGGTGATATTTTATTATCCCTCGTTACAGCACACCAAACATCTTAGGCAGTGAAATTCACATCACGCAGGCTCGTGCGTCGTAGTAAAATCAGCGCAGTCGACGACGAGGTGTAATGAGCTACTAAGCTTCACAAGGAAAATGCGCGTGAGAAAGAGTTTTGAGGCAGTCCAAAACACCGATCCAGCAGACGCACGTACGTACGTTTACTCCGGACTCCATGAACCCAACGGCGCAAGATCAAAGAGCACCGCCGCCATCGCCACCCGGTTTTCTCTGCACTTTGCGCGACAACGGCACTGCAATGGAGGGCACTCAACCCCGGCGTTAACAATCCGCGAAATAGATTAATTTCCCACTCTTGAAGCCATTCCAAATGATAAATGAAAATACTTCGGCGTTGTAGAACATTTGACGACACAACGGTGCCGAGCGCTTGCTCGGCATCGTCTTGCTCGTGAAGGCATGCTTATTTGTAGTTGAGACGATGATTCCACATCTTTCGTGCCACTCGTGGTGCTTGCAATAACTTCGAAGGGCAGGGGAATCTTCTCACGAGGACGTTGCAGGCACGCAACACCGGAGCCACCAAAACAATCGTACAAACCGTCGCCATGTTTGCTTTTTCTTCGTCACTCGCGGCGCGGTCAACTCGTCGCCAGATGTTTTCTGGCTCGGCTAGATGGAAACCAACAGCGGAAAAGTGGCGTATGGACAAACGGCTCTCACATTACGGGCACTATACCCACATACTGTGGTAAAGAGGACCGATGCCGGCGAAACGGCAGTCGGCACACCAGCGAAGAAGCCTGCGGCGGGTAGCAGCAGCGCAGGCAAACGCAGCCCCCCCCCCCCCCCCCCCCCCTCCCGTGAGCGCCTGGGTTCGAGATTATTGTTCGCGTTTGCTCCTTGCGGTCGAGGCTAAAAAGAGCACTTCCGGACAAAGGTCTATATGCGCCAGGTGTAGAAATGGCGCTACACTTCTGTAAATCGAACAGCGCGGTGCAGAGCCCCAGGGATGCACCCTCAAATCGAATGTGCTCGGGGCTACATTTCTTCACCGGTGCAGTACGTATAGGTAAGTCGAACGCGCCTAATACTGGCGACTCCCGCGGAGCGCAGACGAAATGTGATCGCAGCGCCCCTGGCCAGCTCGGAGTCTCCCCTAGGCGCTAGCCGACGAATTTTCCCCAACGCATAGGTTTTGCCTATCTCCTTGCAAGGTGACCAACTAAAAAAAAAAAAAACTTGTCGCGGGTATTGGCTGCTTTGATTGTTAAAAAATATTTGCCACCTCATGAGTGAAGGACATTTGCTTCGCATGGGAAAGATGTCACAGCTTTTAGGGTGCAATTTTGGGGCTCTCCTAAAGAAAACACTCTGTCACAACTTATGTGAGCAAGGCAATACACGAACATACCTTCGCGCTAGTTTTTTGAAAAATGGCAATTTGTAAAAATTTCATAACGTAGCTACGTTTCAACTTTGCTGTTCTTATCAACCAGTTCGTTTTGTTGTTGCAATTCCCATTTCTCATGAATCTCTTGCTTATACCCGTTCTGTCGAATAGCTGGCTAATCTCATCAAGGTCGTCTTCGGATGAAGAAGCAAAAGGCAATTTCGGAACAGGTACGTTACTGCGATTTCAGTATGCTCTGGAAGAAGTCGATTGTGCACATGCAAATCTGACGCTTTACTGAAATTAATAAAAGCTGAGTTACAAGAAAGCAAACTTCTTGCTTGTGAAAAAGAAAACAAAAGGAGAGCGTCGTAGCGCAAATGAAGGTGATTTCGGTTACGTCCTATTCGGTGCACAAATTCTGATTGTTAGCACCGGGACGACCAACGTCTCCTGCGTCTTGTACAATAAAGGCCGGCACCCGTTGGGCCGTCTTGCTACCCATTCAATTTTTCGAAGTGTTTGAGGCGACGCTACGCCACCACGTTCTCTCTTCCTCCAGCTTTTATGTTATTTTGTTGTGGTCATTTTGTGCTTTTTTCTGCCTCACGTTTACTTGACGATCGAACCACCACGTATTTTGCTTTGCCTTGTTGGCTTAGTTTTTACTCTCTTTCCTTTGCTTTGGCGCATATTACCGTCGATTCGTCTGCTACGCTATGCCTGGACATTTTAAGGCCCGTCTGCAACATTGTCGTTTTTTTTTTACCACTGTCGTATGTGATGACCTCCTATTTTTACCTTCGATTGAGTTTCTAATCCGAAATCTTCACGTCTGCTTTTTGATACTTATTAAATATATTAACGAGCAGCTGAAAAAAGTGAAGCTTTTTTTTTCTGAATCAGTTTCGTCGTGTTGTTTTCGCTTTGTTGAGGACTCAACAACGACGGCGACCACCACTCATTTTCAAGGCTGCTACCGACACCCCGCGCGTAAGATATACAAACTGCTGCTGCTTTCCACTTTTTTTTTTTTTTTTTTTTTTTTATGAGCGATGCAACGATTGTTGTTGTCGAAGGAGGTTTTTGTCGAAGGAGGTTTTTGCGGGGTTAAGGCCCATTCACATTCTTGCGACCGAGTAAGACCGAGAGAGACCAGACCGGTTTTTAAGCGTCTTACAATCTCTTAGGACCAGCTCCGCTGCAGCGCATCCGGTCCTAAGAAGTCGCAAAAGGGTTAAAAACCGGTCTGGTCTCTCTCGGTCGTATTCGGTTGCAAGAGTGTGAACGGGCCTTTTTTTGTATCTTTGTATCGTCTGCTAACTTCTTTGTTTTATTCGTCGTTGTTCGCGACTGTTTTCCATTTCCTTTTCCATTTCCACACAGCACGGCTTCAGGAAAAACAGGAGCTGTGAAACAGCACTGGCTACGATCATGCACTACGTCAGTGACAACCTTGACCGTGGTATTTCGACCGATATGGTGCAACTGGATTTTAGCAATGCGTTCGACACGCTGAACCATGCTATACTCCTTCGGAAACTAGGAAGGGTAGGTGTCCGCGGTCCTCTGCTTCGGTGGTTAGCTCGGTTCCTTACTGGCCGCACACACCAGGTCCTCTTCCAAGGATCCCGTTCCGAGAGCTTCGCCGTCTCAGCAGGGGTACCTCAGGGATCCGTCCTTGGCCCTACTCTGTTCTCCACGTACACCAACGATCTTTCCCAATCTATCGACACGCAGATAGTCCAATATGCTGACGACATCACTCTGCTTGCACAAACTACACCTCACGCAAGCTGTCCCAACCTTCAGCGGAACCTGTCTATAGTGCAGCAGTGGTCCGACTCAAACTGCCTTCTTCTTAACTCATCCAAGTGTGCAGTCATGCGGGTCAGTCACAGCCGCAGCTCAGGAGCCCCTTTGTACACCGTGTCTGCAATACCTCTTACATCGGTCACATCAGTACCAATTCTGGGTGTGACGTTCACCCCTGACTTAAAATTCTCTCTGCACGTTGCCAATGCTGTTGCCAAAGCCCGACGTCTTTTGGGATTCGTGACACGAGTTTCCAAAGCGTGCGGTCCTACCACCTTCCGTGTTCTATACACCGCGCTCGTTCTTCCGCATCTCGAGTACTGTAGTGCGGTGTGGTGCCCACATCAAACTAATTTGGTTGACAGCCTGGAAAGCGTGCAGCGGCGTGCTACTCGGACATACTTTACTCGCCAACACAGCCCTGCGTTACCCTACGACAGTCGGCTTAAGATTCTCAAATGGCATTCCCTGGCTCACCGGAGAAGAGTCGCCAGGGTGGGCCTTACCTGCCGACTCCTCGACGGCTCGCTCAAAGGGACGTACCTTGCGACCATCCCAAGGATTAACAAGAGATCGGGGCAGCCTGAACTTATTCGAGCGCGTACCAAACACCACAGTTCCTCGCCGATCTTAGCCGGCATCGAGGACTTCATCTCGGCCCCGCTCAGGATACGTTCGCCGCTTCCCCAGGACCGTACTGAATCTGTGTCGATGTGTCGCTTGTCTTCAAAGCACCTACAGCAGCAGGCGTCATAACAATGGTGTAGTGTAGTGTGTATAGTGTGTGTTTGTGTGTGTGTTCTTCTAGGTATACGTGGGAGACAACTCACAATCTACATTTCACCCTCATTTTTCTTTTAAAACATTTTGGGTTGCGGCCCTGTGTACAAATTTGGTATATGTGTGCGTGTGTGTCCCTTTTTTTTTCTTTTAAATCCTGGGTGGCGGGCTGGCAGGCGCACTCGCGTACGGGTTTTAACCTTTCTGCACAGCCGTGCACGCCACCAAGGATCAGATTTTTGTCTGCAAATAAATATTATTATTATTATTATTATTATTATTTCCGTCTGGGATGCGGACCCCATCTTTTCTGCGAAACTTGTGTTTGCACAGTAATGTTTTTTGTTACTTTTTGTTTTCGTTATGCTGCGGCGGCTGGGGCGCTTGCTCTCGTAATCTTGAAATGTTGTTTGCGCACGTTTTAGTGATATATATATATATATATATATATATATATATATATATATATATATACCGGATGTTCATTTTTAATTCGAACAGATTTATTACAAAAAATCCGTAAAAGATGCACTAGTACGGTTTGTTCAAGTGAGTTATACGGCTAGGGGGACATTATGTGGGTGGCTAATCCTTGCGAGAAGTTGGCTAATTACTTAAAATTCGTTAATTAACTTTTTAATTAATGAAAATAGACATATGGTTCCAATTAGAAACTTGCTCAGCGTCGTCGAAAACCCTTAAATCAGTCATTTTCAGAAAGACTTTGAGCGCGTGAGAAGCGTAGTAGTGAACTGAAGTTACCGCTCGTGGAGCAGGTACAAAGCTAGAGGTTGCGATAAGGCGCCCGTGCGATTTTTCCGTCTCTTATCTAGCCCCAGCCTTGTACCTGCTCCACGAGTGGTAACTTTAGTGCACTACTACGCTTCTCACGCGCTCAAAGTCTTTCTGAAAATGACTGAATTAGGGGTTTTCGATGACGCTGAGCAAGTTTCTAATTGGAACCATATGTCTATTTTCATTATTTAAAAAGTTAATTAACGAATTTTAATTAATTAGCCAACTTCTCGCAAGGATTAGCCACCCACATAATGTCCCCCTAGCCGTATAACTCACTTGAACAAACCGTACTAGTGCATCTTTTACGGATTTTTTGTAATAAATCTGTTCGAATTAAAAATGAACACCCGGTATATATATATATATATATATATATATATATATATATATATATATATATATATATATATATATATATATATATATATATATATATATATATATATATATATTGTGAGGAGGTTTATTGAGGTCTCTCAAGCCTGCTCCAAAAAGGTCCCAGGAGAACCGGCCGCTGGGCAGAATGTCCGATTCAACCCTGAGCCGTTGCCTGAGCTCAAGCGGGTCTCGCGCGTCACGATGCACGAGCTGGGTCTTGCTCACGCGCCCGCAGTCAGCTTGCCGAAGTTGGCGCACATTCACAGTTTATATAACCTGTTTCATACTTAATATTCAACGCTGTCAAAGCTACTGGCGCGAGCGTGTGGCTTCATCTATGGTTTTGTTAGCGCAAGAACGCGTCCAAATGATCAACGAGATAGAGCACTGTCCTCGCGCCAGCAGCTTTGGCAGCGTTGCACACTAAGTATGAAACAGAGCATAGGTTCGCGTCGCTGCTCACAAAATATTAAATATATATATATATATATAGAGAGAGAGAGAGAGAGAGTTAACGACCTGTTATCAGGACATTAAATCCGATTTAAAAACAAAATTTTATTAAATGCACATCGTTTCAGCTTAAAAAAACAAAACAAAAACCTTTTTCTTCTTTTCGCGGCTTCAAAAATTAGGCTTTTTGGCAAACATGGGAGCGTTTTAAATGACAATAATAATCCCTGGAGAAGGGATTATTATTGTCGTTCTTGTCCGGCTCGCGTGTACTTTTGCATTAATTGCATTATAATCAAAACGTTTTAAATCCTCCTCTTAATCTATTCCAGGTATAAAACATTAGCAAAGCCCCGCGCTAATACTGAATCACTTTTATATCATAATTCGGGGTCTGCATGCGCCTCTTTGAAGTCAAATTCTCCATAAAGTTTTAATGCGACGCTGTGCAGATGGATATCTTATTCTATGACTGCCTTTGTAATTAGTAATCGAATAGGAGCCCCGCTGCGTGCACTAGCAGTGGGACGTTAGCCTTTTAGACGGAGTTCGTACCTTTGACAGGTGACTTGACTTGAGATTTCTCAACTAATGAATGAAATTTGATGCCACGCTTGTTAAATTTTAACCTAACTCAGTACGCCTCCGTTCCTGCTTTCCGTTTCACGTTAAGTCGGACCGTAGCAGAGGCCACAATCGGATAGATCCAATCGGGCAGCATCAAAATTGCATCGTCGCGGCAATTGCGTGGGCGGAGGGGCGGACGGACGAACAGTATTTTATGATCGCGGGGAATTTGTTAAAAAGCATTACATGCATTAAAAATATTTCACGTACAGGAACACTCACTGACTTCGAGACTCCTCTCGCCCACATCCCCCTCCAGAGCCCAATCCTGCGAAGCGTTTCTAGAATCAATGAAGTAAGGAAAACTCACTTCTGCCAGACAACACCGCCACAGCCACAACAATATGTCGACAGACTTTGTCGGCCCATGTCGTTCGAGGGTTAGAATAACAAGAAAGTGATGCCGTCTTAGCCGGTACCAATCAACCAATCACCGAAGAGATAAGAGAAGAAAAGACCAAAAACAGGGACGTCTGTGTACTTTGTTTCGGCATTAGTCGGTAAACAGGAAAAGTGCATTTACAGCAAATCAATATAGGAGTGTTGGAGTGTTCTTCGCCAGACAGATATCCGCCCAAGCTTAGCACTCGGACAGACCGTCCTGGCACGTTGAGGGCTTAGCGCCGACAAACTGTGGTTCGGACAAGAGACACTGGTTAGGCCATTTGCTTCAGAGTAAGGCCACTCCAGTTAGCTCTGTCCTTAAAATGATGGTTGCCAGTTATCTAAAGCTTTGTATCTGAAATCGAAGAAAACGCTTTCTTTCTCTTCCACCGAAATGTTTGCACAGTCCACGACAGAGGAAAAGAATATCGCCTGAGCTTCTTTACTCAGTATGATGCTCGACAAGCCGCATTTTCTATCCGTAACTATTACCAATAATCCCTTTTCGAAATTGAACTTGGAAAACTGAAGTAGGTGGAATAACCTCTCGTTTAAGGTGTTAGCGAACCCACCGTGGAACCGCAACCCCAGGAACACATAAATGTCCATGATATACTTGCAGGCTTACTAGAAGTAGGTGACGGTGCCATAGAACGTATACATTGAATAGGAAAACCGGTCACTGGTAAATGCCGGCCAGTTGCCAGTTGTTTTTAGACTGGTTGACGGAAGGGACAAGACTCGAAATCTAAAGAACTGTAAAAAAACGGAAGAACACAGTGTATATTATCTCGGAAGACGTTTTGCCTCGTGCACAGGCAATTGAAAAAAAAAAAAAAAATCTCTGGGGAAGCGGAAAGGAGCACGAGATAAACGGGGACAAGGTTTTTCTTTCATTCGATGAGACACGAATCAACGAAATCTATTTCAATGGGACGATACTCTGAACGAGAGAGTACCAGTTCCTGCGCAATGACGCCGGTTTCCAACCAATGATTGTTCTGATCAGTCCATCTATCACAAGAACATCATAACACCAACACAGCAATCTAATCTAAAACCGTTTTCATTGCTGAATTCCAACACCAGAAGTCTTCTCAATAAAAGTGAAGATTTCGAAAGTCTTCCTGTTACCTATAACTCAGACGTCACGGTCGTCACCGAGACGTGGCTTCACGGAATGGTTCCGACTCAGCAGTGATACCAAGTTTGCACGAAATAGTTCGCCAAGAACGAAGCTCAAAGGAAGGAGGCGTTTCAATAGTGTTAAGTTATAGAAAGGCTTAGGCAGGGTATACCATATTTCCTCACAACACGGGTATTGGAATGGTCTGCATTATGGTTCACCTGTGTCAACTTAGCATACCTGTGCATTCTATAGACCTCCTAATGCTGCCATCTCTGCTTCAGAGAAATTGCACGACTTCATGTGCGAGCTCAGCAAACGCTATGCTCACATCATAATGTTTGGCGACTTTAACCTACCGAGGATAAATTGGGACTTGCTGTGTGTTTTATCACCCTGTGTGCACTCACATTTACTCCTAGATCCTGCTTTTTCTTGTGACTTAAAGCAGATTGTCAATAAACCGACTCGTGTCACACCAAGCTCCAGCTCAATTCTTGATCTTGTTTTTCCTTCAGATAATGTCAGTCATTCCAATTTACACTCGATATATTACCAGGAATCTCTGATCGTAATTTGATGTACCTAAAAAGTCAGATGTCGCGGCAACGGCGTGTGAAGTTAAAAAGCCGTACCTCGATTTGAATGATTAAGATGAAAGCATCTTGGACATTCTTGAACTGTAGTACGACAACTTTATTAAAATACAGAACGATGGCCTTACTACTGTCGACTAGCTATGGTTGCACTTCAAAAATACAGTTCATAAATGTATCCAGATGTACGTACCGCAGAAAATGAAAAGGCTAAATATTTGGAGCCCGTGGACAGCACGCAAATCCCTTCAGTTAAAACGTCGTGCAAGGCAATTCGCACGCACGTGTACCGGATCTGAACAAAACCTATTACTGTCTATACGTACGGAGCTGCGCACAAAAATAAAATTATATAAATACCGCTATTCAATGTTAAAATGCACAACTTTATCTGTAACAACCCAAGAAAAGTTTGAATGCCCCTCACACGCAAAAATGACCCGGTAAAAAACTATCACAGAACGACGTAGAAGTCACAGACCCCTACTACGCTGGGACAGCCTTCAATGATTACTTCGCTTCCGTGTTCCTTCGCCCTAACGACCAAGCTACCGAGTTTCGAGGCGCTGGTAGTGAGGTGCCAGACATGTTCGTCAGCGAGATGGGAATCTTTTCTGCTTTGCTTCACTTAGACACAAAGAAATTGACCGGGCCAGACGATATACCAAACGCATTTCTTTACAGGTATGCCGAATAATGTGCAAAACACCTACACATCGTTTTAGAGCGCAGCTCTTAGGTGCCCGTTTCCGGCTTGAGCGGCGGCGGCGTCGGCGTAACCGCGCATTGCGTTTGGGACGTTTCCCATAATGACGTCACACCTGACGTCATGTGGGACGTCACGAGGGTCACTCGTGACGTCACCGCGCGTTGCATCATGGGTAAATGTCCCCGCTAGATTTAGCGGAAAAATTTCCCGTTATATTCAGCGGAAAAGTTTGCCCGCTAAATTTAGCGGGAAAGTTCCCCCACTAGATTTAGCGGAAAAAATTCCCCGCTATATTTAGCAAAAACATTTCCCTGCTAAATTTAGCGAAAAACATTCCCGCTAAATTTAGCGAAAAGAATTCCCCGCTAAATTTAGCGGAAAAATTTCCCCACTAAATTTAGCGGAAAAAACTTCCCCGCTAAATTTAGCAGAAAACGTTTCCCGCTAAATTTAGAGCGAAAATTTCTTCGCTAATTTTAGTGGAAAACGTTCCCCGCTAAATTGAGCGGAAAAATTTCCCAGTTAAATTTAGCGGAAAAATTTCCCCCCTAAAGTTAGCGGAGAATTTTGTCCGCTAAAGTTAGCAGGAAATTAAGCGAAAATTTCCCGCTCAATGGGAGAGGAACAGGAAAGGAGATTACGGATGAGAAGGACGGGCATACCTTTCTCTCCATTCCTTCCCCTCCTCCTCCTCAAGAGCTGCGCTCTAATTCGGCGTTACAGGGAGTTGTAAACGTTTTTCATTTTTTTTTAACAAAAGCTTACAAAAAGCAAAAGCGTCAGAAGACTGGAAAATTGCTAGAGTAACACCTGTCCATAAAGCGGGTGATAAGTTCCTGGTTTATAACTATCGGCCAATATCCTTGTTGTTTACTGCAAGTAAAGTAATAGAACATTTTGTGTTTAAACACCTTCTAGAGCTTTTTCCACGTGGCTTTTCTACAGTCACCCAGCTACTCTTCACGAGCAACGAAATTTTGTCAACTCTGGACAAGGGTGGACAAATCGATACGGTTTTCTCGGATTTTGAAAAAGCTTTTGACCGGGTGTCTCACTATAATGTTAAAACTTCGACATTTATTAAAAGCGACCAAATTCTTCGGTGGCTTGACTGGTACTTATAACATAGACAGCAATACGTTCAAATAGACAGGACCAACCCGCCTCTGGCACCAGTTCTTTCAGGAGTCCCTCAAGGCGCCATATTGTGCCCACTTCTCTTCCTAATTTATTTAAACGACTTGGCATACAACTCGCCTGTTCGCTGCCGTCTTTTTTTTTTGTTTTTTTTTTTTGCAGACGATTGCATCGCGTATTTAAATATTCAGTCAACAAGCGATCGGGTAACTCTAAACGATTTCCTAGCAGCCGTTTCCGGATGGTGTCAATCTTGGCAAATGAGTTTAAATACCGCTAAGTGCACACATATGACAATTACACGCAAAAAAAAAAAAACAACCGCTCCCGTACAGATATAAAATTAATAACACTGAGATTAGCCTAGTCACGCATTTTAAGTACATAGGAATAATTATAACTTCTAATCTAAGTTGGAAGAACCACATCATAGCATTGTCTCGGCGGCTACAAAAAGGTTATGGTTGCCAAGACACCGGCTAAAACATGGCACTGGAGAGACAAAGTTGGTGGCCTACACATCCCTCGTGAGACCGCTACTATAGGAAGTATTCACTGGCGGCCATAGCTGTGTGCGCGACTGCTGAGCGCGTGCTGATGGCTAGCTTCCAAGGGTTCTTTTGCAACGTGCATTCCACACCGTCAAAATGGCCGGTCTTAGAAGCCTAATAATGAGGGCTCGTTCTGAGCATGCGCTCTAGACAGCACCCACAAATATGGCGCCCAGTGAATACTCCTTATAAGGAATATTCACTGGGCGCCATATTTGTGGGTGATGTCTAGAGCGCATGCTCTGAACGAGCCCACATTAATAGGCTGCTAAGACCGACAATCTTAAGGGTGCGGAATGCACGTTACGAAAGAACTGTGGAAGCTCGCCATCAGCACGCGCTCAGCAGTCGTGCACACAGCTATGGCCGCCAGTGAATACTTCCTATGAGGAGTATTCACTGGGCGCCATATTTGTGGGTGCGTTTAGAGCGCATGCTCAGAACGAGCCCACATTAATAGGCTGCTAAGACCGGCAATCTTGAGGGTGAAAAATGCACGTTACAAAAGAACTGTGGAAGCTCGCCATCAGCACGCGCTCCGCAGTAGCGCACACAGCTATGGCCGCCAGTGAATACTTCCTATACTTCGTTTCACCTTACCTGCGAGCGAAACCAAAGCTGGAAGCGCGAGACCAGCGCTTTTGCGTTTCTGCCCAGCTCGCGCGCTCGAGCAAAGCCTGAACGTACGGTGCTTTCGTGCTCGCGCTTCCAGCTTTGCCTTCGCTCGCACATAAGGTGAAACGAAGTATAGAGTATGGTGCCGTTGTCCGGGACTCCCACACAAAAACCGATACGGAATGCATCGAACGCGTACAGAGGAAGGCGCTTCGATTCATTTATCACGCTTATGGTAGAAACGTCTCGGTGACTGAACTTCTGAATCGTTCTGGGTGACTGAACTTCTGAATCGTTCAGGTTCATTAAAATCCCGCCGCAAGCTTCATCGACTAAAGCTCTTTTTTTTAACATAGTCAATAACCAGACAGGACGGAATTTTTCCGACTATATGCAGTTTAACACACCGCGACCGACTCGGAATAAGCACAATAAAACAATACTAAGGCCTCAATGCAGGACAAACGTATATCGGTTATCGTTTTTTCCGAGAACAATAACCGAATGGAACGATCTTCCGCGTGACGTGGTCGGTACAACATCGGAGGATGTCTTTGTATCTTCTGTTGGTTCCTACTTGTGAGTGAAATGCGTTTATTTTGCTTGTATTCTTCATTATCTCTTCCAGAAGGAAGTTCACAGCAACACCCCGCTATTTTTGTCATAGCTTACTGGCGATTTGGCGCCTTATGTTTATTTTTGTCCCCTGCTAACAACTTTGTTTGGTCTTATAGTTGTTACCTTCCCTCCTGAGTGTAGAAGTTTTCTTCTTTACCCATACTACCAACTGTATATACTATATGCCTTATTGGTTTCTATTTAGGATGCTTTTGTTCGTGTCAAGAGATGTCATCTATATTTTTATTTAAAAAGAACAACGTATGTAACCACTCCTGCCCTGGCTGCCAAAAAAAAAAAAAAAAAGACAGCTGGAAGTTTTGAATAAAAAAAATGTTTAGGATGTTACCAAGCGGAGGTTATTTGAGTCATGTATGTTCGAGATGTGAATACAACATGACGCACGATTTAGATGCAACGACTGCGCAATCGCTTATTTCGGCGCGTGGCCGAATAAATCTCTTTCGGCACAAGTTTGTCTTTAAAGCCCTCTGATAGAGAAAATGGGCGACACAGAACGGCTTTCGCATTGTGTCTATTTTTCAAAGAATTACGTGCGGTTCATATTTCCAGATGTTGAAGGATTTTATTCGCTTTAGTAATTTGCTCGGAGGACCTTCAGTTTGAGGCTATCTGGGACATGCATTAAATCAATCAAACATTCAAAGATTTTATTCGAGCAACCGACGAGTGGTACATTTGTCTGGGGCAGCGTCAGAAAAGGCATAGGCATGCCGAGGCAACAGTCCCCCTCCGCGGTCGCATCATTCAGCAAGACCAGACAAAAGTAATGTTGAACGCGGAAAAGATACTCACATTTCCGGGACAAGCCAAACATAAAAAATTCATATAAGAAAAAAAAACGTTGCATAGAAAAGACGGATTTAAGGAAATGAAAACCAGACTGTCACTTATGAAGCGACAAAACAACGTACATTGCATCTCTTTAAACCTTCACAGACACGGCGCAGAAAGTAGTACCAAGCCATAAATTCGAGCACACCAAAAGTGCAGCAGCGCTCTGCAAGTCAACCATTCACCCATGCAGCAAAGAGATGAAATATTTTTTCTCCAAGTCCGCTACGAAACGCCGGACAAAAGGAGCACCGGTGCACAAATAAACCATCCCGTCACTCTTAAAACGACAAAAGATACCAATTTATATTTTTCTTTAGAGCTTGCACAGAGACACCTCTCTCGACAGGGGTCGTGAGGTGGTTATTTAGAAGGTCGGCTATCTGAAAATCCAGTTTCTGTAGTCCAAAGCTAGCGCGTATTTATTTTTTTTTTCCTTCGTGTAGCCCGTGTGCCGAAAATTGAATGCACGGCCTTTTCAAATATTTTTTTTTAAACATCAGTTGGTTCGAAGTTGATTTTATTATGAACTAAAGCTAATTTATTTTTATTAACATTCTCAATGATCAAAACCCGGTGTTTTCTAAGACATGGAGCAGAGTGACTTTGGTACGTTGCATTTCAAATCAAGCGCAATACCTTTTTTAGGAGTATGTGATGAGTTTATATTTGTTTTAGTGGCGGTCCCCCATATAAAAAAGCAATAGTGAAGACGTGAATGAACTAATGTATAATATAGCTGCTTCTTTTATACAATGGGGTAATAACGTTTTAAGTCTACAGATAACCCCAATATATTCTAAAGCATCCGTTTTTATTCTGTCGAGATAGAACGGCAAATTTAAATGTTCGTGAAACAGAGTGGCTAGGAACATATGTGATATAATTAATACGTTGGATTAATTCGTTTCGAAATTTAATTTGGATTTCCCTCGATGGCCTTTATTGCGCAGTCGAAAAATGATACTTCGTGTTTTTTTTATATTTAATTCAAGTTCGTGTAGTTTGCGTAACCGAGAATAATTGTAAATGGAATCGAGTACTTTTTTTCCCCATGGTGGCGTGTACAAGACCGCAGAAGACGCAGCTCAGTTGATCAATGCTGGCAGCTATAAAGCCACTATGAATGCTCCACGCTTAAGGTCTGTTCACACGATGCATCTTTTAGGCGCGCAACAGTTTCGCGACACTCAAGTTTCGCGAAATGTGCTCGTTCGCACGTACCGCTTCACGTGCAACAACGATGACGTTTAGACTCGCGAAAATAGTTTCGGTGTTGACCATAAAGGCCAGTTCACACATGCAGCGGAGCGCTACAAGCATAGCGCTAACCTCGCGCTAAGCGCGTGCTGACCTGAGCGTTCACCAGCTTTGTATCGCACCGCCAAAACTGTTGCTCGGGCAGGCGATAAGTAGCTGACGGCACGTGAGGAGCGCTACATCAGCGCTTCGCTCCATGTGAGAACCGGCCTTAATGTGGCGCTCCGAATCAGATCGCTATAGAGTTCCTGTATAGGCTCCCTACGGGAGCCGGAGTTGCGCGTTCACGCATGGCATGTGGATCCAGCTCCTCACGTGACTGAATTCGGCGAATAGCAGCGCTGCGCGTTCGAGGCGCGCGGCGGGCTCAAAAGCCTGGGAACGTACGCCGGGGCGCGTGCAACGTCTACTTTGCTGCACGACACTTGATACGGCTCCTCACGTGATCGGATCTCGGCGAATAGCGGCGAGGGCGGCACGCGGCATTTGGAATCAAACGCGCAACTCTGGCTGCCGTACCTATACAGGAACTCTAGATCGCTATTTATCTGGGGACCTGCTTTGCGCATTTTATGCAGTCAATTCACTTTAATTTTTTTTCTCAAATACTGCACTACTTGGAGCGATCTCGCATGTGCGCAAAGCCGATTGAGGGGGCAACCTGTACGTGCAGGACATGTGCCGGCGCCGAGCCCGTACGCAGCCAATTCATTGCAAAAGCTCCTATCAATGCACATGGTATTCATAGAAACGCTACGTTCCCAATCTGGTTACTTCTCGGCGCCCATGTCTGCCCCGATTTTACTGTGCACTGTTTCAGAGAGCGCAAATAGTTTCACGTTCGCTTGTAAACAAAGCAAACTTGGTTTCAGTTTACTCGATGGTCTCTTATACCCTTGTTACACGGGCGCACTTAACTGCAGTTACGCTAAGCCACAGTTAGCGCACAATACTTGCGGACTACATTCTGCGGCTATGCAGTCAAAGCTATGAGCGAACGTGCGCTTGAGCATTTTGAGCACCCATCAAAGCAGTGCACGCGCGCTCTTCACTTCTTCTGAAATAGCTGTCTGAGAGTATAGTGCGGTAACTGTGTTGCCACGTAACAGCAGTTGAAGCTGAGTTAACCACGGTTAAGGGTGGCCGTGTAACAGGGGTATTATCCAGCGGTATCGTCGCGACGACAACGCTATGAGCACTATTCTAATCTCGCCAACTCCCGCTAATTTTCTTCGTCCATCGCTGGATTTTTTTCCCGATATGCTACTCACTTTTCGTTCAGTGGTGCTTGACGTGCTTGCGGAAGTGCCGGCAGTTTCCACCGTTCGTGGTTTCGGTTTTTTCGGATTTGGCTCGGCTACAACACCGGCAGTGAAGTGGTCTTCTCAAACAGCTCGCTCCCCCCTCAAAGGCCACGTGAGAGCGTTTCTCAGCGGTCATTGGCGGCGCCCTCAGAGTGATTGACAGGACTCCGCAAAGTTTCAGCAAAAGCTCGCTTTAGAAGCGAGGTGTGCGCGCAACTTTTTTTAGATGCGCGCGTCCTGTTCGGACTCGTTCAGACGGCGCAACCATTTCGCGAAACTACATTTCGCGACACTATAGATGCGCGAGAAAAATGCATCGTGTGAACAGGCCTTTGGAGTAAAAGCACTATTTTCCCCGAATTCCCTGCGGGGGCCGCAATTTCGGGGGTCAGCAGGCATGTAGCCCGGGGGGGGGGGGGCATCCGCCCCCCCCCCCCCCCGACATCTTTCATTTTGCTGGGACCTCCTCTCCCCCCTCCCCCTCATACAGCATTTTGTCATGGGCGCCCCCCCCCCCGAAACAAAATCCTGGCTACGTGCCTGGGGGTCAGGATGCAGAGCGGGTGTCGTTGGTGATCTTTAGAAATTTTAAAAAATTCAACTTTTTGAGCCTTAAAGACCAGACCGGTTTTTAAGTCTCTTGCGACTTCTTAGGACCAGCTCCGCTGCAGCGCATCCGGTCCTAAGACGTCGCAAGAGGCTTAAAAACCGGTCTGGTCTCTCTCGGTCTTACTCGGTCGCATATGTGGGAACGGCGCTTTAGACGATATAAGATGTCCGGAAGCTCGGGCGGTATTCGCAAATCCAGCCCGCCGCTCGCGCTCTCGCGGACGAGCGGAGAACCAGAGGAGCGGGGACGTTAGCGGCGGCGGCGGCGCGGAAATGGCGGCAGGGACTGTCGGCCATGATGCGTGAAGCCGTATTAACGAAAAAGGTAAGCGCGTTGAAATAGGAATTCTTGTGCTCCGCCTTGCAACTGCGTTCCACGAAGGACCGGGATGTCTAATTTCATTGGGGACTTCTCGTATATCGCATACGCTGCGGATTTCTGTTCTTGTGCATGACCACCAGCTCATTCTGTGCTCAACGTGACGGCGCCAAACACGCCCGCTAGTAATGCACAGCTCTATAATACGGTCTACGAAAAGTATATTATTTGCCGTACGTAGGAGAAAGTTCGTCGCGCAACGGTATGTCGAGCAATACAAATCGGGAATGGGTTCGCGTTTTAAAGGGGTACGGAAACGAAAATTGAAATATTCAAATTTCGTTCGGAAATGAGTCGAGCATGATGGATAATAACCGTAAATGATAATCGCACGTTTGTATTTTGAACGATTGGCTATATTTTTCGTTCCAAACGGTGCACTCGAGCGAGCGCCCGAAGAGAAGCGAACGGAGAGCGCGATGCGTCATGGGATATCCGGCGCAAGCAAAAACAGAAAGAAAAGATTCCCCGCATTCGTAACGTAGCAAGGCTGGCGGGGTTATGAGCTTTGCCCTTGGTGGCGTTGTCAGCGTTGGCACCACCACGGTGCCAATAGCGTCAACGCGTTACAACCGAGCCGTTCGAAGTCCCCGTGGGGTGACGAGCGTGTGGCTGGCCCAAGGAGCACGTAGCTTCCCCAGCTCTGTCAGCTTAGGGGTGAACGGGGTGGGAAAAGTAACTTTTGTCCGAGTTTTGAGCGACGGGCTAATCTTCTAGGGGAGAATGGTTGTTTCCGGGTGCACAGACGAGGGTCCGAGAAAGAGGGGAGTCCCTCCTTTCCGTCTTCTTGGACTGTTTGGTTCAATGCGTGATATGTGAGTTGAGGAGGAAAGCTTAGAAGGAAAATGTTGAAATGCCAAAGAGCGGCGCTGCTCCGAAGGAATCTGCTACGTCACGACTACGTAGCAAGTTCCACAACGTTGCTAGATCACCTCCCAAATATGCTCCGCATGCATCCACCAGGTGCACATTGAAAGATCGTTTATTTTGCTTTAAAATTACTTTTCTTGTGCCTTTCAACGGAAGACTAGTGTTTTTGAGGTTAGGGTGCAACATGCAGTACATTAAAGCTAGAAAATGAGCGCTGGAATTTCGTTTCCCTGCCCCTTTAAGGACGTTACAAGGAACATGACCATTTATTCCAAGCACTTTAAAAAGACAGAATAATCGTATTTGCTTTCAGGTAATTGCAAAGCAAATAAAGAGATGCCCGAAGCATTTTAAGCGCGTCTGTGTTAGCCAGCTGTTCGTGACGAGAGTTTAGAACGGGCAGTTGGGGCGAGAGTGGCCGCAACGTTGCAAATAACACGGTACAAAAAATGTACGGTATATTAAAATATATATGTTTGATAGAGCAATAAATAAAACCCCTAAACACGCCGATCATGTTAATAGGCAGTTTTAACATAGCGTACAACACCCCTAAACTTCAGTTGGACTTACAGCGTACTGACGTTCAACCGACGCTACCAACTTTCACGAGCTGCTTGATAGCCGAGTTGTACAACTTATTAAAGGGATACTACAACGAAATTTCGGCGCTCATTTTTTGGTCTATATCTGTTCAAAAGAGCAGTATCACATGGAACATACCAAGGCTTGTTAAAAAAGTCTCGAAAAGGAATTTTAAAACGAATTAAACGATTAGCAAAGAGCACCTGGTGGATGTCGCTAACGCCTCGTTTGTAATGCTCGTCTAGGAACCTTGACAGCTAGTGACGGAGGTTGTCTCGTCTCCGGCCACGACGAGAGAAGGGGGGAAGGAGGAACTCCCCTCTTCCCAAGAATCCCTTTTGTGTGTCGCAGAAGTCGCTATTGTCCCCCTACAAGATTATAGAAGATGAACCCGTCACTCAAAATTCGTACAAAAGCAGCCGCTTCGGTGGCTGGAACGACTAGGCCATCCTCTCGGCGTCAGCCTCGCCGTAGCTTTGCTCGTCTCGAGACGACCTACGTCACGATTGCGTTGGATGTCACGTGCTGTAAGCTGGGCCTTCTCCGAGCGCTTGCCAGAGTGGGTGCTTATAACGAAAAATACAGCCACCAGGATCAAAATACAAACGTGCGATTGTCATTTACGGATATTGTGGATCATAATCAACCTATTTTGAACACGACGGGAATATTTCAAATTTCGTTGAAGTATCCCTTTAAAATAGCTTAAGTAAGTGTAAATAACTGTAAAAAAAATACAATCGCGGTTTTCTTGGCCTTACTGCAAAACCTCGGTGTTTTTTTTTGTTTTTTTTTTCTGCACTCGATGCGTACTTTAGCTCTTTAATATCTTATATCGCACCGTCATCAAGCCTCTCGTAAAAGTTGGGGCCGTCTGATTAACGAGTTTTAGTAGACCGTGCTTCCCGCTCCGCTAAGCCTCTCCGCTACCCGAAACTCTACAGCCAAGGCCATCGGCGCGCAGGCGCAGTGGCGGTTTATTCGTAGCGGAGGGCTAACGGAGGGGGAAACACGGTCTACTAAAACTCCGTATTGACGTCAGTGCGCTCCACGGCGAACTGAAGTTCTGGGGTGGCGTATATATAAGAGCACGGCAACGCCCCTGGCGCGCGCTAAAAATTGTGCTTGAAGGGCGCAGCGCGAGCTTTCGGCTGTAATGCTACACCGTACGTAGCCTGCGGTAGCAAACTTTCTATCAATAACCATAAAGCAGTTTGATCACGTGTTGCAATACACTAAAACCGAGACGGTAAGCAGCGAGTTATGAGCCTGTGACACGAAGACATCAATACTGTGAACGCTTCCCTTCCGAAGCTTGACGGTCACCGTTCGCGGCTCACTTTTTAGAGCACTAATGGCCAGGCAAAGCGCGAACATGATAACTTCATCACCCTCAAAAATATCCTGCCACAAACAGTGACATGGCCGGTGCCTAAAACGCGCTCGCCCACCACAAAGCTTTGCAAGTTGAGGTTTCTGCAACTTTTAATTAACACCATGCTCGTTTTCCTAAAGTGCACCAACATGTTCGTCACCTGTAATATGATCCCTCCCTAACCATTTCGCATTTATAGACAAATAAATCATTTTTAGTGCACTGACCGGCGTCAGCGAGCAGGCGCACGGGACATCCTGGAGAATCTATATCCGTCTCTTCCGCCATCTTGGAACTACTGCCCCGCGACCTATAGGGCGTTGGAGTTGCGAATAGTTTCGTTCTGTCGCGGACTCTTGGAGAACAGCAATATCCGTTTCCTGCGATTTCAGAAAATGCTTCGGGTAACTGGCAACATTGATTTTCAGAGCAAAGATGGCAGAAATGTCGTTACTTTCTAGCGTATATTATTAAACGGCCCCTGAAACAAAAAAAAAAACGTTTCTTTAAACAGTCTGGTTGGGACACGCGTGTCCAAAAATAAATTTTACGCGAAAAAAAAAAAATTAGAGCAATATTGACTGCGCCAGTCGCAATTTAGTCGGTAGTCACCTCCTTTCCACTTGTTTTCTCTCTCGGCATTTCGGGCGCGTGGAGGAGGGGTACTCCCCGCCTTTTCGTAGTGGATCGGCTTGGCTGCTTGGCTGGCTTGGCTGCGCCCCGTACGAGAGCCATTGCTACTTCCTGGCCGTGTTCCAAAATTTACTCGATCTTACTCCAGGGTTAAGGGTTTTGTACCCTTGGCGTTCTAAATGCTACCCGCGTCCAGCGTTTTTCAATTTGTGCTGTCAGGTGATACGATCCGCCGGAGTAACTCGGATCCGTTTGGGTAAGATTTGGAACACAGCTCGTGTGTCTGCCGGTCGCACGTCGTACCGCGTCGTACCGTGCACGTACCGTGGTCACCGTGGTGCCGTGGTCGTACACACAGTACTGTACATAGTCGACGCGATGGACCCCGACCTGAAGCGTCGGATGCTCCAACGCTGCCAGCAGCTGGGCCTTCGCCCGTACGAGGACACGCCTCGCCAGCCGGAAGGCGTCCGCTCCGATCGCCGCGAGACAACCGCTCGCGAAGCGGGTGCCTCGACGAGTTCGTCCGAGCCGCGCGACCCTTCAAGCCGCCGCGAGGACACGCAGTGGTAGCTGATTTTTTTTTTAAACGTTGAGTGCGGTGCCGCGTACCTTCAAATGCTTTACAGGAACCGACATCTCAAAAAAAAAAAAATTGGCACTGGCGCGCACCAGCAAACAAACTAAAGATGGGGTAAACGGGACACACGAATCACCCAAAGAATAGCAGAAAAACAAACACCTGTCACCCCGCGCCACTTCCTAAGAACTTACGACGACTAACTAACACAAGCAACAAGCCCTCTTCAGGAGGTCTTCACATATCAACGCGATAAAACTATGAAACCACCCGAGGTACACGAGGTACGCGAGACGCGTTACAAGACGGCGACCATGACAGAAAAAAAAATGGCGAAGCTTTTGTTTGTTGTGGTATCCGAACGGTAGTTACGATTTTGTAAAACGTTTGTAAACAATTACGACGTTCATTCGATGGATTGTTTCTTAAACCTAAAAATATGTAATTCAGAAGGTGATTTCAAGAGATCACGAAGATTTTATAACCAACATCTATGCTGTCACTCATTCTATTGGCCAATGAGAAGCTGATTTGAATGACCATCGTTACCAATGAGAAGCCGAGCTGAATGACATGGAATTTGCGCGCAAAATTTCAAATAAATCTCTTGCCGTCAATATTGCTCTAAAAATTATTTTTTTTTCCCGTAAAATTCATTTTTCGACACGCGTGTCCCAACCAGACTCTTTAAAAAAAAAAAAAACTTTCTTTTCTTTTCAGGGGCCCTTTAAGCGGCTCTACCGACAACTAGTAAAATATTTTTACAAAGGATTTTTTTCGGTCGCGCACCAGTCACCCAGCTGTGCTTAGAGATTTGTGTTTGTCCTTTGTCCCTCTTGTTCCCCTTTTCCAGGGATTATTTTCGTCATTCTTGTCCAGCTCGCTTGCACCTTTGCATGTAAATGCATTATAATCATAACCCTACAATAGTTTTATATACATATAGTACCCCCAAAAAAACAAGTTTTTTTTGTTTTGTTTTTTGTTTTTTACCCCAAAAGGAAGTGAACATTTCCAAACGCTCATTATCCGCCCTAATATAGCGACAGCAGTTCGAACCAGTTGTCAAAGTTACAGCACTAAGCGTTACTTTATTCGAAGTTATAAGTCATCTTCTAAAAACATTTAATTAAAAAACTGGGCTGCAGTTTGGCTCGTTTTTGGTAACTGGCACCATAGAGCTACACTCCATGTATTCAAGAGCTCTGTCCGCAGTCATTTTCCCATTCAAAATGTAAGAAAATCGCCGCATAAATTTTGCATAACATACCGGTTTGTGCTGAAACTTTATCATCCGGTTCGGATCGCTCGCGCTACATTCGGGCGGGCAATGAGCGCTCGGCGGTGCGCAATCGCAGTAAAAAAAAAAAAAAAAAGATTTGTAAATTTTGTTTTAGGGGGACACCCTGTAATTGTTTTTTTTTTTTTTTTCCTCCGTGCCTTTTTTTTCCCCTCAATTGCAAATATAAACATATTGTGAGAAACGCAATTCACAAAAAAAAAAATCTTAGCCACCACAAGCTTATGAAGACGCAATAGGTGAGGTTTATAGTTGATCGAGTGCGCAAGGCTTGGGGTGGTGCCTGAGTGACTAAATGCTCCCAGAGGGGGAGGGTGTTTGCTTCTTCAGCAATACAAGACTGATTTATACATTGTTAAATATTTTATGAACACAGCTGAACCCGATTCAAGACATGGCTTGCACTAACGTCACATAAGCGGCCATTCTGGTGACCGCTTAAGTGACGTTTTCCTCAGGTAAGTTTGCTCTTTGCAAATTTTACAAAAAAAAGAGCACCATTTGTGGGCAACGCTGCACAAAGTCGTAGCGCGAGAGGTTAAGAAACCGAATTTTACAGTCAATTTAAAGAGCCTGGCGTCTCCTTGTATCACCCTGTATGTCGTACACAATCACCTGGTCTCTGCACGGCGTCCCTGCTAACCCTAACCGAGCGGGCTGTTGTTTCCTTAGCTGTGGCCAACGTGGGTGCCATTTCGGACACTGCTGGCGGCGAAACAATCGCGTTTTTGTTTTCTCTATTCTTGAGTTTCACAGCGTGCATGTAGCACTTTCTTATGGCCATTGTGAGAGCACTGCGCCATCTGTGGGAGTAAAAGCAAACAACGGTAAGCTATTTTGTCAAGTACGCGCGCGACATAAGAAAAAAAAAATGGGACTATAATGTTTGTTTTATTTTACGGTAGTCCTTTCACGCCGCTCCCTGCTCAGCCGTGCAGGTCGACAAAGTCCGAAACTGTTGAAAATAATTGACAAGCGAGCATAGTCGAAAGGCAAGAATTTTTGCCGCGCACAGGTTACGCATTTACCTATGTAAACCACAGCTAGGCTTCACGCACGACATACAGCAAGCCTTGACATTCGAACAATGTATTGTACGCTGTCTTGTACACGTTCCTCCAAAATAGAAACGAAAGCTCGTTCCTGATTCATTCTCGCAGTTGATTTTATTATAAACTAAAGCTAATTTCTTTTTATAAACATTCTCAATGATCAAAACCCGGTGTTTTCTAAGACGTGGAGCGGAGTGACTTTGGTACGTTGCATTTTAATTCAAGCGCAATACCTATTTCAGGAGTATGTGATGGGTTTATATTTGTTTCAGTGGCGATCCCCCATACAAGAAAGCAATAGTGAAGACGTGAATGAACTAATGTATAATAAAGCTCTTTCTTTTACACAATAAGGCAATATATTTTTAAGCCTACAGATTACCCCAATATAAAAGCATCCGTTTTTACTCTGTCGAGATGGAACGGCAAATTTAAATGTTCACGAAACAGACAGGCTAGGAACATATGTAACATAATACGTTCGATTATTTCGTTTCAAAGTTTAATTTGGATTTCCCTTCGATGGCATTTATTGCGATGTTGAAAAATATGAGACGTCGTCATTTTTTATAATTAATTCAAGTTTGTGTAGTTTGTGAAACCGAGAAGAATTGTAAATGGAATCGAGTACTTTTTTTCCCCAGTGGCGTGTACAAGACCGCGGACGACGCAGGTGATTTGATCAATGCAGGCAACTACGAGGGTTGTCCCAGTGATTTTTCACAATGAAAAACATGTTAGAAAACATGATAAGGTTCCCAGTGATTTTTCACAATGAAAAACATGTTTAAGGCATTGAATAATACATTTTTGAAAAGCTTCGACTTTTCCCTATTTTTCGACATAATCGCCGTTGAGATCAATGCATTTTTGCGTGCGGCGTACCATCTTCTTTAGGCCTAAATCGTCGAACTTTCCCGCCGCGCCGTGAAGGTAGCATAAAACCTCTTCTTTCAGCTCCTCTCCGGTTCTTAAATGCGTCCCACCCAGCTGTTTCTTCAATTCAGGAAAGAGATGGTAGTTACTTGGGGCTATGTCTGGGCTGTAGGGCGGGTGTGTGACAGTATTCCATTCAAATTTGTTAATGAGATCGTCTGCTACAGGGGCGATGTGCGGACGAGCGTTGTCCTGATGGAAACGCACATCCTTCGTGAGCATGGCTCTCCTCTTGTTTTGAATCGCTCGGCGAAGGTTCTTGAACATCTCACAGTAAAGTTCCGCATTGATTGTTGTACCGTCAGGCATGAATTCGCACAACAATAACCCCTTCCTGTCCCAAAAGACGCTCGCCATCACTTCGCCGGCAGACAGTGTTTGTTTGAACTTCCGCGGCTTCAGCGACTCTGGATGTTTCCACTGACGGGATTGTTTCGTTTCCGGTGTCATGTAGTGGACCCAGGTCTTGTCCTCAGTGACAATAAAGTCCGATAATTCCTCGCCATCGGTTTTGTAGGCGTGTAGAAATTCGTTGCCGTTTGTGGTCTTACGTTGCCGTTTGTGGTCTTTCGTAAGCATTCTCGGGACCCACCTTGCACAAACCTTGGCATACCCTAAATGGCCTGTCAAAATTGTGTCAGTCCAGGTCTAGCTGACATCAGGGATCGTCTCGCAGAGCTCCCGAACCGTCACCCTTCGATCTTTCAGCATTGTTTTACCCACTTTTGCGATCGTTACGTCCGAAACCGATGGCCGTCCAGAACGCTGCTCGTCATGGACGTCTGCACGTCCGTCTTTGAATTCTCTGCACCATTTGCGCACGTCTTGTACGATCATATACTTTTCTCCGTAGACTTCACACAGTCAGGAATGAATTTCCACCGGCGCAGTGTTTTTTGCACAAAAAAACGAATCACAGAGCGTAATTCGCACCTGACGGGAGAAGCGAGTGGAAGCTCCATCTCTAACGGCTGCCAAGCCAAGACTCAGCGTCGCAGACAGCTCGCTGGGGCGGGGACAGGGAGGGGAGGAACCAAGCTACACGCCAGTGTCGCCGGATCCCGCGTAACAGCGTTCCTCGCGACTGCAGCTCCTTGGGAACCTTATTTTACGGACAATCCTGTATAAAGCCACTATGAATGCTCCTCGCTTAGAGTACCAGCACTATTTTCCCTGAATTTCTTGCGGGGGCCGCAATTTCGGGGGTCAGGGTGCAGAGCGGGTGCCGTTGGTTATCTTTAGAAATTTTTAAAAATTCGACTTTCTGAGCCTGAGATGATGAGGTGTCCGGAAGCACGGACGGTATAGTTTCGTTCTGTCGCGGACTCTTTTGGAGGACGGCAATATCCGTTTCCTGCGATTTCAGAAAATGCTTCAGGTAACTGGCAACATTGATTTGAAGAACCAAGATGGCAGAAATGTCGTTACTTTCTAGCGTATATTATTAAGCGACTATACCGACAACTAGTAAAATATTTTTACAAAGGATTTGTTTCGGTCGCGCACCAGTCACCCAGCTGTGTTTAGAGATTTGTGTTTGTAATCCCTTTTTCCAAGGATTATTTTCGTCATTTTTGTCCAGCTCGCTTGCACCTTTGCATTTAATTGCAATATAATCATAACCCTACAATAGTTTCCTATACATCTATACCTGTTTTCACCTTAAGAAAAAAGTGGGTGTGTCCCTCTCGTCGCATGCTTATTGGTCGCATGCCGTCGCACATATTATTCCGTTCTGCAAAGTAGTTCCGATAAAAGTTTGCTCTCGGGCAAGCTAGCGTTATTTAAGCTTAGATAAATTTGTTATTCTCAGTAGGATAAATAATATACCTCCTTAATACGCGTGTATACACGTAATTCAACGCCTCACAAGATCTGAGGATCGATGTTCGTAGCCAGCCGGCCAGCCGCTGTCGCTCTCCTTCCAAAATGGCGACTCCAACAACTCTGGCTGATCGGTTCGTGTTGTCAGCACTCTTTCCTGAAGACGTTTCCCCTCGGGTGTACTACAAACGTCATGCAAGTGGAAATGTCCTGTCGAGCCAGACAAGGCAGTGTGTTTTGAACGTTTATTCTTGGATACGGCTGCAGTACCAAGAAAAAAATGTGGTGGAAGTCATCAACCTGACTGCCGCCGCAACGGGGATCAGTGTTAGCTCGGTCTACGAGATCAAGCGTGGCTTCAAACGTGCCAACGGAGCTGTGAAATCTCCTTCAAAGAAGCGCCCGAAACTCGCTGAGAAAAGGAAGAGGATTGCAAATCACGACACGTGCACGTTGACGGCCGTGAGAAGCTGCCTGCACAATTTCTTCCGTCGGGTGGAGATCCCAACGTTGAAGAAAATCGCCACTCGTCTCCAAGAAGACGACGTGCTGACGTCCTGTTCCGGGACTACCCTGTATAGCCTGCTGAAGGACATGGGTTTCGAGAAACAGAAACGGAATCGCAACTCTTTCCTAATTGAGAGGCAGGACATCGTCGAGTGGAGGCGGTGGTATTTGGGGGCAATCGGAAAGCACAGAGCCCAGAACCGCAAGATCTACTTCCAGGACGAGACTTGAGTGAACGCCGGCCTCACAGTTGACAAGGTGTGGACTGACAACACCATAAAGTCAGCAAGGCAAGCCTTCATGTCTGGACTGAGACCGGGCTAAAGGCTCCTTCTGGAAAAGGTGAAAGAGTGATTGTCACCCACGCAGGTAGTGACACTGGCTTCGTGTCTGGCTGCCTGGACGTGTTCCGTGGGAAGAAAAAGGAGGGCTATCACGATGAAATGGACTCGAACAGGTTTGAAGCATGGTTTCTTCATCTGCTGGACCACATCGAGCCTAACACCCGTAATTGTTATAGACAACGCGCCGTACCACAGCGGAAAGGCTGAAGCTGTTCCCACAACTGCAACAAAGAAGGGCGAGATCCAGCAGTGGCTCTCTTCCAAGAAACTAGCTGGACTGCCACAATGAAGAAAAAGACCTTCTGAGCATTGTGGCAACGGTGAAGGATCGCTACACAAAGTACAAAGTTGACGTCATGGCTACGGACGCCGGACACACAGTGTTGAGGCTCCTACCGTACCATTGCGAACTAATCCCATAGAGTTGATATGGGCACGAGTCAAGCAGGAGGTCGCCTCCAAGAACATCACATTTAAGCCCCATGACACTGAGCGGCTCTTGAGGAAGCAGTGGACAACGTAACAGCTGTCCATTGGCATGACTGTGTAGAGCATGTGAAAAAAATGGAGGCGAAGTTTCGAGAATGTGATATCCCAGAGTCGAACCTCGAGCCAGTCATCAACCCCTCGATGCAAGCGACACGGAGGAGGAGAGTGGAGACGACGACGAAGCTAACGACGAGGACGAGGGTGAAGAGATCTTCGGTGTTCAGCCTTTAGAATGGAATTGACCGTGAACTAATGTCCCTCTAGGACATGTTCTCTCCTGAAAGTGGCTAGAACTTTGGACTCTGTTTGTCATACCACAGAACACAAAGCGGTCCTTGTAAGACCATTACATACTGCTAAAAATTGGCTTCCGACTTCATGACAGCTAACCCTCCAGTGTCATGTTGTTGCGTGATT
>JABSTQ010010939.1:0-178320 GCA_013358835.2 Ixodes persulcatus | reverse complement strand
AACACTTGACCGCGGTGGTAAGTTCACGTGGCTTGCGAGGACTCGGACCGCAGATGACGTCGTTTTGGGACCCTCCGGTGGTGAAACAGGTTTTCGTAGTGTCAACCGGTTTGCTCCGAGGTCGATGACAGCGCCATACTCGCAGAGGAAGTCCATTCCGAGGATAACGTCCCTCGAACAGTCTTGCAGAATGACAAACTTCACAGGGCACGTCTCACCGTGGATCTCGACGCGAGCAGTGCATCGCCCGACTGGTGTGATGAGGTGCCCACCGGCGGTTCGTATTTGAGGGCCTTCCCACGGCGTTGTCACTTTTCGAAGGCGGCGAGAGAGCCTCCCACTCAAGACTGAGTAGTCTGCTCCGGTGTCCACGAGTGCCGATGCGTTGTGGCCGTCGATAATAACGTTTAGGTTGTTGGACACCGATGCAGGGACGTAGTTGTGATGCGTAGCGTCGGGAGAGTGGGAGCGCTCCGGCGTTCTTGGAGGCTCTTTACTACGGTCGTCTTCGGCAACGCCACCTCCAGGCGTTGCCGCACTTAGCTTTCCCGACGAGATATGGGGGACAGGCTGTCACGACGAGAGCGGCGGAAGGGCGAGAGCGCACGTCGTGGCGAGGGCGAACGGGAACCTCGGGGTCGAGTCGGGACCGGGGACAGGGGTCGTCGGAGGTATTCCTCAATGTCACGAGGGCGTTCGCCGTACCTTGGGCGAGGGTCGTTCGGCGCAAACCCTCGTAGGCCCATTTGACGATAGGGGCACCTCCGGTAGACGTGGTCGGCCTCACCGCAGTGGTAGCACAGCGGTCGCCTGTCGGCCGTCCGCCACACGTCGGTCTTCCTCGGCGAGGGTTGCTCCGGACGGACGTACTGGGTCTGTCCTTCCTGACGCCGCAGATACTGCGGCATTGGAGGGTCTCGTCGGGGTGGTGCCGTGACCTGGTGGTTAGCTTGCGGCGGTCGTCGGGCCATGGCAGCGTAGCTCAACGTTGGTTCCTCTGGCGTCGTCGTGTTGGTGGAAATTTCGGGCTGGACGGCTCGGTGAACCTCCTCTCGGACAACCTCGGCGAGTGATAGTGAGGACGGGCTATCCGCAGTGGGGAGCATCTTGCGAAGCTCTTCCCGGACGACTTCACGGATGATGTCGCGAATGCCGGGGTTGCTAGGGCTGATGTCGTGGCCAAATGCAGAAGAGGCAGCGATGCTCGAGTGCCGATGGTAGTGGCTGGCTCTTGCGAGGAGGGCACGTTCCATGCTCGTGGCTTCCTTGACGAAATCTTCGACGGTGGCTGGAGGGTTGCGGACAAGACCACCGAAGATGTCATCCTTAACGCCTCGCATCAGGATCCGCAGCTTCTTTTCGTCGGTGGCTTGAGGGTTGGCGCGATTCATCAGGTGGAGAACGTCTTTGACGAAGCTTGTAACGCTCTCGGTCGGCCCTTGGGTTCTCGCTCGCAGGAGTTCTTCGGCACGCTGTCGTCGCTGCTGGTGGCAAAGGGGCGTCGTAGCTCGGCCTGGAATTCTTCCCACGACGAAATCGACGCTTCGTGGTTCTCGAACCAGTTGCGTGCCGTGCCTTCCAGAGCAAAGTAGACGTTCGGAGGCACTGCTCCGGCGTCCATCTGTTATGGCGGGCAACTCGCTCCTAGTGAAGGAGCCAGTCCTCGACTGTCTTGCATAGATTTCTCCATGGAAAGGCGTCGTCGATCGGGGGCGACGGGCAGGACAACGACGGGCGGAGCGGTCATCGTCGCGGTCTTCTTCTTTGATTTCAGCGGCAGGGGTCCGAGTTTCCGGCGGGGAGGGGCCTGGTTACGGCGACTTGACCGGGCCTTGGTTTGGTCTTCTGCGAAGGGTAGTCCTCCCGGGCTGAGAACGTCACTTGGCCGGCGTGTTTTCGGAGGGGTACGGTCCACGGGCATAGAACGCAAATGTACCCCGCACCTCCACCAAAATGTCACGAATGACAAGTGATGAGGCGTCGAATGACCGAGTAAACTGAACGTTTAATGGGGCGAACTTGGTGCCCAAAAAATAAAGGAGAAATAGAGATAACAAACAGAGCGTCGCGGGCGTCGAAGGCGGCGAAGCAGCAGGATCGAACCGCTCAGGCGAAACTGAGTCCGGCTGGTTACGCGTAGCCCCTTTTGTACACGTGTGCACTTCTGGAACAATCGGGCGTGGAAGGTTCGGCGGTGTAGAACATTCTGACCTCGAAAAGCAACACGGTTCTCGAATTTGCCAGAACTTCGTCAGAGTCAGAGTCCACAAAAATGCGTCCCCGCGGCCAGGGATCGAACCTTAGCTTTCTGCGTGGAAGGCACGCGCGATAACCGTTTGGCCACGAGCGCGCTGCCTGCTTGGTCAGCTGCGCTCGCGGCAATATATATAAAAGATAGAATAATTACTAATATAGAAAACCATGCATATACCAATGGGATTTTCCTGGATTTCAGAAAGGCGTTGATTCAATAAAACATGAAATTTTACCGGAGAAACTATCGGCGTACGGAATTAGAGGTAATGCATTAGAATTAATTCGCAGCTATTTATATTCGCGTTCTCAATTTACGGTACTTAATGGATTTCAATCTCAACTGTCACCGATAACATATGGCGTTCCGCAAGGTTCCATACTGGGGCCTCTATTATTTCTAATTTATATAAATGATATTGTGAATATACCTGAATCGCGTGATATTATTTTATATGCTGATGATACTAATGTCTTTTTTTTAGTGTAAATCTGGATCAGCTCAAGGAATTTGCAAATAGTTGACTCAGTAAATTATTATTGTGGCTAAAGCGCAACCAGCTTAATCTTAACACTAGTAACACAAAATATGTATTGTTCAGATCAAAAAACAAACCTATTTCGCGTACATTGAACATCTTTTTTGACGGGGAAAAAATTGAGGGCGTTAAATATCATAAGTTTCTTGGTGTGTGCTTTGAAGAAACACTCAGTTGGACTGTACACATAGAAAAAATGAGGGTTGATATTGCAAGAGCAATAGGAATATTAAACAAATTCCGAGAATTACTACCAAAATGGTTGAAACTGCAATTATACTATTCGCTTGTCTACTCACGCTTACAATACTGTATGTTAGTATGGGGAACTACTACACAAACAAATAAGCAAAAACTATTTATTTTGCAAAAGAATGCTGTTCGATTTAGTGAGAACCTTAAAAGGTACGAACACTCATTCCCAGCATTTCAAAAGTATAAAATATTAAATATAAGATCAATCCTGCTTCTTAAATTATCTATTTTTATTTTTAATAAAACTAGACAGAACCAAGCGCCCTTTCTTGATATCTTCGATCAAACCTTGGCAAATTACAGTCTCAGAAGTTCACAGTATACGAAACCTAGAGCTCGAACTAATTACGGTACACAGCACCTTACATATCTCGTACCAGATCTACTAAACACACACCCAAACAAAGCAGAAATGGCCCAAGCACACATTTCGTTTTTACAATTTAAAAAAAGGATTGTAGAATATATCCTAAATCACTCATGATCTGCAGTTAGTACGAAGTTGATAATGATATGTTATTGTGTCTGTTGTGGATTTTAAAATTGCTGTATCTTTGTATATTTATTTTGTATATGTGCCTGTTTCTCCTCTGAGTGCTGTAAAAAGGGGCTGGACCCTTGTCAGAAGACAACTCGTCTTCTTTTGCCCCAGCCCCCCAGACCCTTTTTTGTGTCTGAAATAAAAGATACATACATACATACAAAAAAAGCCACCTTTCTCTGCTAACTGGCTTTCCCCCAGCGTGATGCCCGCGTTGGGCGAAAGCCAGCTTGAAGAGAAAAACGGCGCTCTTGGCAGTTTGATCTATTGGGAGATGCTGCGATTTTCGTTCAATGTAACCGCATTTTCCGCTATGCATTTTTTATTGCAGCTATTGCACAAATAGTTCGATACAAGGTATAGTTTGAATTAATCGGGTTTGACTGTAGCCCTGTATAGAAAAAACACACCACAATCACATGCTAATTTGTTGCAATAGTATACTTATTAAGGTGCAACTGAGAATAATTAGCAAGGATCCGATTGATATATCAACCCGAAATAAGTCAGCCAAAATATTTGCCACCTTAAATCTGACAACCTTCTAAATGTCGACTCTGTTTCGAAATCGGCAAAGCTAGCCTGCTCTGGGCTACACTATGTTCACTCTAAACTGACAGTGCTTTTCGCCGAAACAATAAAAGGCCTATCTCCGATTGCTTGACTTCACTCTCTGCCTGTGAGTCTGCAGGGGGTGGAGGGGGGGGGGGGGGTTGATCATGTGGTTTAAAGTTGACAGTTGACTGGACCAACGAGCACACAGCTTCTACGGCCCAGCCAGCGTAGGGGCGAATGAAGTAGTGGCGACGCGAAATCAACTTCACATCGCGGCTAGGACACAAAACTGTCAGGGTGGGTGCACAAAAATGTCAGGGTGGGTTCATTCGACAGTTTACATAAGCTAAGCAAATATTCACAGCACCTGGCGGTCTAAACGGAAAGCCGTGAAAGTAGATGTGAAAACTCCTCACGGAAATTGCCAATAACTCTGGCCCACCTCCAGGATGACCACATAATATGGTGACAAAGGTGATCTATCACAACATTTCAAGAGCATTAGTCTTCACTGAATATAATAAATCGGGCCACGTAATTTAGGCATATGCCTATATATGCTTAAATATGTTGCTTCAATGTTTCCTTGTCTTATTTGGAATTTCATTTCGAAATTGCCGTTTAACCTGCATCATGAATGCATGTGAAGTCGGCACTTTTGTTTACTTTCTCAGGATTCCCCCAGTTCGTTTTCCTACATTATGTTTACCTAAAGACACTGAATTTTTTTTCATTGTTATGCACACAAAATTAACAGTGGATATAAATGATGATCGCCTCTGCCTGCTTGCTTTATTAGATCTTCCTAAAATTAACAAAAGGGCTTTATAACACCCTTCGGAATAGACGGCAGAACAAGGTATGTCATGACCCCTGCAAAGCTTAAACATGACCAGGGGAAACTGGAGAACACTGCCGCATGATTGAAGCATTGCTCACAGAAAGACGGAAAATAATTGTTTTATGGAGACTGTCACTGCACTTGGGAGTTGAGCTAGCCGTGACTTAAGCATTAAAAAGCGAGAAATAAGTCAAATTGTCGACAACGAGAAGTTCTTTTACGCTCCTGCAATGAGGGACCCAGAAGAATGAAGATTTAAACCTTAAAATAAGTTGAAGCCCATTTGCATTTCTGCTAACATGTCAAGGAAGCCTCAAAAGCGGTTTGGTGCAGGCAATGGGTTGCAGTCTGAAGATGTGTTCTCAACCAGTGAAATAGTTCTCTTTTGCAAAACATTGGTTTAACATGCTTCTTTAAGAACTACTGCTTCTTGACATCAGGTACAACCGCGGCCACCAAGACCTGAAACGGCAGGTGTTTCGCTTGGCGCTATTAGCGCCGCCTGGCACATTGCTCCGTAAACACTGGCGCTGACGCATAGACACACCACCTCCTGCGCTCGTGCCACAGCCCACTTCCGGCTGTCTCGTAGCACGACGGCGGGTGCGGTAATGAGTACGAAGGCAACAAGGTCACACTTGTCATTCTCCCTAAATATGAATCGAGATCTTCGTGTGAGCCACTTATCGCAAACTGATTTTTGCACAAATCGACGCTCTGCACAAAAGTACTGCAGAGCTTGTTTTGATTAAATTTTGCAAACCGTTTCTTGCCATTCAAGAGAACCAAGGATCGCGCTGTGGATCCCAGGGCTACTTCTTTCCCTCAATCCGCACACCTGACTGTTGTAATATGGGATGAGCACTATACCGGCAGGCCATGCATCACTGCTGTGTTATGACTGTTAAAGCATTCCCCAGCTAAATTTTTCATTCACAATGCAGCGGCAGAAATGCCAGTTCTGAGGGCATGTTGGTGAACGCTCCAGAAAGGCTAATCATGCAGTTGTTTGCGGAAGAAAGTTTGATTCACCCAAATAAAAAGCAAGCTGGTGAATAAAAATTTAGTTTGTCCTTTCACTGGCAAAAAAAAAAGAGGCGAATTATCTAAAAATGTGACTTTCACAAGTGTCTTAGGACATTCGGTCCATTTTGCACTTATCGTAACGGAAATTGGGACGGTGTAATGAGCACAGGAGTAAATGTGTCTCGGCCCCAGCGTACACAAGTGTTTTCCAAGTGATACGACAACCAGCACTAATAGCCTGAGTACAAGGTGTCGTGGCGTTTCGGCTCATATTCACCGCAATAGTACCAGATATTCCTCTGCAACCACAGCCTATTGTTGCTCGGTGGAGAAAACTGATAAGTGCAGCTGTATACAAAGCTACGTCTGTGAAGATAGCCAAAGCGATCCTCAGTAAACAGAGGTCAGAAAAGACGAATTAAATTTCTGCATGTTGACACAAGCATGACAATGTTGGAAACAATTGAAAAATATTTAACTGAGTTACTAAGGACTGTTGAGTATGTGCAAACAGCACTTTACCCTTTAATCATTACAGCGATTCTTTGTAGGTGTTAAGTATTGTAAACACACTGTGCAGATGTCCGTGATTGTGACATCCTTCCGTCAGGCCTGTCATTATCATAAGGAATGGTGTCTTTCTTCATATGGAAGCTACTTTTTCGCATATACTTCATTTTGTATTTTCTGAATAAAGAGACCAAGCTCTCAAAGTAGGCAATATGGTCATAAGAATGACTGCAAAAAAATGGCTGAGTTTGGCATGTTGGGAGCAAAGAAAACCAACTTACTGCCCACGGCTGCCAGCTTGTCAGGAGTCAGTACCCTCTTCGGTTAGGTAGTTTGAAAGATGGCAGAGGGCTTTGGCAATTCGTTTGTAGCCAGCTGCAAAAATAGAAGAGACAATCAACAATCACAGGAAATTCTAAATCTTTTCCGAATTATATTTTTAACAAGACTGTCTCAAAAGAGAGAACGTTTTTTTTTTTCACTGAATAAAATAAGGGAACAAAAAAAATAACATCTAAAGATAGCAGGGTATCTATGAAGGCTTTCCAAAATTAAAGATAGTTTTGTTATTAGTCTAGTGATAATTTTCTGTATACAGGATTGCAGATTCTGAGCGACATGAAAAACTGCACTTTTTTAACCAGTTGCAGTCAGTCAAGAATATCAAATGCATTATGGACAGGCCTTCATTTTCAGAAAAGCCCAGATATTGTTACGAATGACAAATGATGAGGCGGCAAATAACTGGCGAACTAAACGTTTAATGGGGCGAACTTGTGCCCAAAACAAAATAGAAAGTTAGCGTCGCAGGCGTCGATGTCAGCAAAACAACAAGATCGAATGCTGGGGTGAGACTAACTCAGGCTCGACACGCGGAGCCCCTTATGTAGACATGTGGGCTTCTGAAACAATCGGCGTAGAAAGCTTGGCGCATAGGACTTTTACCTCGAGTAAGCAACAGGGTCCTCGAATATACCAGAATGCGACATTACAGAAACAACAAAAAGGCGTATATGTGGCCAGACATCGAACCTCAATTTTTCGCGCGGGAAGCAAGCACGATAACCGTTATGCCACGGGAGCGCTGCCAAACTAGGCCAGCTGCGCGCTTAGCAATATTTTTCAATTTTTAAACCCGAATGGGTTTTATGAAACTCAGGTTAATCACAATTTTCTTCTGAAAGCCGCCTACCTCAGAGGCAAAAACCAGGTAAAGGTATGAAAATTATGAGACATTCAGATCCATTTAAAAAATGCCTCATGGTCACCCCCCTCAAAAAAAAAAAAAAAAGAAGGAACCCAATTATGGTCATATTTAACAATATCTAAGTATCTGCTATTTTTGCGCTCCCCGCCTTCTTAGTGGTTCACGAGACTCAGGAAAAAAAACTATATTTAATTCGACGAGGCAAAAAACACTCGGATATGTACGATGGCGCTGCGTGATGGTAAACGCGTGCTGCTGATGAAATTAACTTTCCTGGCTTCCCAATTGGCCACAGCCATTAAACATTTCCGTCTGAGCGCAAAATAATAAGTATGATTATGAACTCACAATCCTAATTCTTTATAAAAGTTGTTTTTATCGAGGTTTGAGAGCGATAAGGTAAACAAATAGAGTTTGAAAACTGTGGAAAAACATGAGAACAGCACCTAGTTGACATGCCCCCCGAGGAGTGGCGCAACCGTCCCATCATTGGAGGAGCCATATTATGTAAGGAAAAATACTTTTCCTTCCTTGAATTTGTTTTTTTTTTTTGCTCACAACTTCCAAAAAAATGTAAATTTTGCGAAAAAAAAAGTTTCAGTGTGTTACTATGTTGTCAGAGGTAAACCTCGCCGCAAGTTTCAGACCAGTCAAAAAATTGTCCGAGGCCCTGCAAAGAGATACTGAACCGAAATGTTTATTTCCCCAAAAGGCCGTAGGACAGTTCATTGGAAAGCTACAAACCCCAAGACATCACTTTTACAACGATATCCTGGACGGATGGCTGCATCTTTTGGAAAAGAAAGATGCGATTAAGCGAAGCTGGCAGGCCGTCTGACGGCATCACCGAAGCTTACCTAGGGACAGTGGAGAAGGCCAGAAGCCTAGTAACGTGACGTCAGCTTCGCTTAATTGTGTTTTTCTTTTGCCAAAAACATGGCCATTCATTCGATATATTGTTATAAAAGTGACGTCTTGTGGTTTGTAGCTTCCAGTTGAACACTCACACTGCCTTTTGAGATGAAATGCAGATTTCGGTTCAGTATCCCCTTAAGCACACTACATAATGTGCTCTCTCATTATAAGGGCACACACTGCTACCCTCTTTTCCCGAATCACTCTCATGGCAGCTTCAAGAAAGTAAACATGTCAGCCAATAGACAGAGCCGAGAGAGTTCAAATCAGCTGAGGTCGTCAGAATTTAAAAGAGTGTGCTTTTTTCGGGCGGTGACTGCTGCAAAGACAAAGGCATACACTCAAAGATGATGTCTGAAATAATGTTCAAATATTTTATTAGCACGTTTATCACTAAAAAAAATGAAAGCGGTTTACAACTCCCTGTAACGCCGAATTGGAGCGCAGCTCTTGAGGAGGAGGAGGGAAAGGTACTCGGGAAAGGGTTATACCCCTCCTCCTCCTCCTCCTCCTCCCCTCATTCTTCGATGTCCTCCGGGGGGGGGGGGGGTCACGTGACCCCGGGAAGGGTCGCGCGGTGCATTATGGGAAATCTCCCATAATGCACCGCGCGAGCGCCCCCCCCCCCGGGATCACGTGACCCCGGGAAGGGCCGCGAGTGCATTCTGGGAAATGTCCCATAATGCCACCGCGCGAGCCCCCCCCCCCCCCCGAGGTCACGTGACCTCCGGGGGGGGGGCTCGCGCGGTGCATTATGGGACATTTCCCATAATGCACCGCGCTGGTTACGCCGACGGCGACGCCGACGCCGCTCAAGCTGGAAACGGGCGCCTAAGAGCTGCGCCGCTAAAAACTTCCTAGTTGAAGGAATAGTGACTGGCAGTGTTTCTGTTTTTGTTCTTATTCACTGCTTATTCGTGAGGCTCAACAAACATTAGATGGGTGAATAATCATTGTTGGCCGTGCCTACTAAAAGTGCAAGCTAAATGCTTTGGATCACGTGTCATCAACTGCTCCAGTCAAGGCTACCCGCTCGCGCTTGCACAGCCTCGCAGTTAGTTCATGCTGAGGCGAGAGACGGTATAGTGCCATTGCACATTCAAGATAGCAAAAAAACCACCACATGTCGGCTCCGAGTGGCATGATGATAACCCAGAGCTATTCGCGTATGGTCTATAAAACCTATATAATGTACGATGCCGAACCTGCCAATTGCTGCATAGTTTAGAGCCGGGAATGTGACATGCAGCAAGGCACGCACCTTGATTGCCTCCACTTTGGAGGTGTAATGGGTTTACCTTTCCACGGCGCCATACTTGTCACGCCTGGAAGGTTGGCCTGTCACGCTCCTATTGACCAGGTCATCGTCCTTGTAGAGGCACCGGGCCAACAGGATCAGCAGCCCGAGTCGAACTTGGCCTACCTATGGCCCAGTCAATTTTTCTTCTGGTAGGAAACCCCACCTCCGAGGTAACGTTGCAAGTGTAAACATAATCTTAAATAAACAAATGCTCAAGCAAGTTTTAGTACAGGTATAGTGCCTGGACGTATTCCCCACTGGTGCAATTGCCATCCTGTTCCTCCCATGTATTAAGAGTTGTCCAAGGGAAGCAACAACGATGTTACAAAACCGAAAGTGTCATGCTGTCGAAAGTCCTGCAGTTCGGTCTTCAAACCTCTGGTGAATAAGACAAGCAGGCACAAGTGCCGCTTCGTCATGGCGTCCCAACTTGTGACTGTGAAGTGATCTGTGGACTGTCGAGGCCCCAAAAGAAATGGTGCGGCAACCAACACACGGCATGGCTAACCCCGCCTAAAACCCTCTTGATGCGTTTGTGCTAGTTTCGTAAGTGGCATCAAAGCGCCTGAGGAGGAGGCCCGTGCAGCACTTGGAAGCAAATGGCAGTGCCTAGCCCTGAAATGAGAGGCACTTGGAAGTGAGTGGCAGCACAGCACTCACTCGTGGCACGTGTCTCTCGCTTTCAGACAATTAAGGCTGGACCGCATGTAAGCAATTAGCGAAGCAACGAACGAGCGTCGGCGACAGCGACGAGTGACGGAGATTTTCTCACTGTCGCTCGTGACGATGCTCGGTTCTTGAATTACTAGAAAACGTCGCTCATCGCATTGATCGCTTGCTCCTGTCGCTTTCATGCAGTGTGCCTCGTCGTGCGGCTGAGCGATAGCGAAAAGGGTCGTCATCGCTTGTCTCGTCGCTCACTTCATGGTTGTCGGCGCTTGCATAAATGTGAAGCGGGAATTTTATGTAGGGCTTCGTCCATGCCGGCTCTCAGACTGCTGGCAGAACTTTCGGTTTCAGTGAAAAACAACCACATGATTCCTCGCTTTCCTTATGCACCGAGGAGGAAAGCTGAGGAGGAAGTAGCTGAAAAATCAGTTCATGGTCTCTTCAAGAAAGTTGTTCAAAATACCTCGTTTTCTGTTGTTTTTTGGCTATCTACAGTGCCGTCCGACGGCACTCCACTCGCGCCTACAAGTGTCGTCCGAAAGAAAGTCGAACAGCAGGAAATATCCCTGGGGAGCTCGTTGACCAACCCTCCGCCTGCATTCACGCCACCTCGCGGCGACAATATTCGGCTGCTAATTACAAAACTATTAACCTACTTGGCCCCGTTGCACATGCCGCTTCGCAGCGTCCAGCTTCTCTGTCCCATACCAAGCCCCGCTGTCCCCATGTACCTCCGGAAAGGGAGTCCCATACCATTTTGTTAAGCAAAGTTTCGTCGACAACATCTGTTTTTTTTTCAGTGTTAATGGTAAAAGAGAAATGTAAATATCGTCAAATGCCTCGACAAAAAGTGTTTGAGAAAAATATATAAAAAAGTAAGCCCACACTGTGGATCGAACCTGGGTCCGCTGCGTATGAGGCGAGCTACGCTACAATTTCCACTAAGCTACGCTACAACTTTGAAAAACTCGTTTTGACAATTCGCTTTACACAAGACATTCAGACGGCACTTGAAGGCGTGAGTCGAGTGCCATTGAATGGCACATGACAGTACTCGACACTACATTATATATATATTTTTTGTAACTACTCAATGCGCGTTTTTTTCCTCCAACCTTCACAATAAACTACAGCCAGAGGGCTAGCAAATAAGTGCAACATATACTGCACTTTGTATAAAAAGTTCGTGCCCTAGTCAAAAAAGAACTCTTTATACTCTTCGCAAGCAACATCATCAATACTGAGAATCGAACTTGAATTCGAACACCTGCAGTGAAAGCAAACGGGGTGCCAATACGAGCGCATGCACGTAACGGGTACTTTTAGCAGTCATGGGTTCTGCAAAACACACCGCCTAGTTAGGTGGTACCAAGCCGCCACCCGATTTGTAGAACTCGTCTTTTCCACCGTTCCACGAGATAAAGCTCCCCATACACTTACCAAGTCCCGTCCCCCCTCGAGTTTCGGTGGGACCTTTGCCTCTGTGTGCGTTCCTGCAATCTGACTGCTCACTCAGTGACAGGTCGGTTCCAGGACTTCTTTGGGAAAAGGTCGAAGGTCCTCCAATGCGCAAAGCACGTGTACGACAAGGAGCCGCACAGGTTCGCCTGCACGCTTCCTGCACACAGACACAAGAACACGTCACAAACGCTCCGAAAAGGAAGCACTGAAAAAGTAAAACGAATGGGCGAGTACTCACCAAGTAGACTCAAACCCACAGCTGGTTCCATGGGCACGCCGGCACCTGGAACACATTTCGTTTTCCCAAGAACGTTCTTCGATGTTTTTTTCGAAAGCCTGAGACCGCCCGAGGGTTTGCAGTTTGCTTTGCTTTTGATTACGGTGGCGATGGCGACGCGGCCAAGGTATATGTACATATGGTAGTGAAGCTTCCATAGAAGCCAACGTGTCGAAAAAATGGCGGCTCATGGGGCTTCGCTAGCGCCATCTATCTGTCGTGATAGCATTGCCGGCGGAAGAAAAAATAAACAGGAAGTGACGTCACTTCCGAAAAAAAACGTGACGTCACTTTGGTGCGTTCTTCGACGCGAAAATTAAATATAACAAGAAGCAGGCCAAAAAGACGATCGTTTAGTGTGACTGGAAAGCTTTGTTTGAGACTTCTTAGAAACTGGGACTGCTTAAAAAAATTGGGTCGTGTGTATGTTTATACAGCCTAGAACTTGGTCTGCCTCAACGGGTGACGAGTCTCCCAGTTGTAGATGAGCAATTTAGCAGTGCAGTACAACCGCTAGCCTGGGGTCTTTAACGTGCATGACGCAGTAGTGATACACGACCGCACGCCAGTACGATGCTCATCCAGATCGAAGCGGGCAGTGGTGAGGATTGAACCCAGGATCTTGGGTTCTGCAGCGCGAGCTTTCGCTCCACGTGCTCCGAGCTGGTGTGCGCTAGACCACTCGGCCACCGATTCCCCTACACTTTGCTGATGCATCAATGAGTTCAGTGTGTTTTTTTTTTTCGTGCAAACCAGTGTAGCTTGACTTTAGCTAACAGAGAAAACAAATGATCATACACATCGTGGTTACACAGAGCAAGAGACATTTGGACCTCCTGATAAAAAGTACACGAAGAGTACGCCCTCTGCCCTCCTATGAAATGAGGTTGTTGATGCTCGCCTCGGAAAACACGCTCACAAGCCTCAACGAATAATGTGAAAAAAGGGAAGGGAACTAACAGGTGTCCAAAGTCTGAGTCAGCAGCGCCTTTTACACTCAAATACAATAGCACTTACAGTAGTTGAAGTGTCGTGTTCAAAATTAGGTAAAATCATAATTAACTGTGAGGTGATTGAAGAGCATCCTCAAAGACTTCATTGTCAAGCAGAAGCCACGAATGCAGTTTGGCTGCCTTCTACATTCCAGTACTTGCAGGTTTTCAAAAACTTCAATGCTTAGTTTGAAAAAATCCTCATGGACAAAGCCATTATGCATTGCAGAAGCAAAGGACGTCTTGGAAAATTTGTTCGAGCTATTTAGGTTGTCAAAGAGACGGCCGATTTTTTCAATGAATCTCGCCGTATGAATAAGCAACAGCTGGCAATTGCTGGAACGTTAGACAGGCATACATTGCAGCAGCACAGTGGTTGCTTAACACTTAGGCCGTCAGTTTCACCGACATCTTTTATCAGAACGTCAAATTAAAGGGCTTCTCGTTCAGCTTGGGCATAGAACGGATCTCAAGTGTCCGGTCCTTTTCATGAGCATTCTTAATGTACGAGCTTCTCACTACGTGATCAAAAACTGTTAAGTTATACTTAAATAACATGTTTCTGAGGCACTTCAGCAGGTGCAGAGCATCAAAAAGAAAAAAAAGAGAGGTTTGCCATTGACATCTATGTAAGGCTTCTCGGAAATTACAAGGCATGAAAATAAAAAGAGACGTTCCGGCTCCCCTCATCACATACCACAGCTACTGGCTCGCGGCCAACATCCACAAGGACGCTGTAGCAGTGGAAAATAACCTGTACAAAAATGGCAGTTGTGCCCTTATGAGCAAAAAAGTAGCCAAGTGGCTGCTTCCATGCTGTTCGGATTCCTTTTGCCATAAACACGAGAGCCTTGTTTGACAGGTTTGCATCTTGCGCACCTTCATTATGCTCTTCAAGTCCTTCGAACCTGTCAGATGAGGGGTTGTCTGAAACCTCTTTTTTAATGTGCATCTCATCAAAGACTATGCTGCTGGCCCGATCGGCTCGCGAAAAGGAAGTTGCTCGCCTCTTTACCCGCTAGAAAATGTCAAGGTAAAATCCAACTCCCAGTGGAACACACTTAAGCCACAGCTGCAGTGATCGGACTGGTGACAACCTAAGCAGTCGCCTACAATACTTACAGCCTTTTGCGCCATGAAAAAGAGGCCCAAAGCCAAAGCCTTGTTCTGGCTGCACCATCCTCGACCAAACCCGCTTACATCCCTCATCCTAAGCTGGGCCTCAACGAGTGCAGCGACGGCTGGAGAGACATGAACGCGGATACTCTCAACTACTTCAGCAACAGTCCCTATCTGACGCTGCCGTTGCAGCCTTCTTTGCAGCCTCTTGTTTTGTTGTTGGATCTGTCGTACATTGGCTCTCAGTGTGTTCATCTTTCTTTTGTTAATGCGGCGGCCCTTGCTTGATGCTGCAAGGTGAAAAATAGCCCAGATCAGTAATCGCCAAGAATGTTTATAAATATGTAAATGGTAGTACATTAAGAACTTGCATTCCTTGTCAAGTTGTACAAGGTTTTTAAAACCAACAACAGCAAAAAGTTTGATAACATATATACCAACATATTGATTAGAGCGTCGATGATTATGGCCCTATACTCCTGTAGGCCAAGCCAGTTCAGGTAAATTCGATTATCCTGGGCGACTTCGTAATAAGCGCCAACAACGCTGCAAAGGAAGAGCAAATTGAAAGCTAAACATTTCAAGTAAAAATACGTCACGCCTCCAGGCAGTGCAGTGGTGGTACGAATGTAGCTTTGTAATTTGTCATTGTGCACATCCAGCCAACCCTGATAGATTAATGAAAACTAACAACAGATAGGAAATTACTTTACAAGGGGGGATTGGCATAACATAACACAACACAGCAGGCATCTCACTGACAGTAACAGATTCTCGCCTTCGAGTGTCGATAGGAAACCGATGCAGCGAGACACCAGCCACGCGGTCGTCTCTTCGGCATTCTTCTACGGAGCAACGTCTCGTTGCATAATGTGCGGAGCTCACTGTCAGAAAAGGCGTTCAGCCGTCGGACGTAGCAGCGTCCAACCGCACGAAAGCGGCTGATCCTATATCACCCTGACGTTACGCTCCCGCGCACGTAACTGGGGTAATCACGCTGAGCGAACAAAACTTTTCAAACTGTGTAAAGTGCCGGTAGAACAATTAAAAAAGCACGTGAAGTCCTGAAAACAACAAGCAGACGTTCGTCAAAAGCCGGCCCCTTCGCGCAGCACGAGGTCTCTGCAAATTATCACTATTACAAGCCAGCCTTGTTGCTTGTGGAGTTCAGAGGGCGCTAAGAACAAGTGAGCATATTATTAGTAAATAAGCTATTTATGCTTTTTTCGAGCGCAATAAACCTTATTTTAAATAACTAACAGTAATATAGAAAATTTAAAAATACAACTTACTGTGATGTAATTTAATATCATTTTATTTGTATATAGTTTGCCATAACGTCTCCTAGTCGCGCTTCAAACGCACTGTAACCACGTGACCCTCTAGGTTGATGTCGCTGGCAATTGGTTTTGTACCGTATTTTGGCACAAGTTTCGCTACCATCTGTACATATACCCATAGAGTTATTACAATAAACGCTAGAGGCTCAGCTGGCGCTAGTGTCTACGGGACTTCCGGTTGCAAATTGAAGCAGACAGCATGCAGTCTACTTTCCCAGTCTTCCTGTGTATTCCTATGGGAAAACGCGCGTGAATTTCGTCTCTTCGCCGGAAAATAACATGAATAACTTTTGTTATTTTGAATGTACCGGATAGTATGTACCTTTATTAATATTGTGAAAGTGTAATGGCTTTAGTTACAGCATTTTTTCGTTACCGCTGAACGATGTTAAACTTTGCTATATTTCAGGCCAAAACCTCTGTTCTATGGCAGGTATGTAAAAACGAGCGACGATTCTAAGCAAAATAACAATCGAAAGGAATGTAGAGTATGTTCAAAGTTCGCCAGTATTATGTTGGTGCTTATATATTGCTAACATGCCCGTCCTGTCACTACATGAAAATGACCCCGTCGTGTATCTTAACGAGTGGTTCAAAAAAAAAAAAACGTTCGAAACGTAAAGAATAAAGTACGTGGGCTACAAAAGGTGTGCTTTCTTATTTTTTCCTATGTCGGGCAGTTTTTATCGGGAACCTGCTCTCTGGCTTCTCTCTATGTGTAAAGATTTGGAGCGTGCGGGTGATGATTTGAACCCAGAACAAGCATCTTCGCACATATTCATGAGCAGAAAGAATAAAGCAGTACTTATTTATTGAAAATCGAACTATATTACGTGACTTTCAATTTATTTTGATCATCTGCAAGCACAAGGAGTTACCTATCCAGTGTTACTGCGTAGTTCTTGCCGTCTCTCTCGGTTTTCCACATGTCCTTCGTACTGGAAAGCGCCGACGCCGTGTTCGCGCTAACAGTGTCCGACAGTGCACATAAATACATGTACGAAGCGGTTTTAGCACCGTCTTTCATGCCACGATTTTAAAATAAAAACGCCGTAACTGACCTTTTATTTAATCTGCGTGACTGGGAAATGTTCCAATGTGCCTAGTACGTACGAATTATTCGTGATACTAGCTCTTATAATCGAGCGCAGAGAGGAAATTCATTCGCTTTTTTCCATAGAAATGCATTACCGGAAGTCAATTTCCGACTGCTTGCTGTCTGCTTCAATTTGCAACAGCACACTAGCGCCAGTTGAACCTCTAGCGTACATTATAATAACTCTATGCATATACCTTGACGCGGCGACGTTCGCTGGTTCGGCTGGTTCCGACGACAGTGGTTACGACGAAACTCATTTGACGCAACGTGAACGTTCCCGTTTTAGTCGACTTACATTAGAACTTTTAAACGTAAAAAATTGTTTTATCATTTATCTAATTATTTGTAATAAGGTATGTTGGTTGTGTACTAAACTGAAGCTTGACCTGTCTCAGCTTCGTTGTGTACTAAACTGAAGCTTGGCCTGTCTCAGCTTCGTTGTTTACTAAACTGAAGCTTGGCCTGTCTCAGCTTCGTTGTGTACTAAACTGGAGCTTGGCCTGGCTCAGTTTCGTTTTATTTTAACATGGCGGCGACAATCGTTCTCTGTGCCGTGCTCGACCTATTTTCTGTGCATTGGGTGTCCTGTTATCCACGTCCTGCGATCCGAATCAGCCGCAAGCATGCTGTCTAAGTATTTTATGCCCGCCGGAAAGAATGTCCAGTCTTCTCGGAAGCAAGGCTGCAACTGGGGCTGCTCGGATCGTGGCTTGGACGTCGTCGGCTCCCACGAACCGCGTCTGCGAGCCTCACGTCGTTTGCTTGGTTCCTTTACGTTTCCGGCGATGAATCCCCCAGCCCTGGCCTCATCCCTACAGGACCTAGCTGGTGAAAAACAATCTACGTCAACGCGGCGTCTTCGGAATGCGATTACTACGATCAGTGGCTCTTAAAACCTCATTGGCCCCCCTTCAATTGTGAGCTCTGTATGTGTGTGTAGGTGTTGTAAAAAGAGCTCTTCGATGAGAACACTCTTACCTTCACGTTATGCAAACTCTTCGAATGGTCATTCAACAGGCGGCGCTGCGAGACGCGAGCCTTCGGCGTTGCTTCAACTCGCAGTGTGGTTCTCAAAATGGGCACTCATACTCCGTTTCATACATAGCGTGCAAAGCTGTCAAAGGTACTGAAGTGGTGCGCATGAAAATACAGAAAAAGAATGTGTTACTCCGTGCGTTTCGTGGATTAGTGGTACAAGGCGCTGCTTTGGCGATACCGACGTCTCGGGGGCAGTGGTTCGAACCCATTAAGCGCGCAGTTTTTTTTTTTTCTTTAGACATGCTTTTGTGCAAGATTGTGCGCATTGCCGAACTGCATATTTTAATTCCTCCTTTCTTCTTGCTTTTTATTTATAAGTCACCGAGAGGCCACATTTCTACGATCTGTTATTTGCCTCAAGCACCGAGTTATATTTTTCTTTCGTGCAGCGTGGAATGAGGAATCACACTGATAGCAGCCTTGTCCCAAAATTTATAATAGGACGTTAATCGACAATAGTTGTGGTCTGTACAGTTTATTTTGAAATAGCTGTCAAGGGCAGGATGCACCTTCAGACGAATGGCGTGGTGTGTGAATTCGGCATGCTTGACGGTCTCCATGCTCGAAACGTCTAGAGCACTACATAGCTCCTACAGAGCAGAGTAGCGCAATCCTTTGATACGCGTGTTTTGCCGACAACATGGGCGACAGAGCAGCTCGGCGCGAGTCACGTGGTACTCAGGGTTCCAGGAGGTGGCCCGCTCTATGGGAGAATACATGGAGATCGATCAAACACTGCTGATTAAAAAATAAACACCGAGTTCACGCTTTTCGAAACTAGTCATTCGTGAAGTTAGTAAAGCACTAAACACTTTATCAAAGTTTTTGATAATATCGGATTTGTGTGAAAATTTTGTGAGAAGGCGATTTCCAAGACAATGGCGTTTGAAGCAGACGATTTTTGTACGCAGCGGAGATGGGCTGTCTGGGTTGGCCGGAGCGGGTCACGTGAACGGTGTGTCGTCGCCATGACGTCGCCACATTGTCTGCTGCATGATGCCGCTCAGGCAATTTTTTAAACAAATTACGTCCTCACGTGACACACAACTTAGCGCAAATTATTCTAAAATGTTCCATTATTATGTCAAAATTTATTGTTGTTCCTTTCATCCCCACAATATAGAAAAACAAAGATTTTCTCACGTTCCCCATGCATTTCTGACCGGAGTTGGAAGTTATTTGTGTACAATTCGGATATTTTAAGTTTCTCTGGGTCTTTTGTTCTAATGAAACTTTTATATAGCTTGTTTTTTATTTGTATTTCTGCAATTAGTTGCGATGTAATCCAAAATTTTCTAGCTGTTCTGAAACGTCGCACTGATCTATAATGAATGCGTTATTTTATAAACACTTAGAAAATTATCTAGGAATATTACATAAGCCTCATTTCCGTCCGTTTAATTCATTACATTATCCCAGCTCTAATTGTTCAGACTTTCACTGAAACCATCCAAGCAGCCAGTAGTAATATTTTGAATCAAAGCAAAATTATTAGAGTCGCTGTGTTTGGCACTATGCTTGTCTATACACATAAAAATTCCAAGATGATCCCTAATATTGCAGGATATCACTCCTGATGTTTCTCAAAGCTGGTTATGAACAAATCGATGAGTGTTTCAGATGTGGTAGTAATTTCGGTAGGTTCATTTATCAGGTGCATGTCACCATTACCTTCAAGAAGAGTTGCAAACTGTTTCTTTGACGGGGTATCGCTTAGAAATTATACATTAGTCACCACGCCAAATAACTTTCTACTTGTTTTTTTCAATAAGTAAAAATAATGCACCGAAAAATTCAATGAAGTTCTAAAGGTACGGCCAGGGAGGGTAAATATGAGCCAAACTGAAGAAAAAAACCAAGCTAGATAAAAGTGGTGGCAGTATATTTATGTACCTCCGCCAGCGCCAGCGGCTCACGCCTTCTGCTGTGGTCGAGAGGTTAGAGCGTCAGTACTGGTCGTCGCGGCGTGAAAGTTCTGGGTTCAAATCGCGCTGGGAACTTTCTTTGAGTGTATTTTGCGCGTGTCTCACTTTTTAATTGTGATCCTTTTCACGAATCATCCACTTGCACTACTGCGCCTTACACTGGTTTTACTGTTAGTCCCGCCTGTTCAATTGAAACGCCAGGAAGAAAAAAAAAAAATCAAGGCGAGTTAACGCGCTAATTCAATCGTTTCATAATGTTTATTAAGAGGAAACCAAGGTAACAACATCGGTATGGCTTTCACACCAACGGAGTCGAAACAAGCATCCTTTCCCCAGCAACTACAATTTTATGCGTTTTTAAATATACAATGCTCTTGCTACGACTCCTTTCAATAACGGGAAACACCTATTTAGTACTAATAAAAACTGCAGTTGTGACAATTAAAAAAAAAAACTTCCACAAAATAAGCAAAAAGAAAAAAAGACTAGCAGCTCTGGATGCATTGATTGAGCGAAATCCTACAGGCAAGACAACAAGTCAAACGTCTGAGAAAGTAGTGAAACCGAAATAAGAGATCATACTTTTACTTGCATAGAATGTGATAAAAGGTATATTTTTACTCTTTACATTTTGCTGTGGCAATCGTTTTCTAATATTAACACATTACTTGTTGAATTTAGTTAGAATAGCAGACGATCACAACTCAATTCAGAAATGAATCAGCGTCGACATCGCAAACCATCTCTCTAACGCAAATACCAAAAATGAATTTGGATCAACAAATGGAATTAATTAGAGCAGTTGGAAAACGGAAACAACAAATTCTAGAGAAATTCAGCAGCACAGTTACCTGGCGAACGAAGAGACGGGCATGGGAAGATATTGTCAGCGTTCCGCGGAGTGTACAGCAGATGCAGAAGGCGTGGCGGAAACTGGTAAAGAAAGCCAGATACATGTGTGCGCTCTTCCGAGGTCATGAACAACAAACTGATGAGTACAAACTACCTGCCCAATGATTTTATAGAGCTCATAGGGCCTTGTCTACATACTTAGTGGGATTGCAGTCAAATACAAAAAAAAGAGAGAGCTTCTGGCGCGATTTGAACCCGGGAGTTTCACGCCGCGACGTCAAGTACCGGCGCCCTATCCTCTCGACCACAGCAGAAAGCGCGAGCCACCGGCGCTGGTGCAAGTATATAAATATACTGCCACCGCCTTTATCTCTAGTGTTTTTTTCTTTATTTTGGCTCATATTTACCCTCCCTGGCGGTAACTTTACCTGCCGCTTCTACAGTATAAAGGGGCGGTCAATTGGACTCCAGTTGAAGGTCCCTGCAGTCAGTTTCTGCGAGCGAAATTAGGCTTTTGTGCTTGAAGCGATACGGATTTCTCCACCATTAGGCAGTTACGCTAGGTACTTCCTTGTCCCCAAGGAGCTGGTCACGTGACAAAAAAATTCCTCTTGGCCGCAGCCGCGGCCGCGTCCGCAAGATGAGCAAACCGGAACAGATGTCCTCTTCTTCTACGACATCATAACACGCACAAGCATGGCGCAAAGATTAAACCTTGGGGTCCAAAACTGAGGAACTAACGGGAGGGGTGCGAAGGTGGCTCCCGTCCCCGTTAGTCCCCCTACTACTAATGATAATGTCAGCGCATTTAGTCCCCCGAGGGACTAAGTCGCGCTCCTTTTTCTGAGAATGTGCGGGACAGTTCAACAAATTTTGTGAAATTTTTTGAACATGAAACGCATTTCTGCGCCCCACAAACAAATGATGCATCGAGTTTCTGTCTGTACGCAACTCAAGCTGCAAATCAGAGACAACCTTACCTTTATCTCCAGCATCATAAACGGTGATGAATCATGGGAGTACGGTTACGCCCCTGAGACTAAGCAGCAGTCGTTGCAGTGAAAGTCACTAAGTTCACCATGGCCGAAAAAAGCGCCAAGTTCGCAGTCATGTCAAGTCCATGTTGATTTTGTTTTCTCGAAATTTACAGGATTGTTTACAAAGAATTCTTAGCTCTTGGTTAAACCGTCACTGGGAAGTTCTACTGTGAGGTTTTGAAACGGCCGAGAGAGGCTATTCGGCGCAAACGTCCAGACAAGTGAAAGAACAACAATTTACTTCTCTGCAAATACTACGCACCCGTTCATAGATCATTTCATGTTCGACGATTTCTGAATTCCAAAAACATTACAGTGGGTTCCCCCCCCCCCCCCCACACACACGCACACACCTATTTGACTGACTTTCTCCCTGCGACTTTCTCCTATTCACCAAAATAAAATTACGGCTGAAACAGCGTAGTTCTAGCATGATTGAGGAGATCCAGGCAGAATGGCAATTGGTCGTGAACGCACCCACACATGAGAACTTTCGAGGATGCATGAAATCATAGAAAAGCGCTAGGATCCCTGTATACATGCTCAAGGGGATTACTACGAAGGAGACGATAAAAACTAAAAATTACGGTAAGCAATCTTTTTTTTTACTGACACATTTTTTTTAACACTTGGGTAGTACCTTGTATACAAGAACATTACGCAGGGCAGCATGAGAACGACTCGCAAAGAGATACATTTTTCTATATACTTGATCGTCTTAAAAATAACTTGTATGTCAATAAAACTAGGAAGGGAGTAAACATCAGTCGAATCAAATACGTTTCTTTATTTCACGATGTATATTGTTCGCAAGGACGTTGTGTGTCCTTCAAAAACCAACCACGAATTTGCTGCAACGACGTTCTAAAAGTGGTCTTTTTCACTGTGCACCAACGTGCATTTGTAACAAACATGCGTTCACACGTGGAGCTATCCTGGGGCGATAAAATAGGCATGCAATGAAAGGCCACATAAAAAATCTACAACAAGGGTGGCCAAACTGCTGCTGGTGAGCCTCATGCGGCTCTTCACGAATCCAAGTACGACTCGCGGCTCTCTGATACGTGATCTCCCCTTCCCCTTCAGTGTCCCCAAAAGGAAAATACTTCAATAAAAAAAAAAAAGTTCGCGGTGTTGGCAGCTTTGTACTACACCACGTACACCCGTGAGCGATATGAAGGTGAACAGCCCTCTTCTTGTTTTTGACGCTCCTGCAAGTTTTGGAACAAGCTCTGTTCCAGAAGAGGGCTAGAACGCAAAGTTTAGACCCTTGGCCACGTACCGTTTGAGACGTTGAGAGTTAATATAGCTTTAGGAAGCCGTAAAACAGGCAAGAAACAAAATAAGGTGTTCACCTTAATATTGTCGGCGGGTGTACATAGAGCTGGACTACCTTTTGAAATATAGATGTGCCTTGTTACCCTGCTTTCTTTATTGTTCTCGAAACAATTTCGAACGTTTTCCGCATAACAGGTGCCAGGGCCAGTGGCTGGCTCGAGAACCATGCATTATTTCATGCTTAGCGGTGGAAGAAAACGTTCTGCTGCCTGGTGTTATTTGTTGTAGTCTACATTTATAAGTGTCTCCTCTGGAAAGGACTGTTCCCTCCATATCGTTTCTTGTTAAAAGTACTCCTCTCCTTTTTTTTTTCTAACTCCGGCTTTATGAACTCTTGTAGTTATGTCTCCGGCTCTAACCCCCCGTCACTCTGGTCACTCTTGGTCTATGACTACTCAGGAAACTTATTTTTGTCGGGTTTTCAGGCTTTTTGCATTGCGTTACACTCTAAATATTAGGGCGTCCCCTTACACCCTTTTATCCCCTATAATGCACCCCAAAACTTCAGTTTGACGTACAGCGCGCTATTCGCGACTCCAGCGAACTATAGAGGGCACGCTGCTCAGGCAAAATGGCCGACGAAAGGAGGTCGTTTTCGTCGTTTAGCACGCGGATCACCACAAATTCCTGCACTGCAGCGTAAAATCAGTGTTGCATTTGAAAGCAGAGCAATTTTTTGATGGTAGAAACCTTCTTCTACTCAGTGCGTAGGAATGGAACGGCAGAATCATAAAAATAATTACTGGAAACGACGTTTGTTTCTACGCTGCCTACGAGAACCAAGCAGCGGTAGCAGACGACAGAGTCGAAACGGCCTCCTCTCCTGAGTTTCTCGGCGCTGCCGCTATGCGGCGTCTATTTTGCTGGAGTCGCGAATAGCCAACCAGACGGCCCCAGATTTTACAAAGGGCTTGATAACGGTGCGATATAACGTAATAAATAGTTAAACTACGTATCAAAGGCCACAGAAAGAAAACACCGAGGTTCTACAGTAGAGCCGAGAAAACCCCGACTATTTCTTTTGTAGTCAGTAACGCGCACATTAGCTATTTTCATAACTTGTACCACACGGTTATCAAACCTCTCGTGAACGTTAGTACCGTCAGATCGACGTCAGTGCGCTGCACGTCGAACTCAAGTTTTGGGGTGTCTTTATGGGACAAAAGGTGTAAGAATACAGCCTTTCTTTTAAAGTGTAGAGTTAAAGTTAAAAACGCAGTAGAAGGGAATGTTCGTAAATGTTAATCGTCAAACGCGGTTGCTTGAAGTTACATGACGTGGTCTCATGACACTGCTCAGCCACTGTGGGGGTGTGAAGGGTCTAAAGGGTTTCAGCGCACGTTTAAGCAAAACATTACACGCTCCCGTTTCGCAGGACTTCAGACTTGTGGGCCTGCCTGGTGACTAATCCAACGGAACACACAGAACACACAATGGACGTCATCTCTATGGCTATTGAAAGTAGAGTCCGGGATTTTCTGCTCCTTACATAGGCAAATGAATGCCAAAATACCTTACATGGATATCCCAAGCATGGAATCAGACAACTGATATAATGCTATGAGTTACGCATATGAATGGTACCTGCATAAGGCGCGTACATTAAGCAGCAAGTATTTAACCTTGTCCTTCGGATTTATCATCCACCCTTTGAGATGCACGGTACAGTAAACAAATCTTAAAATATAACGACGATATGATATTTCTGCAGCGCCGCCACACTGAACGATAAACGTTGAGCTCACCGAAGAGCACAAGCACCGACAAGGTCACGCCGAAGCACCATATTAGAAAGAAAGGTCTAAGGTCGCTGAGGTTGAGCACTGCCTCCGGAACGTGCATGGCATTGTTCTCTCGACGGTATGCGGTCCTGAATTTGCTCAGTGAGTCAGACTTTGCGTAGTGACCGGCCTCTGCTCCACGACTCAAGGTGTCTTTGACGTCGTCCACGTACACGGAGGATCGCCTTATTTCGGGTCCTGTGAGGTGCGTCACCACAAGGTCGAGAGCTTCGATGTAACCTCTTCCAAGAAGCTCTCGCCTTAGAGCTTCCAAGTGCTCCTGGTCTACTATGGAAATTAAGAAGGTATCCTTTTTGTCATGATCAATTTTTATAGAATTTGAATCGTCGCCACCGTCACCAGTAATAAAGCACATCGAACTTCCCTTGACAAAATTGATTATATTCACAAAGTCATCGGGGACGTTCTCGTCATATGCGACAAAAGCATTGTGATTGAGAAAACAAATACGATAGTTTTTTCGCACAACATCGGGTATTGAGACAAACTGTAGAGGTTCGCTCTGGAACGGCAAAGAGGCAAGAAGTGACGTGAGTCGACCTTTGAAAATTGTGGACATAATGAAAAGCGTCAACATGATGACGCAAACAAGGATCCGGGACGACTGAGTCCCAAGAAGAACGCTGTGGAAACGAACACCTTGCTGCAGAAGCGATGCCAAAATAGGGGATACAAACGTGAACGTGTCCTGCGTTTTCTTGTGTAGAATCCTGTTAATAGAGAGGACGGTCAGGACAAAAAAACACTAAGGATATCAGCAACCCGATCCATACTGACCATGAAAACGGCAAGACGAGGACAGCTTCTTTCAAAACACGTTTCGGTCTTGGAACAAAAAAAGAAAAACCAACAGAGGTGGTGTACTTTACAACCTCAGTGTTCCAACGAAACATCTCTTTGGGGTGCTTAAGTGCTGACATTGCGGAACTGGATAATGCCTCACGAGATGTAAAATCGAACTTGTTAAGTTTGAGATGAGATGAGCGATGTTTCAGTAGTTTCATTGTAATGTCGATGGTTGGGTGCTCAACCAAATAATCTCTGTCCAAAAAAATAAATATTTGACTTCCATTAAGAGGTAGCTGTTTTGGAAGGAATGTGCCTACATACTTTCCACATTTAGTGCACGTTCCTTTAGAATGAATACGGCATAACCTTTCTTTGCCGCAAAGCGTAATATTTTTTAGATCGTTGAGGAGGGTTTTTAAGGGCTGAACTCTGAACTCGTCTTCAATGTGTGCGCTGCCGTTAGACAGCGTTATTTTGAAATTTCCACTTACTCCATGAGTTCTTAGCGTACGCGAAATGTCGCTGTAATAACCACGCAATCCGGGTTTCAACGTAACTCCTTCAGCAATTATGAACGTTGTCATGTAATAATTGATTGCCGTGATTTTGGAAAAATCTTTCCGAAGAAAATCATTACATACAAAATATATAATCCGAACGTACATTTGTCTAATGGAACTGCAAAGTTTATCAAAACATGAGTAGTACTGAAATTTTCCGTCAGTCCAGAGTGTCACTGTATATAACAAACGTTTAAAAAACGTCCTGAACATCAACGCGTTTTGCACGAGGCATTGCGGCGGCACAAATATGTCCAGTGGATTGTTTTCTGGGTTGAAAGATGACATGAACTGGTCGAATAAATCCGATGATATGAAGGATTCCAAGGTCAAGTCCTCATTCGGCTTGCTTGCACGTATTCCTCCTCTTGACAGTAGAGTTGCAGCGATAACCGTCACTAAGAAAACCCTCTCTGGTTTAAACACACTCCCGGTGGATTGGATAGAACGTTCCAGAGCTGACATGTCTCATAAAGAAGAACTATTGCGTCTTCAGACTGCCACCTTTATTTAACACGTCTGATAATATTTAAACTAAGATTTTGGCGTTTGAGTCTAAAGGTCAGCTTTCTCAGTGTAACGCGCATCGGCACAGAGTTTCCCGGACCACACTTCGCAGAAGAATATTTAATGGTGCTAATTCTTTGCCTTAAGGCTGAACTCCATGGAGCAAAATATGCGACGGATAACTGACGAACGTCGCCGCACAGCACGCTCTCTTTGCGCGCGACGTAGCAGCCACTGCGCTGATTCCACGCGCAGATCAAAAGCAGCCGGGAAAATTTTGTCGATCTTTAGCAGCATATTCGTCCCATGTAGGTAAGCCTCTAGGAGTACAAAGCGCCGTGTTCCCTCGTGCCAGGAACTTTGAGTTATTGAGTCCATTTGTTTATTTTAGACCTCTTGTGACGACGATATACTCGCTAGGCATCTCTTGCTGTTGACGTTGGGCGTGTGCTTTTTGTTTTTCAACGCTATGCACTTAGGTGCAAATTATAAAAGTAATGGCACTTTCGAAATTGCGCGAGTGTTGCCACGGTTATTTATAGATATTCGTATTGATGAGAGCACCACCAGGTGCATACAAATGATAAGATCGTACCTGAAGCCGTCATCCCGACCATAAAAGTGGCGATTGATGATGATAAAGTGGAACTCAGGAACTACGTTAAATTGCTGGGGAAAAATGTGTTTTTTTTTCAGATTTTGTGGCTACGTACTGCTCCTATTCAAACAATATGCACGAGATCGCCTGCCGTCTGAGCATTTTTCGTCTAGATCAAATAGTGAATATTATGTATTTTATTCTTATTTTATACGGCGGCAGCGCTTCGCGACTGCCATGTTTAATGCCTTAGCGCGTCGTCGCGTGCTTCCGGTTCTGACGCCGTGCCAGGTTGGGGAGGGATATGTTTAGAGTCGCAGTTTGTGCGCCTTTTGTCACGGTTTCCCAAACAAAGGGTTGCGATTCAAAGGGAGTTTGCAGCATATTGATCCGGGATATGAGAAGCGCCTCGTACACATGAAAACAATTAGAGCACGGCGTTTCTGCGGCAACGTCGATAAACACTAAAAGGAGGTCGCAGCCCAACATCCAGCCGAAACTGGGAGGGTCGGAGTGTCCGAACTACGAACTCATTTTGAGAAACTGCTCTATCAAAGCAAGCTTACTTCAGTGATTAGAAACACTCATGGCATGGTTTCTAGCCAAGCTGTGTGATGTGCGATGGTTTCTAGCCAAGCCGATAGCCCTGAGAAGGAGGGGTGACAGTTGATGGCTTCTCGCGTGACGTAGAATTAAGGGTCACGTGACTGGTTCTGCGCTTCGTTGATAACATGAAGGTTGAGTGATTTGGTTTAAAATCCATCTGTAATTCACTATTTAGAACGTGATTTTAGGGTTTATTTTACCCGAGGTTTTTTGTCATACTGGTTGTCAAATTTAAACACAAGCAACTCGACAACAGTGGCGTCGCAGCCTACGAGTAGGACACAGAGACCCAGCTGCGTGTTAGGTTATTGCTCCGACCACAGCCAAGCCAGTCGAGGTCGTGGCTTCGGAGTCTTGTCAAGTGACCAGACAGGTATATTCTGAGATAACAGAAATTCTAAAGACGTTTTTTTTTTCAGTTTCCTGTAATACAGAAAGGGCAAACAGAAATTCATCTCTGGGATAATCGAGCACGTGTCGAACTTGTCATTTCGATGGCCGGTTTTTTGCTATGGGCGTTGTCCGGAGTCTTCACGGCGCATGCGCAGCTCCAGTAGAAAGGGGTCCGCCATTTTTGATCTCGTGATGCGTCCGACTCGGGACTGCGGGAGGCAGCGGTGGTCGCGCATTTCGAAGTTATCCCAGTTCTCCGACATGCCCCAACGCTGTTCTGTTTCCGGCGGCAGCAACAACAGCAAACGTTGTAACCGTTTAAGTTTCTTTAGATTTCGTTCTATTAGACCGCAGCCGACGAAGCGGCAGCTACGTATTGGAGCAATCTTGAGAAACAATGCGGACGGTGATCGTGATGGCAGCGCTCAAAGCACTCCCGCGTTTGCAGTTGCCACTTGAAGGAACAGTTATTTTTTGATACGTCAGCATCAGTGCCCTGGTACATGCGCTGACCTTGAACTAATTGGAGAACACGTATTCAAAGTTCCAAACACCGCCACGGGATGGCACTAAAGCCCCACGTAGCACCTAGAAAACGAATATCGCCGGCGGCGTCCCCCTTCGACAATTCCGAAGCCGCGCAGTATTGGACGGCGGGTGTATCATTGGAGTTCGTGTCAAACCACCTCTCACCCCTGTTCACGCAACTTGGCGGCGACAGTCTGCGGATGGCTCATTACAAAAATAATACCCTATTTTGGGCCACCCGTATATGCCGCGTCGCAGCGCCCCGCCGGCGGCCTAATTACGCCGTAGCCCCCCCCCCCCCCTCCCCCCATTGTATACCACTGCACCTCGGTTTCTTAGTTGTTACATCTCGCGGCCGGCGTGCTGCGTTTTCGGCGACCTCGGAACCTCCTGCCGACGGTTTTGAAGATTTGTGTACGCAGACGGGCTGCGGTTCCGTTCTTCGGCCTGCCCCGCCGTTCTCGACGTGCAGTCGTCTTGCAACGTCACCGGGCCAAAAGCGCACGGTGGCGTCGCCCCTCTATGCACAACGTGTACGCGCAACAACCAAAATGGCTCTGCGATTTCGCGCATAGCGCGCAGGTCCTTGATGTACACGCGAAGTGACCTGATCGGCTTGCACCAGAGAGAAGAGAGATTTCGGGAATGTTCACCACGCGGAAAAGTTCCGAGAGGCTGCATTCGCCATGTTTTTTTTTATACATATATATATATATAACTGCTGCGCGAAATGCTAACGCATTTCTTCGATAATCAACGTGGCGGCAGCAGAGATTTGGACCCATTTTTTGTCCCTATATTTTTTTTTATTAGCGTGTAAATACAAGTCAGCTCTCGCTTTTGCATATGCCACTTCAAGGATGGTTAATGTTTTTTTTTTAAATTTTTATATTGGTTGCGAGATAAAAGTCAGCTTTCACGTTTGCAGCTGCCACTTCAAGGAAGGTTCATACTTTTAGAGAAAATCTATTTATGGCTAGGGTTCCGTGGATTTTTTGTATGCACCGATTAAAAACTCATCTTTCATACTGCCGTACGCGCCGCACGAGCACTCCTTCCCCGTATAAAATATTCGAAGTAAATAACCAAAATAAAGCGTTCATGAATTCGCCTGCAAGATGCCATTTGTTTTAAGCTGTTGCTTTAGAACTGTTACTGCTGCAGACGCCGGTACGTGCCGCGCGTGGAACACCATTACCTGCATTATCCTTGATGCTTGGGTAATTAGCAATTGGTCTATTTAGTAGAGTAGTTATCAATTCGTACCATTCTCAAGATCAGTAGACTCATAGGTAGATAATATTTTGTCAAAGATTTGCCGCCGTGTGACCCACGTCACCCATGTCTACGCTCGCTCTTTGTCGCCGTTCCAAGCGCTTGCGTGCCTAGTTTCCTTTCCTTCCGCTCTTCCGGGATGTCGGTCCCGTCGCGCTTGTCTTCTTTCCGCCAGGTGGCGGTGTCGTTGCGCTTGTCTAGTTTCCTCCGGCTCCTCGGGGCGGGTCTGCGTCGCGTGCTAAACAGATTAGCTCGTCATTCACCTTAACAAAGAGAGATGTGGCTCACGTCTTAGTTCCTTTATTTTATATTGGTGCGTAAATACATGTGAACATGTTGATTAGCAATCTGCCGTGTTGTTTGTGTTACACACGAAGCGAGTCCCTCGGAGTTCGCGTTTCAGCGATGGTGCGTTTGACACGCGCACGTTTTTGTTTCCTAAAGTGACGGTCTCACGATGCTATATACGCAAACTAGCTGTCTGTTTTTGTGTTGTAGTAAACGTTGGAATCGCCCACGGTTACCAAATATTCAAAAAGTATTGAGGTAAAGCGGCTACAGATTGTTGCTATGTGCACACCCGGAAAGAAAATTGAAAGAAGCTGTTTATTTTTTTACAACACCCTCAGCGCCATAAGGCGTTAGAGAGGGGAGTGTGTGCTGTGCACAACGGTGGAAACTGCTTCTCAAAACCTGATAGAGACCTGATGGTGACCATGTCTTCGGGAATGCCATTCCAGTCCACAATTGCGTCAAGAAGAGAGGCATGCTGGTTCACTGTGGAAAAAGAGAGCTTCGGGCTATTTAATTGCAATGATCGAGTCTGAAAGAAAGGTAAGACGGTGGGGAGAGAAAAGACTGATTTAGAGATGGTGAATAAAAAAATAAAACTTTATGCAGCAGGCATGCAAAGACGGAAGGTGTTTCGACGAAAAGAAAACGATGGGAGAGAAAGATTCTATTTTATTTGGGATCTACTAGAAATACAAAATTGAGTAATCAGACTTCATGAAACGTGCACACGCTTTTGGACAGATTCAGTGTAGTCTGTTAATGTAGCATGATGGCAGTGCCAGATTGGTGTTGCGTATTCTGATTTAGACCGGACTGGAGAAATATACAGGAGCCGTTTTAGGTTATGAGGGGCAGATTTAAAATTGCGGCGAAGGAAACCCAAGTTTTTGTTTGTGGAATTCACTACTAAGTTAAAATACTTTTCCCAGGTGGTTTGGAGTGTGAAGGAAGCTGAGATGCTTATAAGCATAGGTAGGTTGAAGGAGAATAGCATTGAGAGTAATAGCAGCGGAGGTTTGGAAAGAGGAACGTGAGAAGCGCATGCAATTACATTTGCAGGCGTTAAGCGGCATCTGCCTGTTAGTACACCTGTTTTGAACTAAATCGAGGTCAAATTTTAGTCTAAAAGAATTATGAGCTCAATAAGGAAATGGAAACAACTATTTTTGTTTTCTTTATACATGCATCGAGAAAACAAATTATGTTGCAACATTGTCTTCAGGCGCGAGGCTCAAAGCAAACAGGTGTGGCCGCGATTTCACGTTTTTTTTTTATTACCTACAGTTACTCACTGCTGTAGCGTGGAGCGGGGTGACATAAATGCCGAGGCTCGGTCTCAAATCGGCGGCGGCACGTAGATATCTCAAATATTTATTAAAGGGCAGCTCCGCTTCATTTTTGATATTTAGAAAACAATGCACATGTCAAATGTTACGATCTGATTCCGTCTATATATTTAATAGTCTGGCCAGCAAACTTTCAAACGAGCCAAGTCGCCGAAATCTGCCAACTCTAGCGTACGACGTGAAGCGCAATCATCAGCGCAGTCAATAGAGAGTTTTAGTAGATCGTTTTGGCTCTCCCGCTACGCTATAAGCTAGAGCGACGACGCTACTGCGCATGCGCGCTGCTAGCGGAAACATTGCGGAGCTGCGGAGGCTAGCGGAGGCGCGCTATCGCACAAAAATAGCGAGGCACGTAGCGCGGCGTGCTAGCGTTTGTCTCGCGAGAACGAGACTTGGCAAGATAAAGGGAAGCCAGCGAGGGACGCAATTCAAGATGGCCGCCACGCCGCGCCTGTCCGAAACTTGCGCTTCACGATCGTGGTTCTGAGGGGTGGATTATATTTTGCTGCTGCGAGAGGTAGCCGCGACAAAGCCATTCTACGACTGCAACAGGTAGCGATTTATGCAAACATGCCAAACACGGCCAAGGAAAAAAAAAAAAAGAAAAAAGAAGAAGCTTCGCAGTCCGTGGTGTTTTGAGCGAAGTGTGCGGCCTTCCGCTCGGCCGCTTTGTCGTGAGGACAAAACCGACCAAGGAAGCGAGCGAGCAGGCGGATGTGAGGGATCTGAGTGGCGTTTCATTTTCGGTGAACAACACAACAGAAGAGCTACGGTTGTTGTCATTTATTTTTGAAGATTTTTCTCGGTGGCTTTGGCGCTTGACTCATATCGGATTGGCTTGGACAGCTTGGCCGTCAGTTTTATTCAATTGCAAACATAATAGTCATTCACTTTCAAAACAAGCAACGATTAGCACGTTATTCAATAAAGAACAAAATATTCTAGTAAGATAACGACGTTAATAAAAATAATTGCTTTACTAGTCTGTTTTACGCGAGCCTTAGTGTCCGAAAGAGCCGCTAGTGGCGTTGAGTTAGCTCTCGTAGCGCTGTAATCCGTAGCGGGTTGCGAACGTTCTAGTAAAACTTAAAATGTTGGTTCCGCTACGCTACATATAGCGGAGGTCATAGGGGCTAGCGGCTAGCGTAGCGAGAGTGACTGTACGATCTACTAAAACACTCTAATGCCACGGAGTTGGAGCGGCCAACATTGAGCCACTACGTCAGAGGCATGTCTACGTCATTCTCACATTTTGTTTGTTTTTATTTCTCAGAGCGAAATTGAACGATTACGTCATGAGTTTCTCCTCCCGGTGTTGGCTCAACGGCGTCCACATGATCACAGTAACGCGGATAGTTTGCGCTGCCCTGCGCGCTTATCGGATCGCACTTGTTCCCCATGTCCGGTTTCTCCGCTCCCCCTTTCTTTTTTCGTCTCAAGTCCAACTTTCGGGGACACAGCAGTTTAGTTCCAGATTTTAGCGACACGTGGCGTATCGACCTTTACGCATTTTCAAAATGTAGTTTCGCGCGTCGATCACAATCTCGCCCTTCTTTCCCATTCCTCCCCTAACCGTCCTGCTACGGTCCGCCGGTGACCCCCTCTCCTTCTTGCGCCTTCCGTCCGCTCCTGCGGCCGCCTGCTGCGTCATCTGCAAGAAGCCTTGGAGTGGCCAAAAAACGAAAAAAAAAAGTCCGCTTATCGCTCGCAGGCAATAGGCGCTAACATCGTGGAGCAAAAGGAAAGGGTAAAAAGGATACGGAAAGAATAAAAAAAAAAAACTCTCTGAGAAACCAGATTCATTCTAGAAGTTATTTTCACTATTGTGTCTAACCATGTTAGGAAGGTACTGAAAAAAAGCGTTCAAAATCAATCGCTGAGGGTATTCAGTTGTAGGGCTACGCCTTTTGTGCGCGGCTTGTCCTGGCACTGTGGATTGTTCAATTCACACCGTTCATCCTCCTTCACTGTCTCACCCCCAGCTGACTCCTCGGCGTTCATTTCGTGCGCTTTAGAGCGAAAACAGAAATGAATATTGAAATAATGAAAGGAATGAAAAAAACGAGACTGCAGGTAACGTCACACGCACTCAGAAGTCTCAAACACAGCTGAAATTTTATCTTCCGAAACCTGGTTAAATAGAAAAAAAAAAACGAATAAGAGGAAGGAGAAACTCTTTCCACAAATGTACATTCCGACTGTATAAGAATTGTATAGAGTTGTGGGATGTGACATCAATGGAAGAAAGGGAAAATGTTGAGCACAAACGTCTGATAAAGGAATCGCTCGCAGTACCACGTCGCGGAACTGCTATTAATAAGCCTTGGTTTGGTTTGGACCACGAACTTCGGCGATTTCTTTGGCTGTGAAAAGTGCTGTCCTTGAGTGTCTACGAGTTTCGGAAAGAAAAGTTGTTTTGATCGTTTTCAGTCGGGGGGACGGGGTTCTAAGATAAGAAAGGAGGAGGATGTCGCGGAGGCCGTCATTGTCCTGGTAACTGTCGGGATGTACTATCGCGGACAATATGAGCTGAAACAGCGCTCCGGCCGGCGCACGGTACTACCTGCGCCACCTGTCGCCTTGCTCCGCACACGCGGTGCACGCTGAGGCCGAGATAATTTCTCACTTGCGTTCACTGCGCCGCTGCGCTTTTCCGGCCGTCTGCTAGCGAGACTGCGGGTGCGGTAGCGGGCATGTGTGCGGTAGGGCAGCCAGGGGGAGGGGTGGTCAAAATATTACACTTGTCGTCTCTCTTTTGGAACTGATTCGCTTTACTCCATCGCGTAGAATCACGTAGAAAAAACGATGGCTGCTGAAGAAAAAATGTTGAAGTATCCTATATTGCAGCTGCGATTATCGTTTTTGAAAGTCACATCAAAAGACGTTGCAGGTTGTTTTCGTTTGACTAAGTGCATGCCCAAAGTAGGACGTTGTAAAATATGGGCGGCGGAGAAAAGCTCACCGGAGAAAAGCTCACCGGAGAAAAGCTCACCGGAGATAAGCTCACCGGAGAAAAGCTCACCGCAAAACCGGCAGATGCGGAGAAAAGCTCACCAGCCTTTGAGCAGATGCGAAGAAAAGCTCACCGATTTTTTTTTTAACTTAGCGGATTTTGCGTCAAACGTGGTAATTTAACACAATTCGCATTCGTCACTTCATTAAAAATATTTTCTCTTTTTTTGTGATATTCTTGAAGTTGATTGGGCATATTTACTAAATCCTCAGAAATTAGTAATCACCCATTTTGTATATTAATGAAGCCGCAAGTATAAAATCAGAACATCGCACCTGTAAAAAAGACAACAATTTATTGACAACTGACAGTGCGCCATCGGTAGCTCTGTCAAATAAAGAGGTTTGTTCTTTGCGAGCTAATACGAATAGCGGCGTGTGAACCGTTTCAGCTCCAAATATTCCGTAGTGCCTAATATATCAGTAAGTGTTGATGTAATCAGTGTCGGCTACGCTGTTTTCTTTCTGTTAATTTCACTAACAAAACTTCAGTTGCGAGAACAGCTTCGTCCTGTCGTGTTTGTTGTCTTCACTCCGTCGTCGTCGTGTGAGCGGTTTTCATCATAACGTTTACCAACTCGCTCTATTCGCTACCTTACAGAAGACTAGTTCTTATATAGGTCACGAGTAACAACAGTGACAGTGTGCAGCCTGAAGGTAATGGGTGGCTCAACGTAGAAGGTCCCTATCAGACAAAGGCAACGTGTGGAAACACCAGCACGAACGGCTAGAAAACGTGCATGTTCGTGGAAGAAAGAAGCCTCGATATCCTTCTGTTTTATCCTGTTTCCAAAGGTCAACAAAAGCTTCAAAGAGAAATTCAGGCACCGCGTTGTTGCGCATGCACTTTCGAATTTTCGGCATTTACAGTTTTGATTTTTAAGTTTTAGGCAGACATTATTAAGTTTTCGAACTTTTTCCTGTTCTTCAAGTTCATAAAGTTTTCAGTTAGGCTTTCGTTGCCTAGAGAGTAAGCCACAGAAAACACTCGCCCGCAATTATTATTTTGGGAGCAATATACCCAGAAGCTTGACAAATAATACAAAAAAGGACATTTTCTTTTTTACAAAGGTGAGGAATTTTAATGATAATAAATTAATTGATATATGTTACGCATGATCCAACAGCCTCCATATAAAAAGAAAAAAAAAATCGGTGAGCTTTTCTCCGCATACACTCAATGGCCGGTGAGCTTTTCTTCGCATCCGCCGGTTTTTCGGTGAGCTTTTCTCCGGTGAGCTTTTCTCCGGTGAGCTTATCTCCGGTGAGCTTTTCTCCGGTGAGCTTTTCTCCGGGATCCGTAAAATATAGGCCAAAATCTGTATACCGGATTTAGTGCGGCTCAAATTGGGCGGTCACGTTGTTTTTTTTCTTTTTCATTGATGACAGCTGTTTAAGAAAAAACGGTAAGCATACATGTTACTAAGAAGGTTTTGTAACCTAGATTGGTATGAAAAAGTTTAAAAATATGATTTCTTTATTCCTAGGTCCACGTGATTTTTTCAAACAAAACAAATTGCTGACAAGACACATTTTTTTTTTTGTTTACAAATTCATAGTCTTAATAAAGTGGGGCAAACAGTCATATATTTGCCAGGAGAAGGGGCTTGAAACTTAATCGGAAAAATATTCGCAGAGGACAATGTGAGACACAAAAGATTAACAGTCGCCGTGGAAGTTCAGCTACACTATACAAGTAGATCGGTATCAAGGAGGCATCACACAAAAGTATGCGTTGGTTAACGGCGTCAAACACTGCGTCGCAACCGTAGCATTAAGCTTTGTTCTCATCGGCAGAAGTCCGGTTCAGGGGTTTCTGAGACGCAGTAAAACTTAAACAATAAGTTAATTCCGCGTCATGCTCCCCTGACCCGCGACCAGGGCTTTGATCCTGTCTGGTAAGAAATCAGAGCGCAGCCGCGAAGTCTGGCTCGGCCCGTGGCTTATTTGGCCCGAAGCCACTCCCATTCACCTCCCATTGCTTTCCACAATTTGTAGGCAGTGGCGCGGCGGAGGGGACGCCCTGACATGGCTACCTTGATGCGCCTCCAAACGTGTTCGATCAAATTCAGATTGGCTCCTTTTGGGGGCCTAGGCGGCTTCGTCGGGCAGCGCTTCTCGAGGAGATACGAGCGTGACAACGCATTTTCCACTTCGGCGCTTTTTTTAAATACGCTGTAATGCATGTTAGCTGGAAACGTGAACATTGGGCTGCACGGCACACGCAGCGTTATGGTGGTTTTCTCGGCCAGTATTTTCGCTAGCAGACGGCCGGAAGAGCGCAGCGGCGCAGTGAGCGCAAGTGAGAATTTATCTCGGCCTCAGGGTGCGCCGTGTTTAGGGAGCGATGCGACAGGCGGAGCAGGTAGTACCGTGCACAGGCCGGAGCGCCGTTTCAGCTCATATTGTCCACGATAGTACATTTGTGGAAAGAAGTGTTCTTGCGGGTCTTCCTTTCCCCTTATTCGTTCGTTTTCTTCATATTTATCCAGGTTTTTGAAAATGAAATTTCAGCTGTGTTTGAAACCTTTGAGTGTGTGTGTCGTATCCTGCAGTTTCGTTTTTTTTAATCATGTAGCTTTATATTCGATAGTTGATGGCCTTGTTTTATTATTGTTTTTGTCTCATCCTTCAGGGATCTTCTTTGTCTGATAATTGTTCTATCATATCCAATTTGGATTTTCCCCGAGTGCCTTAATAATCTCTTGAACTCTTTACCGGGGCTCAGTAATAGTACAGGCATTCAGCCCGTGCGTCGGGTAATGTTATAGCTGCTAGTTTAATAATTTCAACAGTCGGGTTGTTCGTTGCTATGGCTGCATTTTGAGCTTGGTCTGAAACTTATTTAGCAGTTAAATTCCAGCGGGAATAACATGGCGGGGAAGTCTTCTTGACGCCGGAGACAGGTAATTTGAAATTTTACCAGGCTGTCAATCGAACTCAAACCCAAGCCCAAAACCGGACCAAAATCATTATTTTGACCCGACCGGAACAAAACCACATTCTAAATCAAACATTTTGTAATGAATCTGAACCAAAAACGAACAAACAATCATATGTGGTTGTTTTCGGTTGATTGCGAAACGGCTTGGCGAAACAGAAAGCGAATCAGTGATTATAATCTCGACTTCTGCTCATCAAATGCATATGCGGACAGCAAGTCGTCTGCTTTTTGCGCAGAAGTTGAGGTGACGTCATAACGACGCTCAACTCTTATTGGCCGATTAAAAAAAAAAAAAAGAAAAGATCGGGTAGACCTCAAGGCACCTAGCATTGAGCTTTACCCAATATTTTTTGAAACAAAGTCAACCAGTGCTCGGCGTCGCTCTGATGTTATAGCAACCCCTGCGCAGGAAGCAGACGACTTGCTCTCCGCATAGCGCTGGGGCCCCGTGCATCGAAGGTGCACTACAGCGATAGCTGATAGTGGAGCTGACCACAGCAAATAGCTGAGTGGGCCGCAGCGGATAGCAGTCCGGGCAGCATAGGACAGCGGAGCAGGCTGCATATGGATGGAGGACCGGGCCGTAGAGGCTAGTGGTGCGAACCGCATGGGCATCGCATATCTAAGTGGGACACGGAGCGGATATCGGAGCGGGCAACATTGTTAGGTGAGCGGACCACATCGCATAGCTGAATGAAGAATCCTGGAGAAAAGCTCACCGAAAAACCTGCGGATGCGTACAAAAGCTCACCGGCCATTGAGCGTATGCGGAGAAAAGCTCACCGATTTTTTTTTTATTCTTTTCTTATGGAGGTTATTGGATTCTGCTTAACATATGTCAATTTATTATCACTAAAATTTGTCTGCTTTGTCAAAAAAAGAAATGTCCTTTTTAGTAATATTTGTTAAGCTCATTCGGTATATTGCTCCCAAATTAATAATTGTGGGCGAGTGCTTTCTATGGTTTCCTCTCAAAGTAACGTTATATTTGACTCGAAGAACAGGAAAAAGTTTTAAAACTTAATATTGTCTATCTAAAACCTAAAAAGCAAAACTGTAAATGCCGAAAATCCGAAAGTGCATACGTAATAACGCCGCGCCTGAAATTCTGTTTGAATCTTTTGTTAACCTTTGAAAACAGGATAAAGCGGTGAGTAGGATATCGAGATGTATTTCTTCCACGGAGAAGCACGTTTTCTAGACGTTCGTGCTGGTGTTTCCACACGTTGCCTTTGTGTGATAGTGCCCTTTACGGCGAGCCACCCATGACCTTCAGAGCTGCACTTTGTCACCGTTGTTACTCGTGACTATATAAGTACTAGTCTTCTGTAAGGTAGCGAATTGGGCGAGTTGGTAAACGTTATACATGATGAAGACCGCTCAAACGACGAAGACGTAGGGAAGACAAGAAACGCGACCGGACAGAGGTGTTCTCGCAACTAAAGTCTTATTATTGAAAAACGCTAATATGAAAACGGTTCACACACCGCTATTTATATAAGCTAGCAGAAAACAAACCTCTTTATCTGACAGAGCTACAGACGGCGCACTGTCAAGCTGTCAATAAATTCCTCAGAAATTAGGTGATCCCTAATTTCTGAGGAATTAGTAAATATGCAAAATAAACTTCAAGAATATTACGAGAAAAGAGGACACTTATTTTTAATGAAGTGACGAATTGAAATTGTGTTAATTTCAACGTGTGACGCACAATCCGCTAACTAACAAAAATTTTAAAAACTCGGCGAGCTTTTCTCCACATCCGCTCAAATGCCGGTGAGCTTTTCTCCTCATCTGCCAGTTTTGCGGTGAGCTTTTCTACGGTGAGCGTTTCTCCGGTGAACTTTTCTCCGCCGCCCCTGAACGGGACGCATCAGATATCGTAGTGGGCAACATATGCTAGCTGCCAAAGGGGCAATAACGGATAGCGGAGCGAGACACATTTGAACAGCGGAGCGTGTCGTAAAGAGGTATTGGAGCGGACCGCATCAGATAGGGCAACTGACAGTAGCATCGTTCTAAAAATTCCGTGGTAGCGTATAAAAAGGCACCACGGAATCTCAAGAACACCGTCATGTGCGCCATAAACTAACGACGCAGTTTGTAAATTTCGTCGCGCTGAGCGCGACAGCGCGATTGGGTTGGCATACGGGACGTTTGGGCGACAGAGGGGCGCCTTCAATTTCCTAAGTGCGTTTTTTTTTTTTTTAATCAGCCGCATTTTTGGCGACTTCCAACCATATTGGCGGCGTGTGCGAACTACAAGGGGTGCTCCTCTAGCTATCATCATCATCGTGTGTGACGTCGCGGGTAGGACAGACTGGGACACACGGCGCAGATCTTGGATTCCTCGGCTCGTCAGCTCGCTTCCTGCGCTGTTTGGGTAACACGCGGCAAAGCCGGTTTCACGCGTTGTGTTTATTTGGCGAAGCGATGTTTGTAGTAAAACATTTTACCGAAGTTTGCAACCGCACGTGGCACGCGTAATTGTGCCAACAGATACTTTTGGCGCTGAGGTGTCGAAGCGCTCGGAAGGTGGTGTGCTGTTCTTTACTCCAGTACAAAAATCTGGATAATGAAAATAGAATATCTTGCACATTATCTTACTACAACATTTACCACGGCGAGTACGGTGTATTTTTTTATTATGATTCGGACAAAATAAAACTAAGAAAGGAATGTCTCATCAAATTGAAAATAGTAAAGCGAAATTCGAGAACCACTCGCGTGTGTAGCAAACACTTCAGTGAAAGCGACTCCGTGTATGCTGTTGGTTCCAATGTGTTCTGTGAATGCTGGTCTCTTATTAGTTCTGAGTTGATTCCTTTTTTTAATTTTGTAAACCCGTAAACGAACATTTCCTCAAAATAACCGTCTGGAAGAAGCGGTGGCTGGCTTCCAGAGTCGTTTCAACTAAATCCCTGCTTATTCACCCGGTCGATGCGAATCGTGGGAGACCCACTCGTGATCGAAGTAATCTGGTAAGTCGGTGACACTTCGACGTCCCAAAAAAATAAGAAATACGCCTGCTATGAAGTACTACCGTTCGTTTGTTTAATATTTGCGGACACAAATGCGCATAATGCGTGATGCGCTTCTCAGCGAGCGGTTTTAAATTTGAAAGCTAATGTTAGTATAAATAGGATAGAACGAATTAATCAATCGCTTGAATTTGCCGGGCCATTGCCGGCAATTTAGCAATTTATGAAAATTTCTGCTTTTCCTTCGAGCAAAAGTCGCGATGTGACCGACTTCTTTGCCACGTATTCGGTTCGGGAGGAGCTAAGCGTCACTTTCTGACAAGTATTTTCTGGGCAGCAACTGTCGACACACATTTGGATGGAAGCGTCGGTACCGGCCAGCTCAACGTAGCTAAAACAAGTGTGCGGCGCTTTGCAACACAACTGTGTGCGCGTGCGTAGCTATGAGCAACACGTCATTTACTCGGGTGAATGCAAAACCGTTTTCCACAGCAGCCTCCACAGATCCGAAAAAAAAAAATAAAACAAGAATCAGAGAGGCTGTGAATAGTCCTGACGCACGCCGCGCAAGCTGTAATGCGAAGCTCGAGGCTTGTTTTTGAACATTTTAAGATTTTCTCATATCTAATTGCTAATTATTTTCTAATAAAAAAAGCAACTTCGACGCGCTGTTATTCATTAGAAAGATCACTTACAAAAACGTTATACGCGTTTTTTTTGTTCTTTCAAAGAAATAAGCCGTTTTTAATCGGCATAGATGCGAAGTAACATATACACTTCGTGCTTTGAAGTTGCGCTTCGTCTGCTCGCATCCTATCGGCGGCGTACGTCACAGGAAGGCGCCAGTGAGGTGGCGCCACCAAAACATCTCGTCGCCAATACGGCTACCGCCGTATAATGGTCCCGAACAGTATGGTCCCGGACAAACAGCTCCCGGAAGGGGTGGCCCCAACTGCTAACCCGAAAAAAAAAATTATCCCAGTGAAAGTTTCCGGATTGCGTGCCTGATCTTCGCCGGCTATTTTAATTGTCTCTAATTCCCCCGTATTGATCATTTCTCACTGAGCATCTAAATACGGTATTACAAAACAGATGTGAATTCCGAAACAATAGACATTTCAGTTTGGTTATTAATTCAAACGCTGAAAGCCTGTGGATTGTCAAAGCTGGAGGAAACAAACATAGCCACATGTTGAGGAGCAAGAATAGCAGGCATAATGTTACTAATATCTACAAGAGCATGGAAAACTAACTTTCTACCATTCCTGCTGCTTTCTGTAGACTCATGCGGCATGTAACTAATTTTAATCCACAAACATTTATACTGAAAAAAAACACACTCTTCATTGAATACCGCTAATCCAAAGGGGGATCGGTGGCCGAGTGGGCTAGCGCACACTAGCGCACACCAGCTCGGAGCACGTGGAGCGAAAGCTCGCGTAGGACTCCTTGTGGAGCATGGTGTTGGTCCAGAGGGTGTGCTGCTGCAGGGGTGAGAGCAGGGCGATCCAGAAGGGGGACAGCTGCATGAGCAGGAATGGGCTCTTGATCCGGAGGGGGGGCTGCTGCGGGGGCGGGATGTTGTGTTGATTCAGAGGGAGGACAGTTGCGGGGCAGGAGAAAGGTGCTGAGGCAGAGGGGGTGCAGCTGCGGGGGTGGGAGAAGCAAGGAATGGAGCTGCCACTGACACAAGACCAAGGAACGGGCCTGATGCTAGAGCACACAGAAAAGGTGGAGACCTATTGATTAATTTCTATCATTTAAACCAGGCTCCTCGTGTTGCAGAACCTACAACATCCTTAGAATGCCTGAAACCTTTCCAGTTGAAAGTCGTCTCCCCCCCCTTTCCGAAAACTTCCACTTTGCTGGGGCCTCCGCTCCCCCATTCCAAGGGCTCGTGTTTTCGGATAAATCAAAAATACACCGAAAAACACCCGCCGGTAAAATTTTTGTCAATTCGGATTTATCCGATAAACTCCGAATTGTTATTGGCCCTGCCAACCCCCCAGCAAAAAAAAAAAGTTTTTTTGTTTTTTTCACAATTTGAGCAACGCAGGATTATTTGTTCTGGGAAAATGACACCATAATTATCTTTCAAGCCTCGAACCGTTGTCAAAAGAGGTCTTACAGCTTGTCTCATCAAGGTTGCTTCAGGGAAATAGGTCATCGTACCATCTGTGTCACAACCAAAGCCACTTTTTTGGTTTCCAGTTTAGGCCATGGGATTTGGGATTTAGAAAAAAGAGAGGGTATGTTTCTGGGGGTTACAGTGAAATCTATGGACCATAGAGATTGAATAAAATAGGGAAGAGGGGCAGTCCAAACTTCTCTATTACATCCTTAAGCACTCGACCTCGCGTGGCTCCGGGATAGATTGATGGAATGACCACGAGCTTCCTTGCGGCTACCTCCGGCAGTTCATTAATTTTAAAGTATCGACGTTTATCGAAGCCACACTTGTGTGCAACTTTTGTAGCGGGACAAATTAGTATCACCAATGACAACAACGCCAAATTCAACTGAATAAATCTTAATTGATACAAGAGCATTTTATTTTTTATCTGGCATTCGTTTGCATCTGGTTATTATTTATTATTTTTCAATAGGAAACACTGCGAAATTAATCTCCGAATTTCGGAGAATTGGGGATTTACGAAAAATAACCTCCGATAAACACCAAATTTTCGCTAAAAAATAAACTCTGAAAAACACCCTCCGAACTTCACGAAAAATAAACTCTAAAAATTCGGAGCCCTACTTATCCCCCACATGGCAGTTCGCGATTGGCGCCACCGAATCAAGATCCTGGCTGCGTGCCTGGCTTGCACCCTTGTTTTTTTGTTTGTTCATCACTGAAGGATTTAACTGTAAGCACAGTGTCAAGGCAGAGTAAAAAAATTAGCAGCATACTTTTGTTGGCTAGTGCTGATGATTGGACCAGTTGGTAGCAAATTATGAAAAATAAATTGTGAAGAATATGGAAACTGAGGATAGAAACACAACAAAGCGCTGTGTTCATCTCTTCCTTGTTCATGCGATTCGCATTCTGTTTTTAATAATACAATTTTTATGTATTTTCTGTTTGGTATCATCTGTATAGGGGCTCATTGGAACGACCCACCTGCCATTGCATTCACTTTGCCGGCAGCTCCCCCCTTTCTTGTGGTGCCACCAATGAGGAAGTGCAGGGTGGGCATCACTCTCACTCTTGTGGTAGTTCCCCAGGTTCCCATAGGCTGCATGCTGCCAGCCAAACTGAGTCAGGCCTGCCAGCCCTGCGGGAAATGTCAGTTCCACTCTTTTAGACGCAGACACCCAAGTTTTGCGTATACCTGAAAGAAGCTCCAACAGAGGGGAAACACAATAATTGACCCTTTTGAATGCATCTTTTTCTTTTGCTGAGAACACGTATAAAAGTCACAGGCTATTGTACATTCAGTGGTGCGGCTTAATTTATGATGAGCAATTTGTTATACAACTTCGAGCATTTAGAGAAAAATGTACAATATAATAAGTGGGACATAAATTGCTGCTATGAACTATCCTATACATTTACGCAATGTCTGATATAATAAAAGCAATAGAGCTTGACAAATTTGTAACCAATATAAGTTGGCATTAATTTAATTTATTACTATTGGCTATTATCCTTTGACAGAAAGAATAACTGGGCGAGTCGGTACGTTGGTAGTATTTCAACTCCATCGAATATTCAGGTTCTTTTCGCATTTGTTTTTAAGGTTTTGCCTTTCTAGGTATTTTTGTGTTTTTTTTTGTAGCGGCTTTCGCCGCCACTAAAAACGTGACATCCAAACTCACTTTATTTACATAACACAATGGTAAACTTCGAAAGCGTGTCGCTTCGGCATACGCGAAGAGACCGCGCGTCTCAACGGAACAGGCGTAAGCATTGGTAAGAAATCATGCTGCGCGCTCTTGTAACGTTTTTCTCGCTCCCGCTTTACGAAACGAATCGGTGGCGGGAGGCTGTTGGGAACGCCCGTCAGAACTAGCATGACCTGTGATTGCTTAAACTGCCGTCAGATATCACTTGAACGCTCCACAAAAGCGTCGTCGAAGGAACGTCGTCGGACGGCGCCAAGAACAGGCTGAGTTCCGCCGCGCGCGAATCTGTCTCGCTCTGCGGAGCGTGCCATAGGTTTTGAAGAAGGTACGCTCTTTTCAAATAACGAAATAACATGGGCCAGGCGCATTGTTAGAATCAAGCATAGCTTAACAAGCACATGGTGCACGACGAAGTTTGAAACAGCGGCGCACTTCGCAGAAACAAAAGAAAGTCACTCACCGGCGCTTGCAGCAACGTTCGCAACTTACGGGCGATGGTATGACGCAGCGTCTCCCAGCTCTCAGTCATCGCTGGGCATTCTTGAACATGGTATTCGTAAGGAAGATATCTAAAACACCTGCTAAAACGGCAAAAGCGTAATAAAGAAAGCGATTTTCGAAGCCTCTGGAACCCCAACGACAGCCAAACGGGCCAAACGGAAGCTGATTGCGATAGCGATGGTCTTCCGCAATCTTCAAAAGATTCTTTTTTTTAACAAAACCAAGCAAAATATTATTATATTACTAATAAAAATGTCACTATAATATTGTTGTAAAAAATAACGAAGACTTAGTCTATCTTATGTTTTATCTAAACTTTAGGTTTTCTTTTGAAGTGTAAAAACCGAAACCGAAACTATTTCAACCAACGTTTCGTCCGTCGTATTCGTATCCGTGCGTGTATGTGCGTGCATGCGCCCGGGTTCGTGTGGATGCGTCCGCGTGCTTCTGTGTGCGTGCGTCTGTGCTTGTGCGTGCGTGCGTGCGCTCGTGTATGTGCGCATGTCTGTGCGCGATCAAGAATCTGTGTTTGTGCGTTCTATTGAACTACGCGAGCAAGAAAACTTATTATTTTTATTGAAATATGCCAGCGCGAAGTCCAGTAGTCCTTCCTTAACTATGCAGTAAACACTAGTTTATTGATTGATTGAGCTCTAGTGTTGATGGTCGTGATTTCAGACAGATGCCAATCGGCCACACCACGGCCAATCGGCGAACATCTGGGCCCGTTTGCTCTAGCTGGTTAACTAACCGCGGTTAACCGGATTTCCCTACGAGGGGGAATTTTAGGTCACGTGACCTGCAGAGTAGGGACGCCGGAGTCAAATAGTACCTAGCATCAGACAATATGGCTGCTACGGCTGCTCGTCACGCTTGGGAACATTTATTTTTACGAAAGATGCGTCATCCTCGTGCCACGAAAGGGACATTTCAACACAGAGTCTACAGTCGGAGTCGACGGCAGCTCGCCCACCGCCCGACGGCGAGCGTGCTGTGGGAACAGGGCTACGCTTGACTTGTCCGTTGACTTGTCACGTCAAGTTCGAGTTCACGCATCGCCCTCTGAAGTGGACTTGTTTCAACGAATGCTACAGTCAGCGGGACCTTCAAAATATATTACCTAGGTGAGTGCCGCGATGTTTCACGAGAAAGTTATGAGATCGTACCGCTATCAAAATGTCATGTCAGCAGATCTTGCGTTGTAATCAACGTCCAGCTTTCTTTTTTTTCACTTTTAAAACCTACCTTGAGCCGCAATCGCATGGTAGTGAAACAAATCTCTCCGAAAAACTGCCTCTAATCGCTGAGTCTGGTTTATAGTACAGTTCGCCGTGTATTGTATTTGCAGCGCATCCACAACACCGACGACCCCCTTGCAGCGGGAGACGGTTCAACGAAGGCAAGATGTAGACTAAAAACTTTCCGTGCCGGCACGGATGCCGGCACGGCATTCGATCGAACTTCGGTACTGTCGTCTCCGAACTTGTACAACTGGGAAATAAACAAAGCTTCTATCATGAAAGAAGTGTCCATGTTTTCTCTTGCGCTTGTCTTTCGTCAATTGATTTTGTTTTGGGATAACTAGAAGTCTTCTTAGGATTATAAAGAGATATAATTACGTAGCAGACGATCACAACCAATCTGAAATCGAAAATGAGTCAGGCGACATCAAGCATTAGCATGAAACGGCAGAGGAATTGGACATTGGATGAACAATTACAACTAATTCGGGTAGTGGGGAAGCGAAAATATCAAATTATGGGGAAGTTCAGTGCTACGATCACGACCCAAACAGAAAGACAGGCATGGGCTGATTGCGCACCCCAGACCAATCACAGCAGTGTTGGAGGAACCTTTTAAAGAAGACCAGACGGCTGTACAGCTTATACAAGAAGCACGAACAGCGCACAGGTAAGTTCATTGTGTTCTTAAGTTAAAAAAATATTGCATTGCTTTAGTGATAATATATGGACAATCAAACCTAGAAACGTGTATGTGGACATTTGTATATTCGTGCACCTTTGCCCTCTGCTGGGAGTCGACTTGTCATCTTCTAAGAATAGCAGTAAAAGCAGTGTTACAGCATCAGAAGACCATTTATTGCAGTTTGTGTACAAGTTCTGCACAGGCTGTCTGGAACTCGTAAAACAGTTCTAGTGGAAGACCCAAAACTTTGGACACAATATTAACACACATTTTTAGAGAGCACAATGGTCCATGCCAACCGAGGCCGACAGGCCAAACTGTAAGAAAGTAAAAATTGCATGATTACATAGTCCACAGTTTCAGCAATGTTATGTTGCAGTTACTGAATGTTTAAAAGAATGCCTCATGCAGTATTTGTTTATTTTGATTTTCCCATGAAAGTTCCATTTACATACTTGGTTGAACAGTGAACCCCACCTCCTTTGTTTTTGCTCATGACTCGAGTAAGTAGTAGACGAGACGAAATTACTATGCATTAATTCATAGGTGCTGGGCCAAACCCCCATGTCTTGACGCCCCTCGTCGAAGCCGTCCTCGAGACGATCGGCGAGGACTCTCCCAACCTGTGCGGGTTTGGTTGTCACGATAGGTGACACGGAAGAGTAGGTGACTGGTTTCTAGACCCGATTGTGTGACGAGTAAATGGTGCTAAGGAACCGGTCATAGTGAAGCAGAACTGTCGCTCCAGGCAAGGCTCTAAAAGACTAGGACAAATGTTGATAACAAGATGGGCATGTTGCCATTTGAATAGCATTACTGCGGAATACTTTTATATAAAGACCAGAGGCCAGATTCTCGAAACATTCTTACGGCAAAAAAGTTAGTAAATTTATCTTACGACAAAGTTACAAACTTTGAGTATTCCCGAAGCAAAATGTTTGTAAGTTTTGTGCACGTTTCGACGAAATCCGTAACTTGCGCAAAACTTGCGAGCATTTTGATTTGGGAATACTCGAAAGTTTGTAACTTTGTCGTAAGATAAATTTACAAGCTCTTTTGTCGTAAGAAAGTTTCGGGAATCTGGCTTCAGTTTTATTTCAACCACAAAAGCTCAAAGGCGGGTCGAAGTATAAGTCACGAAACCGTCTTCCAGAGTACACTCCAAGATTTGACAAGACAAAGCGCAACCACATTTCTCATTATTTTCAACAAGGCTGAAAGAGTTTTACCGAAGCTACAAATTTATGAAATAGGACGGCATGCAATGAAAAATCAGGAGGTAAAGCTGTTTACCATAATCTAATAAAAATTAAATGCAACAAAGTGGCAATGGCTTTTTTTATGCTAACTGTAACAGGTTTTCAATATGTAAATTAAAAGATCACACACAGTACAACCATCCTGTTGCTAGTTTTACCAACTTAGGAAAATTGGCTCAAACACTACCTTCATTCCCGTTGTGAAGTTAACGACTCCCATGATGGTAACCTGTGCGAGTAAAATCAATGCCAGTGAAACTATGTGCTGTAATGTTTGAAGTTGTCCTATCAATGTGCACAGTGCAACGAGATTTGACTGGAAATGTGACCACTAATTTTATGAAGTGTTAATCACATAGCTACACAGCTGCATTCGAACCTTTAGCAGTGAAAGTGTATGAACACATGCATGCAAATGCTCTTCACAACCAAATGCACATTTTAGCACACCATGTATTGGGCAATTGTGCAAGAAGTAACGACACTGTGCTCGAACCTCAAGCCTGCACGTCAGTATATAAACCAACTTAGCTAGCAAACTTTGTCCTCTACACCAACACGTATGAAGGAAATTTGGCACAGCATCGGCATCTTTATCAGGGTTACAAACTATGCACAGTGTGTTCTCTTTGCTCGTACTGACAAAAACAAAACCTGACCACTTTTTACACATGCATTTGTCGCAGCTCCAGGGGAATAGATCCACAGCCTGGTCCCTCTGGGAGCGGAAGTGCTGCACGAGAGTCTGCCACAGGAGGCGGTGCAGCGGGCTCCAACGAATGTGCCGTACAGCCGACGTTGGTGCTGGGAGGCTTCACAGCGGTTCCTGCAGGAGACAGAGAGGCAGCAGCAGCTGGAGGGAGCGAATCTCCTGCTGGAGAAGGAGTGCACAGAAAGGGTTAAGCAAGCTGCCACGGCAACGATCGCAGCAGCAACTGCTGCAGAGGAGTTTTACCATCAGTCAAAAAATTACTAGAGGACCAAAAAGCTTTGATTGGACTGGAAACACAGTGTGCAGAATTGCAAATCAAATTGTTAAAAAAACAATTAGGAGAAGAGTAAACATTGACATATTATGCTGTTTTTAATTTTCAGTTTGAATGTATTTGTTTACCTATGACAAAGCCAACACGGGTGCTGAGAAATAAAATTCATTTTACTTGCAACTGTCAATAGATTTCTGGATTCAGATCTGCTATACTCCGTATCGTCCTACGATGGACTAAAGCCCAATGCTACGGGCCGCCAGGTCCAATCACGAGCCTGTTTGAAACCATGTGGTATATTTGCTATGGGCCCTAGTCCATCGTCGGGTGAGATGGAATATAACTAAAGCATATACAGCGTATTAAAATTTTATATATCAACATTGTATCACAGAGGATGATAAGTTGTAAAAGGTAATGTTTGACGACTTTACATCATTGGGGGTACCTTGCCAGCACAATGCACTGGTACTCAAGACCATGCGAAGCAGCATGTGCAATATATTGGTATACTTACGCTCAACCGAAGAACTGGCTGACGATGGCGTCCCGAGCCTCATTGCTTTCGTCACGGCCCGCTGCCACGGGCTCGACGGGAACCTCTTCGGGGAGGACAGTCCTTGGCATGCTGCAGGGGTATGTCTTGGCCAGGTTGTGCAGGACACAGCAGGCGACAGTGATGTCGCAGCATCTCTCTGGCTGCATCCTCAACTCAGCATGGAGGCAATGGAACCTCCGCTTGAGCTGGCCTATCGTCCTGCACAGTGTATAAATAGAGCAAGATCTGTTATCCTTTTGAAGTTGTTTATAAGAACATCTAATCAGGTCGGCATGTGATGTCTATCATCGCTCCAGCCCATTGAAAACATGGCATTATGCCTAATATTTTATATTTTTGCTGGAATGTTTGAACATAGTAATGATATGCAGATTTTGTTAAAGATATAAGTGATGTGATTGGTCTGAGTCATTTTGGAGAAGCTCTTGGAGCAGTCAAAAGTCAATTATGAAGCAACAAAAAGAACTTCTGTAGCATAAGCGCACATTCATTTTTATTCATACCAATGCAAACATCACGTCAAGATTAATTTGTCGGCCTGTCCAACTAAAGGGCAAAGTCTACATTGCCTTCTCACATACGTTCATACCTTTGTTAGCATCAACTGTACAGCAGGAGTCCCTCAAACACAAAACTATAGCGTTCAGTTGTGTGGAGAAGCACCATGACAGGGTGACAAGCAGGTGAGTGATGAAGGACAGCACAAACTGCTTTAAATGGTTATTTTAGGTAGTCAATGCCACTAAAATAGTACAATAACATTGGTCACATAAACTGATGTTTCCTTCAAGTTAGAGGTTGTAATAAAACTGCAATTTATAAATCAGATAAAAAACCAAGCACTTATCATTTGATTATCAACATAAATTACATTTTCTCTGTAGAACTTCATAGCAAAAACGGCATGTGAACGAAACTTAAAAACAAACCCGCCGAACTCATTCAGGTTCTTCCTGAGATTCCATCCACTGCTCCTGTCAATTTAGTTCTAATCTACTCGCACCTATAGAAAATCGATAGCTAAACAAATGAGTTGGCATAAATAAATAAACATACATAAGATCACATATAAATGTTCTTGAAATACCAAAGTACCCTTACTAAATCTCGAAGTCGAAAAAGGTACCGCCAGGATCTCGCAATCTATCATATTTACGAGCCGAAGTTGTATTCAGGAATTGTGTTGCGTCTCGCTTTGGAGGAGTGCTTTCCCCTTAACACAGGGTGCGCTGCGGAGAAGCAAGACATGCAAAATTACGATGCCTACTCCGTGGTGTTTGCTTCTCTGCAGTACACCACTGCGTGGTGAAAAGCGCGCTCAACGTCACTAGCTAACCCTCCAGAATGAACAGACGACTAACATGAAAAATTATTACGAAAGTTCCGGATATTGCCTGTCACTCATACGAAATGTGATGGAATAGTATGGTATATTAGACGATAATCAAAAGTTTTGAAAACTTGAAAACTTGCGTAAGCATATCGTAACGGTCCGGCCGGGCAGCGAGGCCCGAGCTATTATATTTTCAGTATTATTAAAATGAAATTAAGTTTTGGCGCTACGTTGGTGCAAATACCTCACATTTTTGTTAAATGTAGCAGGACGTAGCAGGGTAATCACTCTGGCGCAAATGGCGCAGCAATCCCATCACTGATATAATGAAAATGTTCTTTGCAAAAACTTGCAAGGAAAATGCAGTTTGAGATAACCAGTATTTAATAGGATATGCTTGAATATGTCTGTACTGAAACTGTCTAAAAACAAAACCTGCCTAAGCCAATGTGTAATTTTTTTTTTTCACATCGCAATCTATGCTTTTTTTCTTCTAAGAATTGCTTTACATTTAGGCAATATAGGGTAACAAAAAAAAATTAACTGCTATTGTTTGAAAACTATAAACAGCTAGTAAAACCTGTAGGTTAATAAACCCAGTCATACAGGAAGGATATGTTTCAGAAAAGTTCTAACTTCTATTCTGGAGTTCAAACAGAAAAGAGCAAATGAAATATAACAATTAATGTGACATATAGAGTTAACTGGCTAATGGTTGAATTTTGTGAATTGACTTACTTCATTCCCACAAAGCTGGCTAACCTTAGAATAAACATTTCAGGCTATGGCAGTAGGTTATAGCCAGTAGTATAAATAAGGCGTAGCAGAGATACACCTTCCTCTCCTTGCTTCTGAGCAGCCGTAGCCTACTATGCAAGAAATAAAAATGGCAACAAATGTAAAGCTCAGGCACAACCACATAAAAAAGTTTAGGTGCCTCAAGGTACCGAAACACTGAACCGTCGAACCAGGACGCATAGCCTGGCTTTACCGTTCCACGATGCTCCTCGTTGTGCTATGCGACGCATTGTAGGCGACCTCCGCTGCTGATGACGGAGACAGGAAGGGCGCCATCAGCCATGGCTTGCAGGTGTAGCCGCTGTCTCCAAGCAGTAGACCATTGTAGACGCCATCGGCCAGCTTGCCTGACAACGAGCCCTCGGTGAATATCCTAGAGTCGTGGGTGCTTCCAGGCCATTTTGCAACCACATTGCGGATACGGTAAAAGACGTCAACCACTAACTGTACATTTATCGAATGGTACAGATGGCGGTTAACGTACACCTCCTCATGCACTTGTGATGCCTGTATCCGAATGTGAGTGCCATCAACAGCACCCACGACCGAAGAAAACCCACCAATCTCAAAAAATGCCTGCTGTAAGGCCTGACCCTCAGCTTCACTTGGCCACCTGCATTGTAGATGGATTTGAGTCAGTCTGTAGCACTATGACATTAACAGTGATGGTTTTGTTGTTATGATCACACGCTTAAAAATAACACAGCAATCATTCATCGTCATCAATAGTGAGCAATAAAAGCCTCGTCTGCACAGTGACTGTACTCAGTAGCCGCAAGACTAGCTCAGTAGCACCAAGTGCATAGTTGGGAGTGCAGAAACCAGGCTGTTTGTAAATGTCTGCACTCCTACTTTATTTGTAGTTTAGTTGAACTTGCACCTGCACCAATAATAGGTACTAAGGGAGTCATTTTGTACACTCCAGTTGGTTCGTGTAATTTTACAGCCCAGTTCACTGGTATGTATGTCACGCTCATAACCAAAGAACAAATATCGAGTGCTGAAAGCAACACTTTTAATGTTCCCTTAGGGAGGTACCAGTATACGTAGGATCGATGCGCTGGCAGATATTCAGGCTAGCAAGCCTACAGCTTAGGAAACAAAAACTAAAGGGTCATTGCGCAGGTGGTGCGCCGTAAATAAATTGCAGAATAGATGTGCTGAGAAGACCACCTTCAACGAATTCAGGTGTTTCTGCGAACACAATTTCACGCACCGAAATTTATATACAAAGGGTTTCTAAAATAATGGTGATTGCTCATCGAGCAATCTAGGCCCAGGCTTTTTTTCTCGGAAAACTGGCCTGCGCATGCACCTAGTATCGGGACGCGTCAGGAGATGCTCCAGACCACTTACCCTATGAAGTCTCGGGCGCGACGTGCCAAGGCCAGAGTCACCCGCCGCACAGTCCGCAAAAAGTGGAGACCTGCACACGGATGTAGTCCCCTGCAGTGATGAGGGAGTTCCCCGTGGCGTAGAACTGTACGGCGACGATGACCTGCTGCTCTGCAGAGAGGGCGCGGCTGCGATGCGTCGGTCGCTCCAAGTCCGGGCGCAGTGCGTCGGCGAGGAACACAATGCCTGCGCGACCAAATCGAAAGCGCTCCTGCAGTTCGTCCTCGTCGAACTCCTCTAAAGGGTTCAAGCGGTCACGGAACAAACGCTGCCGTCCCATCATCACAACAGCGTACTGGGCGAACACGAGCTCTCTTCGTTGTCGGCGTCGCGTCACAGTCGACATTGCGTCCCTTATCTTTGCCAATCCGTCCGCAAATGACTTGTCAGTCAGTCCGGCAGTCAGTCGGCGGGCGAGTCGGAGGGTCGGTTGGACAAACGGCAGAGAAGACAAACAGTGAAAATCAGCTGATAACTAAAGCGCGGGAAACGTGCGTCGCAAAACACGGAGAACAAAACAACGAATCTATCAAGACCGTTGCCAGATCTGAAATCAACGCTGCAAACTTATGCCGTGTTTGGCGACACAATAGATGCATCAATATATTTATTATTGTTTTAAAGTACATATATTTTTTTATGCATAAAAAGAAACACTGCTATAAGATGTTGTTTTTATTTTTCTTAATAAAGACAAAACTAGCGAAAAAATTTCTTAAAAGGCTATTTGTTTGCTTCTACCGGCAGGTGGCGGGAGCTACCGCATAATAATAAAACAATGAGAAATTGTGCATCAAGTTTTTGTCGAACGCGGCTAGGTACTCGGACGGTACCTAGGTAGGGAAACGCGGTTAACTTTAACCGCGGTTAGAGTTAACCAGCTTCGAGCAAACGGGCCCTGTTGCTCTTCTAATTATCGTGCTGCGAACGTACATCGAGAAGTCCGACGCCTTGATTGTTTCCATTTCAGCAGTTTGATTACCAATAGGATCCGTTCAATTACAGTATGTACAGTTCAAATTCTGCAACAACCAAAAAAATAATATACGTTTTTTTTATTTTTTTTTATTTTTAAATATGGTATGACAACGATGTGCGCCCGTATAGCAGGGGACATAAAACTTATGATATTTTCAATAGAAAAAGTTTGCACTTAAAGTGGAAAGCTCAAGATTACTTCTTTAGTTAGAGGAGGGACACGTACATGAGTCTTAACAAAGTCGTAAATTTTTAAAAACGTACGCTCCCTTCCTTTCTGGCGTGTTTTTTCGCAACTCACCACATAGGTGGAACAAGGTCGCATATTAATTAAAAAAAAACAAAAAAACTGTGAAGAGTTTTAGTGGAACAAGTTTTTAGTAACTGGAACAAATTTAGACGGTACAGGTGATCAGCCTGCTCTAAATGCACGTGGTCCATCTAAAAAAGAAATCAATTATAGAAAGAAAAAAAAAAAGCGTCCACTTATAACCGTTTGATACGCTCAACATCTGCCACGGGATTATAGGAACGCCAGCCATATGCGGAACTTAACTGGAACCGTAGTGGAACCAGATTAAGAGTGTATAGATGCCGCACGCTTGGAGGTTGCGTTGAAGACGCTTCCCTGTTTATCGGGAGTGCGCTACATCTATAATCCTAAAGAATACTAATGGCGCGCCCAAATTATACTTGAAGTGTGTACGGTTGCTTAGAGCGTACTTGGAGTAGGCTACTAGTTATATGATCTAAACATACTTTGCAAGTATACTTGGATCATGGAACGGCTCCCATGTTCCATATACTTTTTGTAATATCCTATCACACTTCCTGCCTTATAGTATACTCGAAGTATGTCGAGTATAAATTTATTACGCTCTTTTTCGCTGAGGGGTAGCTTGCGCCACCTAACCTTAAACAAATTATAAAAAAAAAATGTTTTTCTTTTCTTTTTTTTTCTCTTCTTTCTCTCCCATGCTCGAAAATTCTTCCCCCCTTATCCCCCTTCAACTATCACCGGGCAGGTAGAGTACTTTCCAAGGAGACCTTTGGGGGATCGGACAAAAAAAGAAACAGATAAACACCGCCCCCGCCTCCTCTCCCGGGCGAAGGAGTCGCGAGTAGACCGATCTCACCAGCCAGTTTGACCACGCCACCGCTGCCGCAATGCATCGAGGGAGCTTTAGTCTTTCTGCACGTGCTACAACCTCGCTGGAGCTCTGCGCGTGTGGAGCATGAGGTGGCACGAGCCGTCTTGTGCACTGCTGCCTGCCGCCTGCGAACTAAAGTTATGGCGGCGTCACGCATGCGCCGAACGCTTGGTGAGGTCGGTCTATTTTACTCTGCTCTGGTGAACATCGTCGGCGTTCCTCCTTGAACCACATCCACTGGGGGACAGGTGTGAGACTGATAGAGTTGAATATCTATCGTACTGACACAGGATGCCGTTAAAAAATAAAATTTTAAGTCAAATTAAAGCTCAGATTATGATTTTCGTTTTTAAATAACATCAAACTTTTATACGCATCATAATCAGCTCTTCATGAGCTTTTCATATTAAGTCAACGAAAGTTTAGATGAAACCGAAAGATAAAAACTGTCATATATACGTAGTCAATCCAAGTCTCATTGATGATGGTTTCGATTATTGTTTCGACGGGAGGCGCCGAGTTCTTTGCATGTTACTAAAGTTTCAGCTGCAGGGGAGAGCTCCCCGGTTGTCAAGCGTCTAGCATGCTGCATGAGTAGTTGCAACATATGAAATTACAGTTAGAAATACTTTATGATTTCTTCATGCTGCCGCTCAACTCTGTAGAGTTACTGGCATCAAAAAAAGTGCAGGTCATTTTCCTGATTGCTTTGCCACCTTGTGGGTCGTTAAAAGTCCAAGGCTTCGTGTGAGTTGACTATGGGGAGGGGGCGAGCCGATGGCGTCGCCCCCTTCGCCTATTGTTCGCTGCTACATGGTGGCAATCGGCGCGGAATCATCGGGTCGCACTGCTGGAGAGCTACACTGCGGCCAATGCGCATTTGTCATTATCGCGCAACCTAATGCGGTTAAAAACGTACTGAGCCTTGTTTAGTGTCGCACAGTTGTCAAAAGACAAGCAGTATTCCCTACGATTATGGTGCAAAGCGGTTTTATTTCGATGAACGGGCGTAGATAACTATGCGGCCTGCTCCGCAGCGCCCACGCGCGGCTGCAGCGAGCGGGATTTCAGGAGTGGTTAATCCGCCGAATTAGGCGAACGTGTATAGCGATCTCAGTTTTGTTTGTAGCATTTGAGTATACCAGTGATACAGTGAGGGTTCTTCTTGTGCATAAAATCACTGGCACAGCGCAATACGATTGTTTCCGTCAAATATGTAGCTAAATCAAAGCGCACTGTGACATCTGCGTCTTCGTACGCTGCAACTGGATAAAGTGCCAATCGCTGCGAACTTTATGTATACGGATAAATCGCTTAGTGAAGGTTAAAAAAAAGAAATAACCTATTATTGTCGTTGCTTCGATAGTACACGTACACTGCTCGACGGTAGGCGTGGATAGAGTAATTTGGCATTGACAGGGCGTGCATTATTTAGCCTTAAGGTATACTTATTCTTAGTGATGCAAACACTAACAATCCTAAATAGTTTCGTTTAAAATCAATTACTTGTATTCTACTTGCAATTTGACATTCTATCATATAAAACCAGCAAAACAAATGCCCAAAAGAAAACACTCGACAATTGCATTTCAGAGCAAAGAAAATGCTATGCTGTTATATAAAAGTTATTGATGTCGGGTAGCTCAAAGGAAAGTAATTGTAAAATAATATCATTACTTTGTAAAAGTAATTTAAGTTGCAATGAGTTACTTTTTTTCCAGTGGTAGTTTTTATTGTAATTACCTTATTTCGGACAAGGGTAGTTTGTTTGTTTCTTTATTTAGACCACAGGTCTGTTAGGCTGGAGCAAAAGGCGGCAAACGTTGCAACTATAGTTGAATTACATTTACGAAATAATTGACCAAAGTAAGCTGCTAGGCAGATTATATAACCCCTTACCTTTCTTCGGTATACACAACATTTCGAACAGTTCAACTGCCTGTTAGAGGAGTTCAATTACTAATTTGAACAGATCGACCACAAGTTTGAACAGTTAGCTACCAGTCTGAACAGTTCCACCAGAATTTGAAACTCGCAAGTTTGAAGAACAGTTTGATTATCAGTATAACCAGTTCAGTCACCATTTTGAACAGTTTGAATACCAGTAGGCCCAGTTCTGCTATCACTTTCACCTGTCTAGCTCTCAGTTTAGCCTGTTTGGCAAATTCAGGTGTCTGTTTTCCAAGTTCGGCTGCCTGTTTGTCAAGTTCGGTTTCCAGTTTGACAAGTTTTGTTTCCTGTTTAGCAAGTCTGGTTGCCTGTTTGGCAAGTTTGGCTTCCTGCTTACCAAGTTCGGTTGCCTGTTTGGCAAGTTTGGCTCCCCCTTTAGCAAGTTCGGTTGCCTGTTTTGCTAGTTTGGCTTCCTGCTTGGCAAGTTCGGCTGCCTGTTTGGCAGGTTTATGTGCCAGTTTGGCTGGTTAATTTTCCAATTCGGCCAGTTTGTTTTCCTATATCGCCAGTTTAATCAGTTCGATTTCCATTTTGCCCAGTTCAAATTCGGGTATACCGGGTTCAGAATCATACTGTTTTTTTTCAATAGGGATGTGCGAGGTAAAATTTTCAAAATAAACATGTTTTTATTAATTTTTCTCTACTTCAGAGCATAACCTCATCAAAACAAAGTTATTGAGCCCTGGATTTACCAATCCTTAATATGCTATTTATTCGTGTTAAAATTTTCAGGCACATCCAAAATATTACCGAAATCGTTAAGTTTTTGGCATGGAATTACCCTATACAAAACCGCTAAAGGCTTGTTTAAAGTTCCAATGGAAATAAAATGGTTGTGACAGTTTATGGCCTGTGTTTTCAGTATAGTGAAACTGGATTTACTGAGCATATGATAAAACCAGCCATACTGGTCACACAGGTGCACTGGCTGTACCAGTTTCACTGCAACCGGTGAACCTGTGTGTCCAGTAAGGCTGGTTTTATCATATGCCCAGTAAATCCAGTGTTACCAGTGTATCCAGTATACCCAAGGTCGATAATCCAGTTTGATACTGGTCCAGTATCCCCAGTAAAACTACCAGTATTCCCAGTATATCCGTTTAATATTCCAGTTTGATACCGGCCCAGTATTTCCAGTAAAACTACCCAGTTTGCCCGTCTAATCATCCGGTTTGATACTGGCCCAGTATGCCGATTATGGAATTTTTTTTAATAGGGTAAATTGCAAGCTCTAAAATAAAATAACAAAAAAGGCTGTACCGATGCACGCATATAATTACCATTGTCTATGCCCGTACCCTCTGGCACCTGTGTCAAGAAAAATCAACAAATACGGAAGTAATGTACGAATTATACATCGTGAAGAGGCCTGCCGAAAACGTGATGAACAGTGTATTGAATGTCAAGAACGCATGAACTGTTAAGTTTTTTTTTTGTTTTAGTGGATGACTATTTGCCCTTAATATTAGGTATTTTTTGTACCATACCTAAAGTTACTATTCGTGCACGATCATGCTCCTTCACTCACATACAACTGCATTTTAAAAACATATGTACTAAAGTAACCAAAGCAGCCTACAGCTAAACAAGTGATAACACTGTCAGGATTGCTGAGGCTAACGTGACGGCACTAAGTAACAGGCTTGGAGAGAGGCGCAGACACTGTGATATTCAACTGATAAGAATAAGCTAATAGCTTATTCTTATAAGCTAATAAGTTAATAAGCTCAAGTCATTATCCACTTTAAGCCCAAAATTCATGATATGCACAGCCCTATTATTCTCAGTATGAAGCCAAAGGCGAACCAAGTAGTAGTCCGTTGATTTATTGCCGAAATAGAATACAATTTGAATACCAAACTGGATGCTTTGCTTATTTTTGAAAGGTTGCGATAAAAAATGCACTACTTAATTGGGTAAAAAACAAAGCTTTGTAACACCATTATGTGCATGATTACACTCTACAAGTCGTTTTACATGTATACACATCATTCTATTTGAAAGCTAACAGAGTTTTCAAAAAAGCCGCGAGAGTTATGAGGATGTCTTCTTCATTGCGTGTTCGTGGGACTCTGCGGACATTAGTAAAGGGGATAACCGTCACAGTATGTTGACTAATTGACGAAAATTTGTTAGTTTTGTAACTAATGGCTTTATGGACCATGCTGCAACAGCAGTGTTAAAAGCCAGTAAATATTAAAGGCTATCCCGACTTAAACAATTCACGAAATGCCAAGCGGCTTCGACATATTCATTGTCTAACTTTTGTGTTTTAATGTCCGATGCAAAAACCGCGCTCAGTTTGAGCTCAAGAATTCGTGCCATTAATGGTGGGTAGAAGAGTGACATAGTCGTACTGGGCACATCGTCACTCTCTCGACAGTGTGTCCTTGGTAGATGCATCCGCGTCTTACTTCCAAAATAGTGAAGGCGTGTCCAAAGCAATCACGTCCGCACAACATCCTGAGGTCTTCCCCGAGTGCGCAATTTTCGAATCGGGTGACAAAAAGGCAAATTTTTAGCATTAAATATCTTGAACCTTGTTGCTGTACACAAATTGTGTTAGTCTTTAATATTCACTGCCTTTGAAACTAGAATTGAAACATAACCCATAAAACAATTAATAAACACAGTATTAAAAATGTTTATTCATTAGTTTTGATTAACATACTGCGACGGATATCCTCTTATTTAATGTCCTTTAAGCCCCACAAACACACAGTGAAGGAATCATTTAAGTAACACTCGTGCCTTTTTTTTTTAAACTTCGTTCGAATCAATATAGACAGCTTTGTATATTTGTATATATAAATACTGGGTGCATGTGGAAGTAGCTGTGCGCCATCCCATTATAGAGGTCCATTTTTCCTTATGTAAAACTGGATCAAACTGGAGAAGGCCAGTTTTACATAAACCCCCGGCATGGTATGTACCAAGGACTGCCAAAAATGATTGCTCACCTCAAGAACACTCTGTGCGGCTTGAACAGAACAGCTTGCGGTCTTTGACGGTGAGTCTACCCGCTTGGTGCAGCTGGGACCTGCAAGAAAGTTAATGCAGCTTGCCGTATACCAGAAAGTAACAAAGACAAGGCCAGTATTACACAAACCCCCAGCATAGCATGCACCAAAGATCGCCAGAAATGATTGCTCACCTCATAGAACACTCTGTGCGGCTTGAAGACAGCGGCTTGCGGTCTGACGGTGGGTCAACCCGCTTGGTGTAGCTGGGAACTGCGAGAAAGTTAATGCAGCTTGCCATATACCAGAAAATAACAAAGAAAAGGTCAGTATTACATAAACCCCCAGCATGGCATGTACCAAGGACCACCAGAAATCATTGCTCACCTCAGAGAGCACTCCACGCGCCTTGAAGAGATCGGCTTGCAATTTTTGTTGGTGAGTGAATTTGCCTGGTGCAGCTGGGACCTGCAATATATTTAACACAGCTTGCCATATACCACAAAGCAACAAATACAAAGCCAGTAATACATAGGCCTACAGCACGACATGTCCCAAGGACCGCTACAAATGCACGCTCACCTCATAAAACACTCCATGCGGCTTAAAGAGAGCGGCTTGCAATCTTTAACGGTGCGTGCACCGTCTTGGTGCGGCTGGAACCTGCAATACATTTAGTACAGCTAGCCATATACCACAAAGTAACAAAGACAAGGCCAGTAATACATAAGCCTACAGCACGACATGTCCCAAGGATTGCTAGAAATGCTTGCTCACCTAATAAAGCACCCCGTGCGACTTGAAGAGAGCGGCTTGCAACATGAGGGTGAGTGCACCTGCTTGGTGCAACTGGAACCTGCAATAAATTTAATACAGCTTGCCTTATACCACAAAGTTACAAAGACAAGACCAAAATTACATAATCCTCCAGCATGAAATATCCCAATGACCACTAGAAACGCTTGCTGAACTCATAGAACTCTCCATGCGACTTGAAGAGAGCGGCTGGCAATCTTTGGATAGTACATACGGGTTCATTTCCGTTCCTTGATGAGCCTGAGCACTCTCGGATAAATGCCGCTCTTTGCGGTATGGCATGGTGCACACCTGGTACCTCTTTTGGGTTTATCTGCCAAAAGTACCTATAACAAAAATATAACAACTGGGTCACACACTGCAGTAGCCAGCAATCCCACAGCAATATCTTCATCGAAGTAGAGTAGGAAAAGGGGATGAGGGTGCTAGTGGAGCAAGTTATTGCTCATTACTATGGTAGCCAATATTATGTGGATGCCATCTTCACTGTATAACTGTGACTCGGCGAGCGTTAGATAAGTGAATAAATATAAAATTATGTTTACTAACGAAAATATGTTAATTACCTTCTTAAGTATTGGTATAATGGGCTATGCTGCAATTGCAATTTTAAACGGAGACATTGTTAAAGTCTAACCTAAATGAAACAATTTTGTAAAAAAGCAGCAAGTTTTGAGGTAATCCATGTTTTTTGGAAATCGCCGGTTAGAGAGTTTTGGGGTTAGAATACTCTCTTTAAAATTGCAATTGCGAAGGGGCCCATTAAACCGCTGAATAATAATAATAATATTCATAATAATAATATAATACATTTATTGTATCTAGTGCACATCAGTAAGCATGACTGGCACATCAAAGCCAACATGAGGCTTGTGGGATATGCCACCTTCAAATTAACAGTCCAACACAGCTATACTTTGAGCCCGAATGCAAAGTGAAACAACTATATGCAGACGTCCTTAGGATGTCACAGGTGTCATGTGACACAGTTAGATGCAGACGCACACATGCACATACACACAAACATATGCAAATGCAACGTTGGGTTTGAAAATAGCCACTGTAAAAAAGAGGAAGCAATTATAACCTCGTTAAGAAAAAAATCATGCACTAATGATAAATAAACATAACTATACTAAACACAAATAACGCAACTATACTAAACACAAATTCATTAAACCGAGTCCAAAGGGGAAGTGTCACGGCCGGGGTGTCTGAAGCTGCACAAGTGTAATCTAAAGTGAAATAAAAAAAGAAAACTAAAAAGCTATGTAATTACACAGTGACTTTACAATTTTTGGTTAATTAGTAAACATATTTTGACGTTTATTCATCTGTCTAATGTCCGCCGAGCCCTACAATTATACAGTGAGGACGGCATCCACATATCTATTACCTTCATTTTCCTTTACAATCCGTTCAAGATTACAAAAAAAAACTATATCGCAAGAAGTTTTCGACGTCATTTAAGCTGTCTAAAAACTCAGGTATGCAAATGAATGAACAGTACTCATCAACGAGAAATGAAACAAGAAAGCGCAGAACAGTAAATAAAATATAAACTTCTGCGAAGCCGATCAGCCGTTGGGTATGCTGAGCTAATTATTACGGTTTCGCGAAATGTTCACCCCTAAACTGACAGTGCGGTGGAAGCTGCATGTTCGTTTGATCAATCAACTGTCGATTCTGCACAACGTGATCACCGCCTCTCCGCATACTCACGCGGGGAGAGCGAGGTCAAGCGATAAGAGGCTTTAATTATAGTTGGCGAACAAGTAGCTTGCACTGCACTGTAAGCTTACGCGTGAACGGAATATAGGATATGCAAAAACCTAAAATATATGTACCGTATTTTCCGGGCTATAGTCCGCACCCGGTGCATAGTCCGCGTGCCGTGCATAGTCGGCACCTGGTGCTTAGTCGACACGAAAATCTTCTTACAGACGGCACACCTTAACAAAGTCTGCTTTCTTAGCTCACAAAGAAGCGCGTATTATACACAAATCATCGTTAACATACTCTTTCACAAACAAAATCCGTCACATCTCCTCATAATGAACGATCTTGAAAAACAAATTTCGTGTATAGTCCGCACGCGTAGATAGTCCGCACAGCCTAAAATTTCAACTTTTAAACATTTATAGACCGCGAACTATAGCCCGGAAAATACGATATAAAAAAAAAAGTAAGCGCACTGTTAAATATAAAGTCAGAGCCAGCAGCGAGCTGCAGAGTGGATGTTTACAATAATTAACCCTCCCAACTGCTTGAGAAATTTCCCGTCCAATTACGAGGGCGGCCAATATCTTTGTGAACCTCTTGGAGACTCGTGAATCCAGTGCACTGGAAACTTCCGTCTTCGAAGCCGCTAAAACGTCGTTCAATGAAATTGCATCGTCGCAAAGATGTTAGCCACTCGCTTATGTTGTCTGGCTGCATGAATGTTGTTGCAAAAACAAACACAGAAACTAAGCTTCCATAAAAGCTCGCACTCGCGAGTTCTCCTAAGAGATAAGGCGCAGGGCTCTGGGTAAAGGCGCCGCCGCTGCAGCACGGATAAATAAACACGTGCATAATATAACGGAAACATAACGTGCTGAAAAAGAAACACCAAAAGCACGATGTGTCGGTGGACGCCCGTGTTCTCAGACCGCGGATTTCAAACACGCTCGAGCGCTACCACGCGTGCATGGGGTTTCCGTCTTCAACCGAAAGCACTCGAACCGCGAACATGGAGAAATATTCGATCTCAATACGTAAGCAAGACATTGCAAGAATAAAGTCACATTGCATACCTTGAAGTGGGCGATTTAGTCGTCGATGAGATCTGATGAGGCCCTGATGCATCACAGAACACTACACTGACCACGATGTCAACAGCCACCGAGGCGAGTTAGGCGAACGCCCGAGAGCGATAGCTGTGACAACCTCTGTTTGCGGCTGCGCGATACGGCGCACGACACGGAGCAACACAACAGAGATGGGAAAGAGCAGGCGGCAACAACGAGGTGTTGCAACAACGTCAACCACGCACCAACACCGCCATTCTGCGAGAGAGGAGGGTCGAGAGAGAGCTGCGCGGCTGCGCGCTGCGCCTCTGCGCGCTGCGCGGCGGGGCATTCAACTCCTCGCCATCTGCGCATGCTTGCACTCCTGGGACTTCGGCTTTTCTGAAAGGCTCGGCTCTCGCGCCAAATAAATAATGAGGGCATCCTCGTATTTTGAAATGATGAGCGTGCCCGTCTTTTTTGACGAGGGAAAGACACGTAAAATTGACGTCAATTTTTTACAGTGTGCGTGCATTAGATCGCAACCTCTAGAACAACAATTTAGACTAATAGTACTGCACTTCTATAACACCCCTCGTTCACTTAGTCAATTTCGTCACAGCGCCATAGTAAGAGGTGCATGTTTGCGCCTGAACACCTTCTAGGCCAGCGAGGGTCGTCATGTACCGCGTTAGCCTCATTGAAAATAGCGAACGGCGACGAAATAGTTTTATAAAATTTGAGTACTAGTCTTAGTGGCTGTTCTCCAGCTTACAAACAAATGCACGCATTGATCTTGCGAGGCGTTCGGCGTACGTCGACCTGCGTTCACTTGACTTCGTCGGGGCGGCTTTTTCGCTCACCCCCTGTGCCATCAAAATCTTAATTCTTTAGTTATTAGTTGTGTCTGATAAGTAGCCATCAGAAGAAAAGGGTAATTACTGCATAGCACGCAAGTGTAGAGCAATTCACGACGACGACGTAAGCAATGGATGCGTGGAGACGATGGCAGACGACTGATCCAGACCCCGGCCATACCAAAACCACCCGTTGAAAGTGTCTTGTCTTGCAAAGGTATTACTGATCTAATATCTTGTGGCTTTTTTGTGACATGTGGTTTCTATGCAATGCTATAATATTCACTAGTGTTTTCGTGCTTTACTCTTAGTATTTATAATCGCCCACTAATCGCTAAATGTAAGTGATAATTTTATAAATAAAAATAAAAATTGGGTAGCGTTAGTTGGGTGTGTACGTGCTGACGGCTACATTGTGGAACGACCTATTCTTAAAATTTATTAGCCATTGAATACCTGGAAAATAAATTAGAAAACGAATACTACCGCGCCAAATGCTGCTGACTCCCGTTGAGAAGTGGAAGAGTCAAAACAGAGTCACACAAATCATTGACTCTCTAAGAGAGTCGTGAAGTGTCAAAGGGAGTCATGGAAGCAGCGACTCCCTTTGGACTCCTTTTTTTTTTAAGAGTGTACAGATCGCGACACTGTTAGCGCGAACACGATATCGGCGCACTTTCGCATTTTACTTCTAATTAGTATTAGTAAGCACTAAATTTTATCGTTTACATTATAGAACTGAATGAGCTTTTTCCGCAGCAATAATACCTTGGATGACATCCCCTGGTTTCAAATAGAAAAACTGGAAAAACCGGCGATCGCTTGTTCGCGATAACAGTGTCGCGCTCTGTACATAGCTTCTCAGGCGGGATGCGTAGAGCAATTAGGGAGGAGGTTCTGCATGTTACGAGGAGGTTCTGCATGTTGCGGAGTGAGCACGGGATCACCCTGACCATGCGGACCACTCATTTCGTCTTTTTGCTCGTTCAGGTTACGGCTCGCCTCCATTTTTCGGCCCCAACGTTCCTGCCCGACCGTGACAACGCTGTCCTGGTGAACGAGTACGGCAACCATCGTGATGAAGCCCACCCACGGCATGAATGTGCGGCCCATCTTCTGAAAAATCATGCTCCGAGCAGGGTCATCGAGATGGCCTGGACCACGTCAGCATCTACGTCATCATCAAAAACAGCGGCGCCACCTAGAGACAACTATATATACGGCTGGAGTCACTTGGCAGCCTTGAGTGAGCAGACGAAATAGTTTTATAAAATTTGAGTACTAGTCTTAGTGGCTGTTCTCCAGCTTACAAACAAATGCACGCATTGATCTTGCGAGGCGTTCGGCGTACGTCGACCTGCGTTCACTTGACTTCGTCGGGGCGGCTTTTTCGCTCACCCCCTGTGCCATCAAAATCTTAATTCTTTAGTTATTAGTTGTGTCTGATAAGTAGCCATCAGAAGAAAGGGTAATTACTGCATAGCACGCAAGTGTAGAGCAATTCACGACGACGACGTAAGCAATGGATGCGTGGAGACGATGGCAGACGACTGATCCAGACCCCGGCCATACCAAAACCACCCGTTGAAAGTGTCTTGTCTTGCAAAGGTATTACTGATCTAATATCTTGTGGCTTTTTTGTGACATGTGGTTTCTATGCAATGCTATAATATTCACTAGTGTTTTCGTGCTTTACTCTTAGTATTTATAATCGCCCACTAATCGCTAAATGTAAGTGATAATTTTATAAATAAAAATAAAAATTGGGTAGCGTTAGTTGGGTGTGTACGTGCTGACGGCTACATTGTGGAACGACCTATTCTTAAAATTTATTAGCCATTGAATACCTGGAAAATAAATTAGAAAACGAATACTACGCGCCAAATGCTGCTGACTCCCGTTGAGAAGTGGAAGAGTCAAAACAGAGTCACACAAATCATTGACTCTCTAAGAGAGTCGTGAAGTGTCAAAGGGAGTCATGGAAGCAGCGACTCCCTTTGGACTCCTTTTTTTTTTAAGAGTGTACAGATCGCGACACTGTTAGCACGAACACGATATCGGCGCACTTTCGCATTTTACTTCTAATTAGTATTAGTAAGCACTAAATTTTATCGTTTACATTATAGAACTGAATGAGCTTTTTCCGCAGCAATAATACCTTGGATGACATCCCTTGGTTTCAAATAGAAAAACTGGAAAAACCGGCGATCGCTTGTTCGCGCTAACAGTGTCACGCTCTGTACATAGCTTCTCAGGCGGGACGCATAGAGCTATTAGGGAGGAGGTTCTGCATGTTGCGAGGAGGTTCTGCATGTTGCGGAGTGAGCACGGGATCACCCTGACCATGCGGACCACTCATTTCGTCTTTCTGCTCGTTCAGGTTACGGCTCGCCTCCATTTTTCGGCCCCAACGTTCCTGCCCGACCATGACAACGCTGTCCTGGTGAACGAGTACGGCAACCATCGTGATGAAGCCCACCCACGGCATGAATGTGCGGCCCATCTTCTGAAAAATCATGCTCCGAGCAGGGTCATCGAGATGGCCTGGACCACGTCAGCATCTACGTCATCATCAAAAACAGCGGCGCCACCTAGAGACAACTATATATACGGCTGGAGTCACTTGGCAGCCTTGAGTGAGCACGGGATCACCCTGACCATGCGGACCACTCATTTCGTCTTTCTGCTCGTTCAGGTTACGGCTCGCCTCCATTTTTCGGCCCCAACGTTCCTGCCCGACCGTGACAACGCTGTCCTGGTGAACGAGTACGGCAACCATCGTGATGAAGCCCACCCACGGCATGAATGTGCGGCCCATCTTCTGGAAAATCATGCTCCGAGCAGGGTCATCGAGATGGCCTGGACCACGTCAGCATCTACGTCATCATCAAAAACAGCGGCGCCACCTAGAGACAACTATATATACGGCTGGAGTCACTTGGCAGCCTTGAGTGAGCACGGGATCACCCTGACCATGCGGACCACTCATTTCGTCTTTCTGCTCGTTCAGGTTACGGCTCGCCTCCATTTTTCGGCCCCAACGTTCCTGCCCGACCGTGACAACGCTGTCCTGGTGAACGAGTACGGCAACCATCGTGATGAAGCCCACCCACGGCATGAATGTGCGGCCCATCTTCTGGAAAATCATGCTCCGAGCAGGGTCATCGAGATGGCCTGGACCACGTCAGCATCTACGTCATCATCAAAAACAGCGGCGCCACCTAGAGACAACTATATATACGGCTGGAATCACTTGGCAGCCTTGAGTGAGCACGGGATCACCCTGACCATGCGGACCACTCATTTCGTCTTTCTGCTCGTTCAGGTTACGGCTCGCCTCCATTTTTCGGCCCCAACGTTCCTGCCCGACCGTGACAACGCTGTCCTGGTGAACGAGTACGGCAACCATCGTGATGAAGCCCACCCACGGCATGAATGTGCGGCCCATCTTCTGGAAAATCATGCTCCGAGCAGGGTCATCGAGATGGCCTGGACCACGTCAGCATCTACGTCATCATCAAAAACAGCGGCGCCACCTAGAGACAACTATATATACGGCTGGAGTCACTTGGCAGCCTTGAGTGAGCACGGGATCACCCTGACCATGCGGACCACTCATTTCGTCTTTCTGCTCGTTCAGGTTACGGCTCGCCTCCATTTTTCGGCCCCAACGTTCCTGCCCGACCGTGACAACGCTGTCCTGGTGAACGAGTACGGCAACCATCGTGATGAAGCCCACCCACGGCATGAATGTGCGGCCCATCTTCTGGAAAATCATGCTCCGAGCAGGGTCATCGAGATGGCCTGGACCACGTCAGCATCTACGTCATCATCAAAAACAGCGGCGCCACCTAGAGACAACTATATATACGGCTGGAGTCACTTGGCAGCCTTGAGTGAGCACGGGATCACCCTGACCATGCGGACCACTCATTTCGTCTTTCTGCTCGTTCAGGTTGGTACAGTACCCTCGTTAAACGCTAAAAGAACAAGCAACGTGTGTTTACTGGTGTTCCCGTGCTCACAAGTGTTTTGCGAAACTGTTTCTGACTGTGTTGATATTGTAGGCCTCCTTCTAAAGGTGTCCGGCGACGTTGAGGCTAACCCCGGTCCGATGAGTGAGAAACAACTGGAACAGTTCAATGACATGCACAAAATGCTGGTAGAGGTTAACGCGCGCTCGCTTAAAATAGATCAGACTCAGTCTGGTATACTGGCATCGTTAAACGAAGTTAAAAAATCTCAGGAGTCTATTCAAACTGCCATAACAGGTATTAACGCTAGACTGTCCAAGGTTGAAAATAAAACTATTGCCGTGACTGAGGAAGTTGGCGTGACAAGACGTCTAGTCGAAGTAGTTCAACAAGAAAACTGGGCCCTGCGAGCACGTCTGGACGAGGCGGAAGACCGCTCTCGTCGTGATAACGTGGTTTTTTACGGGATAACTGACAACTTATCTGAAACTTGGGCACAAACGGAAGAGGCAATTTTGAACATATTGAGGCAGACGCCGAATATTCAAGTGGCTGATGGAGCCATTATTCGTGCCCACAGGATCGGTACTTTTTGTCGCGATAAATGTCGCCCAGTCATCGTTAAATTTGCATCGTATAAACTAAAAGACCAAATTCTACAGTCCAGGTCATCGTTTAGATCTAGTCGCATTTCCGTGAGTGAGGACTTCTCAGTTGGAACACGTCAAGCACGGAAAAAGTTAATTGAATTTGCGAAAGCCAAAAACGCCACTTTTAAGCTTCGACACAATAGAATGTACATTGGTAATAAATGTCTTGTTTACGATTCTGTTAATGATAATGTGCTCGAAAACAGTCCCTCCGTCTCAGCTGTTGTTTCCGGGACACAAAGTTTGCTTTCTGCTGAGGACGCACCTCGAACGTTGAATTCGGAATAGCAGGCAGCGAGGGGAAGAGTGTGTCATTATCCTGTCTCAAAAGTGTCGGTACTTTTTACTAATATTAGAAGCATTATTAAAAAACGAGACGACTTGTGTTCAGTTATTGACTCGACAGCCGCGGATATTATTGTCTTAACTGAAACTTGGCTGTCTGGGAAAGTGCGTGACTGTGAACTTTTTGATCGGTCTAAGAAATATAATATTTACAGAAATGACAGGCAAGATAGGTGCGGTGGGGGTGTTTTAATTGCAGTGGGTACTCAAGTTGAATCTTTTTGCATTATCGCGACAAGTGATTTAGAAATACTTTGGGTCTGTATAGGTTCTCACCACAACAGGTGGATTATGGGAGTATGCTATAGACCACCGTCATGCTCATCCCTTTTTGTTAAAGCTTTGCATGACTCTCTAAACAACTTAGTTATGCGTTTTCCCAGTTCACCGATCTTTCTGTTGGGCGACTTCAATTTTCCTGACTTCAATTTTCCTTCTATCGTGTGGACAGAGTGTAATCTATCCACAATTGCATCATCATCGGAGTGCAATGACTTTGTGAACCTTTGTTTGGATTTTAATCTCACTCAGTTGGTTACTGAACCAACCAGAGTAACCCCGCTATCCTCAAACATATTGGACCTCGTTCTGTCGAATCACCCTGACCTAGTTTCCCCCATATCATATCTTCCAGGGCTTAGTGATCATTGTATATTACATTTTTATGTTAAAGCTGCAGGGCCGAAATCACCAAGTCACGTAAAACAAATTCGATATTATGCAAAAGCTGACTTCGTCAAAATTAACAATGATCTAGCCACTTTTATTGATACATTTCTAGAAGGATTCTCAGACCGTTCAGTGGAAGCGAATTGGCAAATGTTTAAGAATAAAGTAGAATCCCTTACTAACCTGCATATTCCCCTTAGGACTGTACTCGAAGATTCCCAGTCTCCGTGGTTTAACAGAGCCCTCAAACGTCTCTCAAATAAAAAGAAGCGTTTATTTCGAGCAGCCAAATTTACCACATGTGAACGGCGGTGGTCCAAATACCGCACTGCAGCTGGGACTTATAAAGAGGAAGTTAATAAGGCCAAGTTTGAGTTTTTTACGCGCACCCTACCCGATATGTTAATAAAAAACCCTAAAAAGTTCTGGAACATCATGAATAAAAAAACTGATTTTTCTGTTAGTCTCAAAAACGAAAGTGGGGATGTTATGCCAATTGAAGAGTGTGCGAATGTATTGAACCAAGTTTTTGTTGAATCCTTTTCTAGTGAAAGCAGCACGGAATGTCCTCTCTTAGACATTTCAGACTACTTGCCGATGGACCCCATCTTGCTTGATTGTGCTGGTGTCGATCATGTCATTGAAACATTAAGATTGTCGTCTTCAGCTGGAGTGGACGGTGTTAATTCGAAGTTTTGAAAAATACTAAGCATTACTCTTCTATCATTTTAACTAAACTTTTTGATCAGTCCATTAGAGATCATGTTCTCTCCTTAGATTGGAAGGTGGGGAAGGTGGTTCCCATTCACAAGACTGGTGATAAACATTCCCCTTTAAATTATCGCCCAATCTCTATAACCAGTGTTCCTTGCAAACTCCTTGAACATATAATATTTTCCAACCTCGTCAATTTCTTAGAATTTAACAACTTCTTCTGTCCATCCCAACATGGATTTCGAAAAACATTTTCATGCGAGACACAGCTTGTATCATTCACACATGACCTTCACTGCATCCTGGACCGAGGATCCCAGGCAGACTGCATTTTCCTAGATTTCTCCAAAGCGTTCGATAAAGTATCTCATAAACTACTTCTTCTGAAACTGTCCAAACTTAACATAGATGCTAACGTTCTTGCATGGATTCAATCTTTTCTATCATTACGGTCACAATTTGTTACAGTAAATAATAGTAACTCTTCCTTTTCGTCTGTGGCCTCTGGGGTTCCCCAAGGATCTGTTTTAGGACCTTTACTTTTTTAATATATATTAACGACCTCCCTCTAAATGTTTCCTCGTCTATTTGTTTATTTGCTGACGACTGTGTGATTTACCGTGAGATACTTAATGATCACGATAACATCATGCTTCAGTCTGACATTAACGCTATCCACCAGTGGTGTGACGTATGGTCTATGACGCTTAATACTAACAAATGTAAGTCCATGCGTGTATCTCGGCAGTCACATGAAACTCAGAACTACTTTCTTAATCAGGCTCAGCTTGACACGGTATCTTCTTACAAATATTTAGGTGTACATATAACTTCTAATCTCTCATGGAAAACACATGTACAGTATATCATATCTAATGCTAACCGTATGTTAGGCTACCTCAGGCGTAACTTTTCATTGGCACCTGTTTCCCTCAAGCTAATTCTTTATAAAACTCTAGTTCGACCGAAGTTAGAATATGCAGCCTCTGTCTGGGATCCCGGACAAGCCTCTCTCATCACCGCGTTGGAAGGCATTCAAAATAGATCCGCTCGTTTTATTCTTTCTAATTACCATCATTCATCTAGCGTAACTTCAATGAAATCTACTTTGTCACTCCCGCCCCTCTCCCTGCGACGTAAGCTCTCACGCCTTTCTTTATTTCACAAATTTTATTTTTATAACTCTGTGCTTCGCGACAAATTAATCACTCGTCCCTTTTATATTTCTGCTCGTCATGATCATCAGCACAAAGTTGAGGTACCAGTCGCTATCAGATCTACATTCCAATCTTCTTTCCTTCCTCGCACATCCCTCGACTGGAACTACCTTCCCGGACCAATTGCATCGATAACTGACAGTGCACTTTTTAGGTCAGCTCTTACTAATCATTTTTTGTTGAGTGTGAATAACCATACATTACAGTATTTTGATCCCAACTTTGCTCTCCCCCTCTGTAATGCCTTCGGGCCCTGAGGGTAAAGCAAATAAATAAATAAATAAATAAATAAATAAATAAATATGCATTGATTAGGTTGTCATTTCGTCTTTCAATTTCTAGAAGACATTTACGCCGCATCCATCAGGTCAAGCACCGGTTAGAGTACCGCGAACCGATTAGTTCACGCACTTTTCGATAACATGCGTTTTTGTGTTGTGCTGGCGTTGATGTCAACCTTGCCGAAGGTATCCATTAGTGCCTTTCTGTGGCCCTCGCACGTTGGTTACGCCCACCAGGCATGTTTTATGTCGCCAGGTTGACTGCACGAGGTGCGATTAGCTGTGTTCGACCGTCTGAGTTAGAATTATGACAAAAACGAGATACGTAAAAACTCGCTGGACTAGTTATAAAGCAATTAGGCATGACCGGGGTGAAGACATTTATTTACATGGGACATATTCGTGGGAGATCAAAACATTGCGAAGTAGTATATCTCCTTCACAAGAAGTAAATGTTACCACCAGGAATCTTTTTGACCGGTGAATGAAAACCCTCCGCTGCTGTATAAATAAACACAAGCTTGCGCATAAAAATTCGATATCGGTATAAAAGCAAGCCTTCAAACAGAAAGGCCCAGCATAACTAAACGGTATAAACCGCACCGACCAGTTTGCGTCCTTCAAAGAGAATGAACGAGGTGTGCTCAGTGCATGGAGAAAACCACCTCTCTATTCGACAAACGTATTCGTTGAGAATATTTTAAGTGCTTTAAGAGAACTTTAGTGCTTTAAGAACAGAGCTGCTTAGTGGTGCATCTGTCGAGTTTCCAACATATAAAACTACCTCAAAATATTAACGAAACGAAGGCACTAAGACCTTTGAGCAAATTTAGTAAGGAATATTTATTATTTGTTTTTAGATATATGGGTAAGTAGGAGCTACAATCAAAATACTACATTTTATGTTGAATTGGGGATCCGGACAAGATGGTTTCAGACAATATAGTCCCGGACAATATGGTCTCGAGTGCTGTGCCGGCAAATATGCTCCTAAGTCAATTTCGCGGCAATTTTCTTTCTTGCTTTTTATAGGTTTGTAGGTTGCGTGTATTTATTTTTGCTAAACATTTATGACATGAGCTGTTGGTCATTTTGAAGTTCGTTTTTTATTGCTTGGTCTTTACAGGTTTCGGTTATTAAATGTGATTCTCAAAATAATTGCGTTGCAAGCCGTTTGTCAATCTAGAGTTTATATTTTTTGCGCATAATTTTCACCATTCGTTTTTTTTTTGTGCGTTCAACTTGAGTTTAAACCAGTCTATCGAGAAATGCAACAGCGACCTCGAAAAATTTGCACACAGTACGTACAAGGGAGCCTTACCATGAATGACCCTCTGAAGGGCGTGGGCCATATTAAATTGTTCCCACACCAAGTGCCGCTTCAAGATCGTAGACCTTTTGTTGGAATATAATAAAACGTATCACGTGTTGAAAAGCATGTTTATATCCATTGTTATTTCCTAACATTGCATCGAAACATGCGATATCCGCACGATAAATTGCCTTTATTCCCCCTATGAGGAATCGACATGTGGCGAATGGATCGTATTCAATTTCTATTACTCACCTTAAAAGTAATCGCTACAGTGAACAGCGACATTTCAGACAGAGCGTCAAAAGTGTCGAAAAATTTACTTGGGACCATCCTGTCCAGGATTGCAGTCGGGACCGAATTCTCCGGGACCATTTTGTCCAGGGCCATATTGTCCAGGACCATATTGACCTACACCCGTTGAAATGTGGCCTGGATGCGTGACAGCGTAGCCTTTAGTGTATTGTTAAATGTCCCGAGACGCTCGTTGACGCATGACACCACACCTCCCACTGCATTACTGGCAGGCTTCTGACCTCAGCATGGCAGACGTCCTGTGCAAGCCATATATAGTTATGTCGCTTTCGCGTATCTAATCGCGCATCGGTTTATGATGTCTACTTTGCCGACCGAACAAGAAAAAAACACACTATGGCGCTTGTACTTTGATTTTTTTTTTAACTCTAGTGCATGCTGACTCATTTTTAATATTAGTTGGACCTAAGATAGCTCTTAAATGATATTACTGTAGAAAGGCAGCAGAAACACCATGAATCATACCCAGGGTTCTTCGTTTTCGTGTAAAAGGCGATATTTCCGATTTTTTCACCCAGAACGAGTATTATGAAAACCGGGTTAAACCTGCTTTCTCCTCGAAAACCCACTTTCCGGAAAGCGAAAACCAGCTGAAAATATGTAAATTAAGAAATATTCTAGGATCACTTTAATTGTGTCCCCAGTGTTGCAAGTTCGAAGATCACATATATTTTCGAATTTGCGTAACCGCCGACGTTTATTCGCTTCCAAACAAGCTTAGATGGTACTTGGGGGCGGCGGAGAAAAGCTCACCGCAGAAAAGCGCACCACCAAACCGGCAGATGCGGAGAAACGCTCACCGGCCTTTGAGCGAACGCAGAGAAAAGCTCGCCGATTTATTTTATTTGTTCTTAGCTTAGCAGATTTTGCGTCACAGGTGGCAATTTAACACAATTAGAATTCGTCAATTTAAAAATTATTCTCCACTTCTTAAAAATATTCTTGAAGTTCATTTGGCATATTTACTAATTCCTCAGAAATTAGTAATAACCTATTCTGTATAATAATAACGCCGCAAGTATAAAATCAAAGCATCGGACACCCGTAAAAAGTCAACAATTTATTGACGGCTTGACAGTGTTCCGTCTGTAGCTCTGTGAGATAAAGAGGTTTGTTTTTTGCGACCTAATATGAATAGCGGTGTGCGAACCGTTTCAGCTCCGAAGACTGTGTGGTGCCTGATAGATGAGTAGGGGGTCGATATATATCTATAATAAAAGCATAAAAAAACAACTAGAAAGTGTCTCCACCTCGGGTGGGTTGGAACCGAGGCGCGATAACCCGCTGCGCAACACTACAAGCCCGGTGCGATAACCGCTGCGCCACAACCGCTTTTTGTTTTTCCGCTGCGCCACAACCGCAAGCAGCTTCAGAGGCATAAAGCTTGCTTATCTCCTTGAGTACGGTCGCCCGGTGCGCCTCGTGGAGGTATGTCGTGCAAATTGCGTTCAGGAACTTTTCAGAATTAGACCAACGTGAACCTACCTGGCTAAAGGCGTCGCGCATAGTCCCGACCTCCTTAATCATCGATTACTTTTTTGCAGGGGTCTGCCTAGATTAATTTAATACCGCAAAGTTCGTCTCTCGAGAGAGATTTCCCATACAAACTGACCAGAATTTTAATCGCATTTGGAACCCCCTCCCGCTTTTTTTGGGCTCTTTTTTGTGTCGAGGTGATGTCAACGCTCATCAAGAACCCATGTCTAATGTAACTTTGATAACTGTTCGCTCATTTTTATTTTATGGCCAGAAAACGAATTTTCCCATTGAAATTTTTGCAAGGTACCGGCGTCCAAGATAGATGGCGCAAGTGGACCATGTCCCAGACTGCTGGATATATCACCCCTTCCCCCTCTCCCCCGGGCCATCACCGTTCACGCCATGCAAAGAGACCTGCCCGCGTCACGTGTCCTGTACCTCGCCCCCACGAACGTCACAAGATTACGGGGTTCGACGTGACGTGGCCATGACTCTGACGACACGAGACCAATGTTGCCTGACGCGACCAAAGTTTGTTTTTAGTATCAGCTGAAGTTTAAATTAAGATTACACAAATATAATTCCACATTTCGCGAATCTGAAGACGTAGAGCTGTTTAGTAGTGCTTGGTGAAATGGAATCACATGTAAGCCTAATTTTTTCGCAATTGAGCGGAGTTGCCCTTTAAGAAGGTATTTTAGGGGCGGATTGCACCTTGTAAAATTTCAAAGTGTAGGTCCCTTCCAGTAAAAAAACGAGACCAGCAACCTTTTCAGGGTCAAAAGCTTTTGCAAATGACTCCCCGAACGCGTCCGCCGTTGACCCGGGCAAGTTTGTCGGTCTACATTTTCCTAGGAATTGAGCTACGTTTTAAAATACAAGGTAAAATCCACCTGAAACTTTAACTTGGTTTCGAATATTGTCACGGTTGGTGACCAAAATAACAATAAATAAACAGCAAGAAATAAACGTTCAATGTGGCGAACTTGTGCCCAAAACAAAGAGGGAATAGAAGATAATAACAAAGCGTCGTGAGCGTCAAAGTCGGCGAGATAGCAGAGTCGAACGCTGGGGCGACACTGACTGCAGATCGCCACGTGCAGCCCCTGATGTACACGTGTGGGCTTCAGGAATAATCGGCGTAGAAGGTTCGGCGTGTAGAACATTCTGACCTCGAATAAGCACACTGTTCTCGAATTTACCAGAACATTACGTTAGAGTCAACAAAAATGCGCCGCCGCAGCCAGGAATCGAACCCTGGCTTTCTGCGTGAAATGCACGCGCGATAACCGTTAGGCCACGAGCGCGCTCGCGGCATTATTCCCCCCTTTAAAAATGTGCATCGTCCCGATGCAGCGCGAAACGAAAACACAGATCCCCAGCAAAAGGATAGCAGACTCACGAGCCACAGTTAACAGTTCACTCTTTGGCGAGAGTCCCAAGTTCTATCGTTCGTAATACGGCTTGAGCCGGACGACTTGCACCACCTCGGGTCGTGGCTGGCGTCTTGCAGATGGGCACGTTCCGTCGAGTAGAACTTCGTAGTTCAGATCGCCGAGGCGTCGGATGATTTTGTAGGGTCCGAAATAGCGTTTGAGAAGCTTCTCGCTGAGACCACGGCGTCGTAGCGGTGTCCACACCCATACCCGGTCTCCGGGTTGAAAGTGGACGTCTCGGCGACAAACGCTTTACCAAATATCGTAGAGACTAATAGAGGAAACTCCGGTGTAAAATGGGAGACGGAAGTAGAAAGCGATTCTGGCGGTATGGAGTGGACAACTCGCCACTTACCCCGGAAATGAATCAAATGGGCGTGACTCACAAGAGAAATCGATAGTCTATGAAATATTTCCTTTTTTTTTTGATGGAGCATAGGGAGCATAAACTCGTGATATTGGACCTCTTGGCGCCGATGACGACTAGGCCCGGGCGCTGGCATGAGGGAGAGATATTGGGGGGCTAAATGAAGACGTCCAGATTGGCCTTATGGATAAAATCCAGAAGTCCTCGCAGGATCCTTCAATGGATGTTCTCTGGGCCCAGTGAATGGGTCCACCCCTCCAGGGATGTGATGTCTGCTGGTCAGTGTTTTAACCTTTTGTCTTTGTATTTGGGGCATTCCCTGAGGAGATGATGAATGTCTGCCTTGGCGCGCATATTGCATTGTGTGCAGAGGCCTGATCTTTTGCCCCTACTCCACGATGCGACCCGTGCAGGTGTAAGTGCCGTGTTGGTCCGGACTCTGGTTAAGAGAACCTGCCCTCGCCTTCCGAATCCCCGGTGAGGGAGGTCAGGGAACGGCGGCTCGGGCAGTTTCTCTTCGAGTTCTGCTAAATAGTTTTCCTTGATCCGGTCCCTGTCCTCGCTCGGGTCGTATTCCTCTGCTTCGCTGTTTGCCCGCGATGCCCGATCACGAGCGATGAGGCCGTAACTGTGGTCATGTTGTGGCTGCTCTTCGTCTGTGCCGCGGGGAAGAATCAAAGACGCGCGGGCCAGGCGGTGAGCTGCTTCATTTCCGGGGATGCCAAAGTGACCGGGTATCCACTCTATTCTCGTGTGGTTCCTCGGGATCGGAGGTTCGAGGCGAGTTTCTTAATCTTCCGGACTGTTCGGCTGGGGCTGTTTTTAGGTCTTCATTCCTTGACTGCGTCCTAAGAATTCGTAAAGATCCTGAGATTCTCAGGTAGCTGGTCGGGGTGTGCGTTGGCCGTCTCGAGGGCGAGGCGGATAGCTGCGAGTTCTCCCCCTTTGGTAGAGGTGTCAGGGGGAAGGCACTCTGCTTTTTCGAGCAGGAGTGATGGGAACCCGACGGCTGCCATCTTCAGGGTGACGGAGCCTTCCATCGAAGCAGAGTCCATGTAAGCATCCACGATCTTGATTCGGTCCCACGATTGCACCATCTTGCAGTGTGCTTTGGCTCTGCGTTCTGCTTGTTTGGTGTCCCCCTTCCGAGCGCCGCTGGGCTTGCTTTCGGTGATAGCCGGAAGATCCTCCCATAGTGGGAGCTGTTCAGGAACTTTTGAAAGGTGCTCTACGGGTCTTCGAAGAAGTTCCATAATCCTTGCTGCGTGAGCTTGAGGCGTTCGTCGTGCGCCATGATCCTGGCCTGAACGATGTCATGCAGTTTGTTGATCTGGGCGTACTCTTTCAGTTTACTGAGGGGAGTAAACCTCGGGAGGCCAGTGATTACTCGTCTTGCTTGGTTGTTCAGTGTCTCCAGCCGTTTTCATTGAGACTTGCTGAGCCAGAAGTGGCGGGCCCCGTAGCATACACGCGATAATACGAGGGCCTTTACTGTGTTTCTTGCGATGCGTGCTGTCGCACCTCCTCGTGCGCTGCAGATTCTACGGATGGCGTTGAGCACCGAGTTGCGGTGTTCGATAGTATCTTGGATCCAGATGTCGCCTCTCCCGGATTGTTCTATCGTAATTCCAAGATCTTGACATCAAAATACCTATTGGTATTTTGATGTCAAAATGCAGTGTGTTGTATAGACCAGTCAGGACTTGTATAGCGATTTTGTACAATCTAAATAATTATTAACATTTTCTGAGCTTGTTGATTTATTTGTTTTATTCCTACCGCAACCTGTCTTATTAGATGTCCTTGGCTTCAAGTGCCCATAATTGACAGTGTGCATCAATTTTTATGAGATTGACTTGACATGAGTCTAAGTGACTAGAAGTGATTAATATTTATAAGTATGTGATTGTTTGTTTGCTTACACTTATGAACGGCTTCAAGTAGCTTTTGTTGGCTATTAGCATCTTCTTTGACCAGATTGACCTTAAATGGCTGCCAATGGCTATTGATGAGATACTTGACAATTATCTATTTCGGCGTTGGTGAATGCATCTGGCTTCAACTGGCTATTATTGGCTATCAGCCTCCACTTTTATATACATTTGCTAGGAATGGCTACAAATGTTAATAATGAGTAATGAAAACTGAGCTATTTCTGTTTATAAACTGGAATGACTTCATGTGGCTATTGTTGGCTATTAGAATATATTTCTGACCAGATTGGCTCAATGTCTACTAATGACTGTTAGTCAGTATAATAGCAATTACCTGCTGTCTGAGTGTTTATGAATGAGAATGGCTTCAAGTGGCTGTTATTGGCTAAAAGCACCCATTTTCGAATAAATTTGCTGCAAATGACTACAAACCTCTTTTAGCAGATAACCATTGCTTGAGCTATTTTTATATTTACGAAATGGAATGGCTTCAAGTGGATAATGCTGGCTTTTTGTATTTATTTTTGACCAGATTGAATTGAAATGGCTGCTCATGGATATTGATGAGATCATTAAACAATTATGTGCTATTTCGGTGCTTAAAGATGAGTATGGCTTCAAGCGGCTATTATTGGCTTATGCATCAAATTTTAGATAAATTTGATTGAAATGGCTACAAATGGCTATTATTGATTAGTGTTGATAGTTATGAGCGATTTTTGTGTTTACCAACTGAAATGGCTTTAAGTGGCAATTCTGGCTATTATCATCTATTTCTGATCAGATTGGCTTCAAATGGCTAGCAATGGCTATTAGTGAGTATAATTGACAATTATGTGCTCTTTCAGTGTTTATGAATAAAAATGGCCACAAGTGGCAATTATTGGCTATAAGAATTTATTTTTATTGCAATGGCTTGATTTGGCTACAATTGGCTATTAGTGACTAGTGTTGATAGTTATGAGCGATGTTTGTGTTTACCAACTGGAATGGCTTGAAGTGGCTATTGTCATCTATTTTGACCAAATTGGCTTCAAATGGCTAGCAATGGCTATTAGTGAGTATAATTTACAATTATCAGTGGCTATTGTCATCTATTTTGACCAAATTGGCTTCAAATGGCTAGCAATGGCTATTAGTGAGTATAATTTACAATTATTTGCTATTTCAGTGTTTATGGACGAAAATGGCCACAAGTGGCTATTACTGGCTGTATGCAATTATTTTTATTCCAATGGCTTGATTTGGCCACAAATGGGCATTAGTGACTAGTGTTGATAGTAATGAGCGATTTTTGTGTTTACCAACTGGAATGACTTTAAGTGGCTATTGTTGGCTAGTATCATCTATTTCTGACCAGATTGGCTTCAAATGGCTAGCAATGACTATTAGTGAGTATAATTGACAATTATGTGCGATTTCAGTGTTTATGGATGAAAATGGCCACAAGTGGCTATTACTGGCTATAGACCGGCACGCTGTTTACAAACAAACCCGCGTTTGCCCACACCATGTGTGGGCACTGTGCGTGCGCAGAAACCGAATTCGCACTGAAGTGAAGCGTCTGCGCATGCGCAGTGCCGTCGACAGCGCCACCGCGGCTGCGTGACGTCAGGGACGCGTGTTGGTCTATATGCATTTATTTTTATTGCAATGGCTTGATATGGCTACAAATGGCCATTGAAGACTAGTGTTGATTGTAATGAGCGATTTTTGTGTTTACCAACTGGAATGGCTTTAAGTGGCTATTGTTGGCTATTATCATCTATTTCTGTGCAGATTGGCTTCAAATGACTAGCAATGGCTATTAGCGTGTGTAAACAAATCTGTGCAATTTCAGTGTTTATAGATAAAACATGCTACAAGTGGCTATTAATGGCTATCATCATTTATTTATTAGATTGGCTTGAAATGGCTACAAGTGGCCATTAGTGAAGGGTGTTCATAGTTATGAGCGATTTTTGTGTTTACTAACTGGAATGGCCTTTAGTGGCTATTTTGGATATTGGCATTTATGTCTGAGAAGATTAGCTTGAAATGGCTAGTAATGGCTATTAGTGAGTATAATTGACAATTATGTGCTATTCAGTGTTTTGGGATGGAACTTGCTACAAGTGGCTATTACTGGCTATAAGCATTTAGATTGGCTTAAAATTGCTACAATGGCTAGTAGTGACTAGTGTTGATATTTATAAGCAGGTTTTATGTTTACTAACTGGAATGACTTTGTGGCTATTGTTGGCTATTACCATTCATTTCTGGCCAGATTCGCCTCAAATGGCTTGCGATGGCTATTAGCGAGTATAATTGACAATTCTGTGCTATTTCAGTGATTTTGAATGAAACTGGCTACAAGTGGCTATTTCTGGCTATAATCATTTAGATTGGCTTAAAATTGCTACAAATGGCTAGTAGTGACTAGTGTCGATATTTATGAGCAGGTTTTATGTTTACTAACTGGAATGGCTTTTAGTGGCTATTGTTGGCTATTATCATTAATTTTGGATAGATTCGCCTCAAATGGCTTGCAATGGCTATTAGCGAGTATAATTGACAATTCTCTGCTATTTCATTGTTTATGAACGAAACTGGCTACAAGTGGCTATTATTGACTATAAGCATTTATTCTCTAATAAATTGGCTTGAAATAGCTAAAATGGCTATTAGTGGCTAGTATTGATAGTTACAATTGATTTTAGTGTTTACTAACCGGACTGGCCTTTAGTATCTGTTGTTGGCTATTATCATTCATCTTTTGACCAGATTGGCTTCAATGGGCTAGCAATGGCTATAGCAAGTATAATTCTGGATATTCATAAATAGCAATTCAATAGATATTCACGAATAGTCATTCATAGCCATTCGAAGCTAATCTGGTAAAAATAGATGATAATAACCAAAAATAGGCACTTGAAGCCATTCCAGTTTGTAGACAAAGAAATAGCTGCTAATTATAAATACTAGTCACTTATAGCCATTTGTAGCCAGTCCCAGCCAACCAGAACAGAAACAGATGCTTATAGCCAATTATAGCCAATCCAAGCAAACCTTGCCAATGATAGGTTCTATAGCCAAAATATCCATTTGAAGTCATTCAAATTTATACATGCTCCAATTGCATAAATTGTAAATAATAATTGCTGATAGACATGTATAGCTATTTCAAGCGAATCAAATAAAAATAGATGCTTATATCTAATATTAGCCATTGAAATTAATTTTCAATGGCTAAACGCCGAAATAGCATAGAATCGTCAACTATATTCACGAATAGCCATTCATAGCCGTTTGAAGCCAGTCTGGAAAAAAAAATATGTTAATACCCAAAACTAGCCACATGAAGCCATTTCAGTTTGTAGGTAAAGAAATAGCTGCTAATTACACATACTGTTCACTTTAAGCCATTTGTAGCCAATTCAAGCCACCCAGGTCAGGAACAGATGATTATAGCCAATAATAGCCAATCCAAGCCAACCGAGTCAAGAATAGATGCCTATAGCCAATAATATCCAGTTGAAGTCGTTCAAATCTATATATTGCATGAATTTCCAATAATAGTCGCTGAAAGACATGTATAGCCATTTCAAGCCTATTTGGCCAAGAACTGCCCACAGCCAATAATAGTACCCTTACAGAAATGTCATATATGACCCAGATTTATTTGATATAGGGCCGTATATGGGCATATAAGTAGACATATAAGGTCATATATTTCCATACAAGGGCTGAAATCAGGGTAGATATGGTAAGGTGACACCATAAATGACGCAATATATTGCCAGATAAAGTCATATATGGTGCCAGTGGCTGTCATATATAACTGTATAGGATGCCTGATACTCCTGTATATGGCACTATATAGTGCCAGTCAACATGTAGATGCAGGTAGCACTCCGCGTCGGCCGGTATCGGGACTACGCCGGCCCGCCCATGGTAACAGGATGGCAGCGCCTGGCCATGGGCGTCGGGAAGCTACCGGCCCCGGCCGGCGTCGAGGTTTCGTCTTGCTCACTGGCCAGTCCAGCCGTAGAAGTTGCAGTGACTGGCCGGCATCGGGTTTTTGCTGTCTTTGCTGGCTAGTCTTTCCATGGAGGTTCCAGTAACTGGCCGGCATCGGTATTTTGCTGTCTTTGATGACCAGTATTACATGGAAGTTCAGTGACTGGCCGGCATCGTCGCTTTGCTGTTCGCAGGCTGGCGAGCCCCGGGAACTTCCGTTTACTGACCGGCATTGTTTTATTTTTTTGCCTTTTTCACTATGCAGTCAATTCATTTAGATTCCGACGAACTGCGGCAATTCATGAATAGCGAGTGGAAATGTTTGCGTTGATCAATCCTTCGTAAATGACTGCCGACGCTGGCGTATTTGATCCCACCATGGCAAGGCTGACGTGTTTTATCGCGAAAACGCGAGAAAAAACAATGCAATGAGGAAACTTTGCAGTCCACGATTTGAGAATCTGACCCCCTACGCCACGAAAATTAAATTTTATAACGCCGAACGATACTTTTTTCAGGAAGTTTGTTTATTTTGATGTGCTATACTTAAGGTCCGGCGTTATACGCACATGTTTGGCTCTGATAAAAAATAAAAACGGTATAGCGGAGCCTCGAATGAAAAAAAAAAAGAAAAAAGACGTGGCATGATTGAGCACGCGCTTTGAGTTACAAAAACAATAATAAACATTACTTTTCAGAAACTAGAAAAGTAAGAGATGTGTTTATTGCTTATGACGCCACGAGAGGTACATAACTCTCCTGAGAGATCATTTTATTGGTGATCTAAATCTAGTGTGAAAATATGCTATTTCAGGCAGGAATCGACTGTTTTATGTGGTAGTTACGAACATCTAAGAGAAATATTTTAAATGTTCACATAGCCAAACGATATCTGTCTCTTAATAGCTTATGTTATACGAAATACCGTACCAGAGGAACGCGAATATAAAAACTTTTTTTTCTTTACTCAAAAGAGCGAGAAACACCAATGCATTGTGGATGTTCACACTGCTGGGTTTGTGAATGTCACCTCTTGACGCTACGAAAAATAAATGTTACAATGCCGAACGATACCATTTCTGAAAGCTAGTTTACTTATCCGCGCTGAACTTGAATCTCAGGAATAAAAAAGTGTATAGGCCTAACAATAAGTAAAACTGCGGAGCACAACCTGTATAAGTAAGACCAGGCGGCACGCGGGGGATAGCGCTGATCTACCAGAACAAAATTAAATACTACTTTCCGGAAGTCAGAAATTAAGAGATGTGCTTAATACGTAGCGCTCTATGAGCTCAACTAAATTACTGCCTTAAAATGGCGGTATTTTTGTTTCAATAGCGGGTGAAGACGACCGCTTTCATGACAAAATTTGGCTTCTTCACTGTGACAGTTTTACCACTTACATGTTTTCTCATTTCGCTCTCATTGTGCCCATTATTATTACCTTTATTTCTTCGTTGAAAGGACTTGCGCTCTTTGCCTACTACACTGACCCACCTATTAGCACGGAGGGAGCGAATCATCCCGGCAAAACAAGAGGGCCAGGGTTCCTGAATTGCATCAATTCAAATGTGGGCTCGCACTTTTTATTTTCACCTTCTGCGTGATTGTTACCCTGAAGAACGGTGCCGACGACAGCATAAACATAGAAAATATTTAAAAAATAAAAAATAATAAAAAAGGTGTGAAAATTATAAAATAATAAAAACGAATTCAAAAAGGTGAGACAAAAATATTTAAAATAATAAAAAGTAATACAAAAAGATGAGAAAAAATATTTAAAATAAAAACTAATACAAAGAGGTGAGAAAAAATATTTAAAATAATAAAAAATAATACAAAAAGGTGAGAAAAAAATATTTAAAATTATAAAAAATAATACAAAAAGATGAAAAAAAATATTTAAAAGAATAAAGAATAATGCAAAAAGATGAGGAAAAATATTTAATTAAAAACTAATACAAAGAGGTGAGAAAAAATATTTAAAATAATGAAAAATAATACAAAAAGGTGAGAAAAAAATATTTAAAATTATAAAAAGTAATACAAAAAGATGAAAAAAATATTTAAAATAATAAAGAATAATGCAAAAAGATGAGGAAAAATATTTTAAAAAAACTAATACAAAGAGGTGAGAAAAAATATTTAAAATAATAAAAATATATACAAAAAGGTGAGAAAAAGAATATTTAAAATTATAAAAAGTAATACGAAAAGAAGAGAAAAAATATTTAAAATATTAAAGAATAATGCAAAAAGATGAGGAAAAATATTTAAAATAAAAAAATACAAAAATGTAAGAAGAAAACGAACAGCGCTTACCGCGATTCGATCGAACGACCACACGCTCAGCAATCCAGAGCGCCAACACACTAGGCTACCGCCGCCGGGCTGCTACATTCGTTTTGAACCATTGCAGGCTTAGTTTCGTATTTTTTATTTTGCAACATGTTCAGGGCTTTTTTATAATATTGTGGCGATATTGACGTGCGGAATAATTTATTATTGTTGTGTCTTTTATGAGTTTTATAATGCGGTTTGCTGATCGTTTTATTTCAAACGTGTTGAAGATACGAATACAATCTCATCGAATCAACGGCCTATGTTTCGCACGTTTTGCCGGCCGTGTGCGTTTGAATGCCTGTGTTCACGACCGGCTAACGGTCCAATTACCCGATAAGTGGTGATGCGTGGAGTTTGCTTTAGTTTCAAATGTGTCCGACAAAGACGGAAGCGACTGTGGGACGTGGAATTACGTCAAATCTGCTCAACAGCCAAGATCATGGCACGGGATCGAAGTAAGTTCGTTTTTTGTTCGTTAGGGCTAGAATATTTCCTGCGTTCAAAATACTTGTTATTGTCTGTAGATTGCTTGCTTTTACCAGTATTACTACTTATGCGCGAATGGTGTTAGGCGAGGCTGTTTTTCTTTTTTCCCCGATGCAGAGGCTGTCTACTCGTTTAAGTTCGATCAGTAGCAGCGGAACTCTTTGGGAGACGGGGTGGGGATGGGGGGGGGGGGGGGGGGGGCAAAGGCGGAAGAGGAGGGGGGGGCGGGTGTTGATTTCCTCCCTCCGCCGTATTGTTTACTGGTAAGCTAGAATGTCTGGAAGAGCGCGGTGCCCCTCCATCGCCGACGCCACTTTCCGTACTTGCGTGCTGAGAGCTGAACCCGACAAAAAGCAGCGATTGATTTATCGAGCAAGTCCGTAGCTTTCGCCGCCCCAGTCGTCTGCAGACGCCTTCATTTCCGCGATTCGTACTCAGAAAAGAATTACCAAAATTGGTGCCGCGATGAATTCACCCCATGGTGATTAATGCATAGCATACCACATCGGATCGCAAGAATTTGTGCCCGCGAAATAATTTTTGACGCCGGCACTTATTCCTCGCGAAATGTCGAGCTCTAAAGATTATTTGCTGTACACGTGTTTCGTATGATCCAACGCACGTGTAACGAATTTCACACCTCCAGAAACACTCAGGCTGCTTTCAATGGTGAAGCATTTATTCTCTTCTTACTGGTGTTTTTTTTAGAGGCTATCAAGTATTAATTACAAGCTTCTAGGGAAATGTACAAGCATGTCCTCAATTAAGGTAGTGTCTCGCCAGTTTTTGGTATCTACTCAGTGTAAGTATATAGTGTTAGACATGCCTCACCCCATCCCTGTTTTTCCTGTGGTACTCCCTTCAGCGAATGGTGTAAGTTGTAATTGTTTTAGTTGTTGCATCATTGTAGTAAGGTGGTGAGCTGGTACTAATTGGACACTTGGAAAAATAGTTTGCAAAAGCCAAGGAGACAGGGATAGTAACACGTAGACCTCATGCGAGCGCAGACTGAACTCGCATAAATCAGAGAAGGGAGAAATAATGTATGCGGAACGAGCTCAAGCACAGGCTCAAGTGAAACGCGCTGATTTACCTGTTAGCAAGAGCAGATTTAAAAAACATAATTTTTATGTCAGTTAAGGTAACAGATGGATGGCTAATACATAAAAACAGCTCAATCTCTCTCTAAAATCTCTGATGGATTGTCACCTACCTATGCACTGTTTACACTGCTCGTGTATGTCATCCTTAGGAAAAACGTGAATAATTAGCAGATACTATAAAAAGCATACAAGAGAATTATTTTAGGCCTTTATTATTTTTAGTATGGGCGAACAATGTGTCTGCACATCCGTCTGTTACCTGAGCTGCCAAGGAAATCGTTTTTACAGTCTTATGCCTTTGGGTGAATTAGCACATTCCACTTGGACCTGTTCGAACTTTTGCTAAAGCTCCTTCCGCTTTCTTTATTTTTTTTCTTTTCCAATTTATTTGTGTTGGGAGTTTGCACTGGTATGTAGTGTATGTATTCATCTCCTTTATTCCTTGTTTTCTGTGTGTTATATTTCAAGATGTTCAATCAGAATGAACTCACCACCTTACTGCATGGGAAGGCTGTTGTTAATTCTAGAGTGTCTGTAAGACAATCTACCTGACATCTTTGCCTCACGCCCCAGTTACTGAAGCTCCCATTCTCCGAGCACAGCCTTTCTGATTTCTCTCATCCTCTTATTTATTTTATTTTGTGCTCAATAGATCGAGTTGCCATTGTGCACCAGTCTGCGTCCTACGTGTTCCTGTCCTTTTGTCCTTGTCTTTTTGTGCACTTTTTTTTCAAGTTGGTCCATGATATTTTTTATCATATATTCTAATCTGTGTTTTCATCTTTATACTTACTGCAGCTTTTGCCAATTAGACGTTGGCATTCACTTTCGCCATTCTGATGTGAGTGACCTGAGACGACACAGAATGTCAGTCTTCTCTGCAGAAGTCCTGGCTTCATGGAAGACTGCCAAGACTGTTCATGGTAAGGTGCTCTATATATTGAGCAATATAATAGCAACTTATTGCTGCTAGGATTGTTTTTAACACAGACAGTATTTATGGGCTGGCCTTTAGCAGTTCTGATGCCACTCACGTGGAATGAAAGCCTGTAGAGGAATTGCGCATTTCATTCGTAAGCGGAATTATGAGTTTACAACAGTAATGCGTTGCGTTGCATTGGTTGGGGAATCGGTGGCCGACTGGGCTAGCGCACACCAACTCTGAGCACGTGGAGCGAAAGCTTGTGTTGCAGAACTCAAACATCCTGGTTTCAATCTCCACCCCTGCCCATTTTGATCTAGATGAGCATCGTACCGGCGTGCGGTCATGCATGTATCACTACTGCGTGGTGCAGGTTGAAGACCCCAGGCTAGCAGTCATACTGCACTGGCTAAATTGCTCATCTACAGCGAGCAACTCATCGCAGATTTGAAATGGCTGACCAACTACACGCTGTATAAATATCCACAGAACCCCAACAGAAGTGCGTCACTACTAGCATCCAGTATTGCTGAGTGTGTTGTATTTGTATTTTGTATTTGTTTATTTAGTGTTCCCAATAATGGCTGAAGCCCTCCCATTGGTGCGCTTGTTAGTGGCAACACACCAACACGAACGAACGGCGAGAGTGGTGAACAGTGCCACTCTTGCCGCTCGCCACCACGCCGATTGGTTTTCGGAGAACTTTGCAGTATTGGTCTCTGTGGTATTTGGTCATATATAGCACATGGACACAACCAGGGCGCTGAACCTACAATTCAACACTTGCAAGACTTGCGTGAATACACCCTGTAGGCGCTTGCACTTTCAAAGTCATTTTAGTGTTGCAGAAATGATAGAATGGATGCTTGGGCGAGTTGGTGAACCGTATTCTACGGTGACAGCGCAGAGAAACAATCGCACTCCACATACTCGGGAAGACAAGCACACGCGCTGAACTTAAAACTTTCGTGTACTCGACTACTTTGTTCTTCTCTTCAACGTTTGGATTGACTTTCAAGAACGTGATAAGGAGAAGAAATAGCACAAAATACAAGAAAAAAGCGAAAAACAGCACAAAAGAAAAGAAACGAAAAAAAAAACTGAAATAGGAAGCCTTTACAAGTCATCCCTCTCCCTCTTTGCTATCCTTAAGATAGAAATTGGAGCTTTTTGGTCGACAGCCCTATAGAAGGACTACTTACACACTTGTTCTTCAGATGCTCTATTCTTTGCGCTTCCATTATTTCTCTTGTCCCAATGAAGAACCATGTCCCGTTTTTTGTCCCAATAAAGAACCATGCGAGTTAAAGCGAACCGCAACTATGTCTACTCGTTAAAAGTCTATTTTACAAAAATTAGCGTAGGTACTTAAAAAATTTACCAAGAGAGTAAGATTTAGAACTGTTCTTGCCCACAAACACTTTTTCTCTCGCGAAGACGCGAGGGTAGAAATATTTTTTGAGCTACCGGATATAGCACTCATGTGTGCTTGAACTTCACATATATATGTGGGAAGAGTTTTACAACCGAGTCTTGCCGGATAAAGTCCTGCTTAGGAAACTTCGGTTGTCGGCAAAATACTCCCACACCAACGACGGACCCGAAGCAGGACCTTCCAAATGAGTGCATGCAACTGAACCGTGAGTGTGACTGTTCCCTAGGCCCTGGGGCATTAGTGCAATATGGTAACGTTTTGAAATAAGAGCAGTTCTTTCATTAATTTTTTCCGACCAATCTATATCTTTAGTACCCCTTCTTCCACTGGCTGGGATGTCCCGTTTCCTACCTTGAGGAATAGGGTCACCCTAACTTTAAGGTTATATTATACAGGGTATGTTCAGCGAAATGCGGGCCAAATTGTTTGTGCCAAAACTATACATCGCACAAAAAAAGTCTTGTGTTGTTTTGGTCCTGAGCCAGGGGCCAATTTAGAAAAAAATATTACAAAGCAATGTTGCTAATAGTGTGTATGTGGGCTGATTGTGTTTTTTTTTTCTTCCAATTACAGCATACACTCCAAGGAGAAGGAGTGGATCCCCGCCCCTGCCCGTTTCGATTTGGATGAGCATCGTACCGGCGTGCATTGTGTATCACTACTGCGTGGTGCGCGTTAAAGACCTCAGGCTAGCGGTTGTACCGCGCTGGCTAAATTACTCATCTACAGCTGAGACAGCAGACGCCCACTGAGGCAAACTAACATCCGACTGTATAAACATACACACATTTTTTTTTTTTATTTGAGAAGGAGTGGGATTATGTAGAGAAGCTAGTGGGTTTTTCTATGGGTACGAAGCTGTCCGAAGTAAGGTCAGAATGGAAAAAGCCCCCCAAAGTTCCCCCTGGTCCCAAACAGCCACAATAATGAACACGGAATTCAGAAGAATAGAAATACGAAGGACTTACGCAGGCAGCCACACTTTTTGAGTTCGCAATAACATTTGATTATGATCACAAATATTCCTGCTTTGCTCAAGGTCGCCTAGTTTACACACCATATTGGTGATCTTTAGCGCAGCAGGAATATTTTTTTATCAGAATTAAACATCATTGTTAACCAAACAAATCTGGCTGTCTGTGTAAGTCCTTCGTGTTTTTATTCTTTTTACTTCTGTGTTCATTATTTCATATTTTTCTCATGATTTAGACCTTTGTGTTTTTGTTTCCTGTGTTCATTATTTTATTTTTAATTTTCATCAGGTTTTAGTTAAAGATATGATGCCCTCGTCATTTTCTAGTCCGGGAAACAGTGGTGACCTCCTCGTGTTCAAGGAGCAGTAATGACCTTTTCATCTTTTATTGCTTCCGGCGAACAACGGTGTCTGTGTGCTTGTGTGTGTGCGACGTGTTAATCACACGGGATGATTTGGCGACCGAACGGAAAAGCAAGGCCAGCGAGGAGCGACTGGGGAACTTTGAGCATCACACGGTGCAAGGAAGGACTTCAATGACGAGGCTAGCAAGCAAGCCCTTGTCAAAACTACTGTGCTCGACCGGAGAGTTGAATCAGGACTGTGACTCTGTGAGTGAGAATCAACGACTTTGGAACTTTCGTTATAGTTTACAGCTTAATTGTTGCCTTCCGTTTGTTTTATTTTAATAGGTGTGTTTGTGCTATTACATTTTAGTCTATTTTAATGGTTGTCCGTGCTATATTACAGTTTTGTTTCTTATCATTTTTTCTTGAACGGGGGAAGTACTTGTTTAGAGTTTTGGAGCTTTTATGTATAAAACTTTTTTTGCAAACCATATTCTCTGTCTGCTCTCTCGAGAACCAATCCCGCCAAAGGGCTGTGACTTTCCGACGTCGAATGATATGTTACAATGTTTCCTAACTAGCGTTCGCCTGCATTCTATCTTTGTAACATACATATTTGTCAAAATGACATATTCCGATCCAGGCCAATAAAGATTGGTCAGTGGCCTATTCTGTAGATATATCTACGTAAACACACGTTTGGCAGTGTGGGATAGCAGTGAAATGTATATTTTGTGAATATTCATAGAAATGCATTATATGATCCCATGTCTGGACCTGGAAAGTATGGTACCTGCCCCATGGCAATAATTTTCATGTGATGCTAGAAGGAGCATCATATGAAAATTGCTTTATATGGGGTGGGTACCCTATTTGCCAGGCCCAAACACTGGATCATATAAAGCTGTCTATATATGCTATATAAGGAATTGGGCAGATATGGGTATATAAGGAATTGGGCAGATATGACTATATCCATCCAGATACGGCCTGATTATGCATATCGGGCCATATCTGCCCAATTTCTTATATATCCATATCTGTATTTTTTTATTATAAGTCCAGATATGACATTTTTGTAAGGGGTGTATTCATTAGTGTTTAGCGGTTGAAGAAATGTACCTGTTGCCCGGTTTTACTTGTTTTAATTGACAATTATACTTGTCCCCTTTCAAAGGACTGTTTCCTCCATATCGTTTCTTATTAAAAGTACCCATATTTTGTTTATAATGCGAAAGAATTAACTCTCCTATGAAGCGTAGCCGGCGGCGTCTGTAACCACGAAAAACGCGAGGAGCCGGAGGCCAAAACTCCCCGGAGCCGCCGGTGTTTGTATCCGCATAAACAACGAGAGGAGCCGCCGGTAAGGAATTCCCAGGAGCCGACGGCGTCCGTAAGCGCAAACGACTCGAGGAAGTGACGGCAAAAAATTCCCGGGAGCCGGCGGCGTCAATAACCGCGAACAACGCGAGGAGTTGGAGGCGTCTGCAAGTGCAAAGCTTAGGTAAACACGCCTCAGTAATTCACGTGGTAGGCTTTATCCGACCGACAGATTCGCTTAAGCATGTCAGGTAAGCAAATCTGGGACCTTGCTAAAGGCTAGCGTGTGAATGATTTAGGTATGTTTACCTTAGCCTAGTGCCGCCTCGCCCCTCTGCCCCCCCCCCTCCTTAAGTTCAGGCGGTGTGAGGTGCATGAAAACGATCCAGAGTGATGAAGTTTGCCCAATAACTTAACAAGCTTTTACGAATATGCATTCGGGAATTGATTTGGTAGATCGTTAACTGGCAGTTTTTGAGAACACGTGACCTGACCAGCCTGACCGTTGTTCCCATTTTTTATCAAGGTGAATCTTCAATGCGACGGCACTACTTTGGCGGACCCTGCTCTTCCCGATATCTACATGGTCATGTACAACATCCGACCAGAATCTTTCACTTTCGGCCTGAGCTGCAGCAAATCTTTCCCCGAGAAGAACGTCGCCAAGTTCAAGGACGCCCTCGAGAAAGCCCTTACGGAGCTCAGAGCGTGCGTGGACAAATCTAGTTAGATGATAGACTGCGCAACGAATGACCTCTGTCACTTGTTATTTCTTTCTTCCGGGGAGTTAGGGAGCACCGCGGAGAACGTAGGTTTGTAAACAGAAACAAAAAAAAAAGGCAAAACAAAAGTGGTAAGCGGAAATAAAGCAAGGAGAACATGTGATTTGGAACAGAAGTTTTTTTTTCTTCCGTGTTTTTTTTTTAAATAGATGCAGTAGCACCCTACTTCGTGTTGGCGGGTTGTTAGACATTCCCTTTCTTGTGGTAACTACAGCTTGCATATACCACGTATATCTTGGCCTCGATGAGTAATCTAACTTGATGGGGCAATGCCAAACGCTTCTGGCCATTTTATTTTGAATTTTCATCGTCTTCGCTCGAACCAGTGTGTGGGACTGTAGAAACCCGTGTAGGCGTTAACGCGTTACAAGTAACGGCGTTACCGGAAACGTAGTAACTTACTCGTCACTTTCTCAAGGAGTAACGGGGTAACGTACCTATGTTACTCATTTTGAGTAGCGTGGAACGTAGTTACGTTAGTCGTTACATATTCTTCCCAAGACTTAAAATTTGCAGTTAATTTGTTCTCAAGTTTATAGGTGTCATGCTAATAACATTTTTTTGATGTTTTGCTTTACTTTTTTCTTGTGAGTATTGAGGTGCAAACGTAAAACAGATAATTTCGCTCAGTTTCTGAATGAACATAATAGTTCTTGAAATATGGCACTTATGTATACCTGTAGAGTCAAAAGAGTCAAACATTTCAATTCATAATTTGAAACAAAAAAGTAACGCAACAATAACTTGCGTTACGTTTTAACAGTAATGCGTTCCTTTTATTTTGAGGTAACGTAGGTCGGTAACGCGATCTCTTTTTGAAAGTAACGGGTAACGTATTTCGACACGTATTTTCAGTAACGCCTAAAGTACTGCTAGAAACACATTCAACATATAATAAAGTAGAAATCAGATGTATTTGTAACATAATAGGTGCAAGAAGTCCAACATTTTGAGCTAATATGCTATTGTTGATGACGTGATTGTTCTGAACTATTAGGGATCCGAAACGACAAGAGCATTAAAAAACTGTGCGCAATCTTCCCAATTGTTGGAATTAACATTTATTTATAAAAATGTGAACGCCCCACTGATTTACAGGTGTCGCAAGCAGACATTTTGACTGAGAATCGCGCGCTTTAAGTGATCAAAAGTGTCCCATGCACCTATTCAGCCATTCTACCTCTAACCTTTTATCTTCTAGTTTTTCGACGCCGTAGAACTATATTGTCAGTGAACGCTCGCGTTTGACAATAATAGGCAAGCCTTTCGAAGCACTATTTTGTTTTTGTTGTCCTCTTGCAGTGCCCCTTTAAAGAGAAGCTGAAGAGGTTCTTGAAAAAAAAAAGAAGAGTTAGAGGTGAATTTTAGGGTATTTGTACGCTGTGAATTTGATCATCACGTTCATTTCTCGTGAAGATGTAACTAAACGCGAGAAAGCACGAAAATTCCTCCGACAAGTCGTTATGTCATGAAAGGATCTTTCTGCCGCCAAACGTGTGTCGCTCGTGTGGGCAGCGCAAGCATTTGCAAGCTTGCCAGGTATATTTCCCAGCACTGAAAGCAGTCGTGACCCTTGAGTTATTATGATGTACTCTAGAGGTTCAACTGGCGCCAGTGTGTTGCTGCAAATGGAACCTAGAGCAACCAGTCAGAAATTTACATCTGGCAATGCATTTCGATGGGAAAAGGCGGGTGGATTTTTTCCCAGCGCTTGATTAAAAGATCAAATGTTACGAATAATTCTTACGTATTATTAGGTAGATTGGAACAATTCTCAGTCACGCAATCAAATTAATTGTTCAGTTACGGCGTTTTTATTTTCAATTCGTAGCATCAACACCAGTGCTATAACCGCTTCCTAGATGTATTTATGTGCCCTGTCATACACTGTTAGCGCGAACACGGCGTCGGCGCTCTCCAGCATGGGTAAAATACCTGCCAAACCAACGAAGGACATGTGGAAAACCAAAAGAGACGGCTAAAATCTACGCAGTAACACTTAATCACTAAGTCCGTGTGCATAGAGACGATCAAAATAAAGTAAAACCCACGTAGTATATTGAAGTTTACAATAAATAAGTACCGCTTATTCTTTCTGCTCCTGAATATGTGCAAAAATGCTTGTTCTGCGTTCAAAACAACACCCGCACGCTCGAAATCTTTTAAAATAAAAAGAAATCAAACAGATGCCCAATTAATGTTGCCCGACATAGGATATTATAAAAAAATGCACACTTTTCATTACTCTTGTTCTTTATTTTTTTTTATGTTTCGAATGTTTCTTTAGCCGCTCGTAAAGATACAAAGCAGTCATTTTCATACTGTGTCAGGACGAGGATGTTAGAAATTTATAAGCACAACCGGAATTCCGGCGACACTTAAACAAAATCTACGTTCCTTTCGGTTGTTATTTTGCTTACAATCGTCGCTCTTTTTACATACCTGCCATGCAACAGAGGTTTGAACCTGAAATATAGCTGTTATTGTTTGCGGGTTTTATGGCGCAAAAACTCCGACGGCCATACTACGCCAAACTAGGTAAGCTAAAAAAAACTTGGTGAAAGTACACTAAGACTAGACTAGACTTTTCTCAAAACCTGTAGTTTTCAGAAACGCTAAAAGAAGTTCAAATACTATGAGAGACTGCTCCCCTAGAACCAAGACACTCTCAAATGGGATGTTGTTTTCAAAAAGACACAGGGAAATAGGTCTTGTATTGTTGTAGAAGGCCACTGCAAAGAAAGAGAGCATGCAGAACAGATGAAGTTTCTTCACAGTGCTCTCATATTGGCGGTTCCTCACCTATAAGTAGGTAGTGATGAGTAAGGAACAAGTGGCCATTTCTCAACCGGCACAGGAGTACTTCGCGGAAACAATTTTTATTATAGGAGGTTTCCCATGCACCAAGTACTGGTTTGATGGCATGAAGGTTATTATTATCGGCCAACTTCCACTCAGATTGCCATTTCCACAAAAGTGAAAATTTTACGGACGTTTTAAGGTCTTGGTAAGGTACGCGGACATACGATGGTAAAATGTTCTTTTAAGAGGCGGCTAGTCTACCTGCATCCTCGTTGCCTGTGATGCCGACATGTCTTATGATCCAGCGAAACGTAATATCCTTCCCACCAGCGAGTCCCTGTTGAGCTGTGGACCGTAAGATTTGAGTCAACTTGCTCGTAGCTGGTGTAAGGGAACATAGTGCAGTAAGAATGGTTTGAGAACCTATAAAATACTGACTTTCATCACTTAGCTCCTGATTATATAGCCAAATGCTGCCAGAGCACCATATAGTTCCGCAGTAAAACTTCTGGCGACATTGTTAAGTCAAAGAACATGGGAAAACGAATTTAAAGAAACAACGGAGCCGGCATACTTTGAGCTTTTGGCCCCGTCAGTGTAAAACTGGCAGTAATGTCTGTATTTTTTGCAGATATAAGAATTCCTGTCGTGGAATGAGCGGAGAGATGTTATGTTTATTAAATTTTGTAAAATACCAGTCACAAGCTATAGATTTAATATCGCATGGGGAAGTATGACATGCTCTTTCTAGGAAATGAACAGCCTCATGTGACAGGTTGCGGGAAAAATAGAGCTTCTCAAATAGAAGACTCCAAATTCGAACAAGAGTTGGTTTATGCTCGAAATTACGACAAAACGTAGACTTTTGAATACTACTGTGCACTGGATGGCTCGGTTTCGGTATTACCTTGTAGGCATAAACCAGACTTAGATACGGCCTCCTTTTATCAAGGGACATTTCATTGGAGTCAGCATATAACCTTGAAACAGGAGATGTCCTAAAAACACCGGTTGAAAGACGCAATCCAAGGTGATGCACAGGTCAAGCATTTTTAAGGCAGACGGCCGAGCAGACGCAAACACAACAGACCCATAATCAAGGCGCGATCGTACAAGGGAGAGGTACGAACGAAGTACACATCTCCCATCAAAACCTAGAGAGTTTTGTGAAAGGTCTTTAAGAATGTTCAATGTCTGCATACATTTCTGCTTTATCTATTTGAGATAGAGACAAAACTAAGCTCGCAGTCAAATATCACTACCAGAAACTAATGGTCAGCTCTAACTTATATGGCATTTCCATTCAACATGAGAGTGGAATCAAACCAGAGCCCTCGCCGCAAAGAAAGGGGAACATAAATAAGTTTTTTTTTTTTTCTGGAGAGAACTCAAAACCACTCTCATTAGCCCATTTAGTCATTTTATTTATGGCTAGTTGTAGCTGCTTTTCACATCTAGACATATTGCACGATGCTACAGAGATTTGAATGTCATCTACGCATAATAAATATGCTACTGAGTAAGGTATGACACGACAAAAAGAGTTAATTTTTATGGCGAAGAAAGTGACGCCTAGTACTCCGCCCTGAGGAACTCCTATTTTCCTCGACAAAGCAATTTAATACTGTCGCGCCTAACGCACACGGAAAAAAACGTCCACTAACATTGTTTTTTTTTTGTACAATGGAGCAATCTGCCGCGTACTCCATGCATGAACAAGTCACGCAGGATGCCATGTCTCCAAGTGGTATTGTAAGCGTTTTCTAAATCGAAAAAGACAGATACGGAATGCTGCCTATTCACAAACGCCTCACGTACAAAAGTCTCCAGCCGAACTCAATGGTCTATGATGGAAGGTCCTGATCGACACCCATATTGATTTACGTTCAGAATATTGCGTTGCTCCAGGAAATAAACAAGACGCTTATTAATCATCATTTCAAGCATTTTTTCTGAGCAACTAGTCAGTGCAGTTGGTCTGTAACTTGCAGGAAGTCAAGGATTTTTTCCAAGCTTCAGCAGCGAATTACTTCTGCCTGCTTCCGTTCGGCAGGGAAGTGTGCATCGCTCCACAGGCCATTGAAATATGTCAGGAGGGCTGCGAGCGATTCCTCTTATAATTGCCGGATCATCTGATAATGCATTCGATCAGGACCGAGGGATGAACACTTCCGTATTTTGAGAGCCATTTGAAGTTCAACCATTGTAAACGACTGATTATATGGTGCAGAGGCTCCTCCTGCCAAGCTGACCCTTAGCGAAAAACCGGGGCTCTTAAAGTATACTTTATTTGCACTTCCAAAAGTATGCTTGATACTCTAAATTGGCCGGTTTTTAGTATACTTCTGACGCACTTCAAAAGTAACATTTCGCCATCCTTTTAGGATACTTCTAAGCATACCTATAAGAGGCATTTTAGTATACTTCTTACGCACTTCGAAAGTAACATTTCGCCATCCTTTTAGGACACTTCCAAGCATACCTGTAAGAGGCGTTTTAGTATACTTCTTACGCACTTCGAAAGTAACATTTCGCCATCCTTTTAGGATACTTCCAAGCATACCTGTAAGAGGCATTTTAGTATACTTCTTACGCACTTCGAAAGTAACATTTCGCCATCCTTTTAGGACACTTCCAAGCATACCTGTAAGAGGCGTTTTAGTATACTTCTTACGCACTTCGAAAGTAACATTTCGCCATCCTTTTAGGATACTTCCAAGCATACCTGTAAGAGGCATTTTAGTATACTTCTTACGCACTTCGAAAGTAACATTTCGCCATCCTTTTAGGACACTTCCAAGCATACCTGTAAGAGGCGTTTTAGTATACCTCTTACGCACTTCGAAAGTAACATTTCGCCATCCTTTTAGGATACTTCTTCTAGTACACGTCTGAGCAGAATTTTAGTGTGCTTTTATGCAGGCCTTTAGTACTATAAATTGTACCCCGGATTAAACTTGGAAGCAGGCTTCCAAATATAATCGGGGTACACTTAGTAGAACTTTAAAAGCATTTCACCAATTTATTCCTGACCAATTACAGATAGGATATGTAGAAAATTATAATGATTTAGCAATTGCAGTGGTTTGCACTTATCAGAACTAAAATGCATTACGTTACAGGCTTTAATGTAGACGAGTTCAAAGTGATGACAAATTAAAGTAAGAACGTTTTATTAAACAAACCTTTTTCAATAGAACGAACACGTTGCCTACAACAAACACACTTACGATGGAACAAAAAAAAACATAATGGTTTTACTGGCTTACAAATATCACAGATGCACTTAAAGCTTTAAACATGCTCTTATAGAAGAAAAAAAAATTACTGACTATCATGCTGAAGAAAAACGAGTAAAAAGGTATTGCACCGGTTAAAATAAAACCTACAATTTATCATCTACCATGACTCAAGTAACATCATCTACATGACTGAAGTAAAATGAATGAAAAAAAGTTAATGCACATGTTAAATAAACTCTAAAATATTAATCGCTAATCAGATTGAAGAGAAAAAAAAGCGATGCACAAAATGAATAAAAATGAAAGCTAATTTTTTCTAATTCTTTAGTTTTCTTCAGTGTATTGGAGGCTTTCTTGTGAGTGTAGGAAGTATTGCTGCACTTCTTTTGCAGGTATTCTTTCACCGACTTCCAAGTTTCGCAGGGAATTAGGCAATAACAAATGCTGAAAAGAGAAGACAATAGACAATTAAGAAACTTGCCTTAAAACTCCATATTTAGTTAATACTATTTAATTATACTTCATGTCCACATAATTTTAGCGAATTTCACAAAGAGAAACCAACAACAAAAAGTTAATCACCTAAATATATTGAGCACGGGGACCAATGACTGTTTATTGGCAACTGCGAAATATTTCTGCTGTGAAATAATCTAAAACAAGGTATTTCGTCAATTTGCTATGCATTAAAGGGATCATGACATAATTTTACTGTGGAAAAAGTCTGGAGCTCGTTACTTTTATTTCTTTTACCTTATCACAAGTTCGAGAAAACACACCATGATCCCTCGAAATGTTGCGAGTGCGCTGCGGAATCAGAAAGGAAAAAAAGTCGATTTTCCATCATGCAGCTTATGTTGGCCACATGATATACTGGCATGGCGCTAATAGTGGTTGAGTTTGCGGGTTGAGCAGGTATCTGCCCCATTTGAAGCTAAGGTTTTTATAAATGTTGACATTCACTCATTTGGCCCCCATTCATGTCACACGCACATGACCTGGAAAGGACTTTAAAGGTTGAGGGGCCCCCCAAACTTGAGTCTATTTAATTTTTTAAATAAAACTAGTGCACCTTGGCGAAAAATTGTTTTCTGATCTTTACTGCACATGTGACGGTGACCCACTGCCGCACTTACTTGGCCGAAGTCTGAAGACTATTTCATAAACCCTTTAAGAGCCTGCAAACATAACATTCTTTGCGACAGGAACTCTCAAACTTTGTGATATCAGCGAACAAAAATGTATTGTTATTGTTAGCCGAGGAGCCCCTTCCACTATTGGCATTGTTGCAATTGAGTGTATGACAATGGTGTAGGAACGATTGAGGAACTTCAGGTGCTGAGAGAACCCTAAAGATACTGTACTAGGAACCCTGTTTGAGAACCCGTGCTTCAGGTATTTGGCTAGAAAGTCGGAGATAGCATAGGCTATACAATAACTTTAAACACACAGCTGACCACATTTTTTTAATTTTGATTCTGACATCTATTTTATATTATAATTCAGGGTTTACTGATGCAAAACCAACTGAGGCCACACTCCACCAAACAATTACTTTAAAAACAACTGAACAAGCTGAAGGTTTTGAAAGATTCAGCAGCCTAAAGCTGGGGTAAAAAGTCAGCTGTCTTCAGAAAATTGTACACAATAGTAAACAATACTGAAGGTTCGTTATGTTTAATCGCTGATATACATTGGCGATCAAAATTAAGCAGAAGGAACATCAGAGTGACATTTAATCTAGGCAAAAATTAAAGTATGCTAAAACTAGGGCACATTATAGGAAACCGGAGGTGTAGCGCAAGACGTAATGACACAAAAAGACAAATACCTCAACATAAGCAAAAAAAACATTCATGGGCACCGAGACACAAGTCCAGTGGTAACCATACAAAAGCTCACCGGACAGAAGCTCGCCGAACAAAAGCTCACCCGTTTTTTTCGCAGACCCGGACAATAGCTCACCTTTTTTTTTTTGACTACCCGGTGAATCACGAGCTGGGCCAAAGTGCGGATGCAATGGACATTGCAGTATTTTTAGAAGAAGTGGCACCCCATCTCATGCAACGGTGTCGACAGGCAAGCCATAACAGGCCCAGAAGCAACGATTTGGGACCAAAATTTATGTCGCCAAACTGAGTGGAGCTGAAGCTGATAAGATCAATCTGGGTTGACTCAAGGTATGCCAGAACTGCCAGGAAAATATTTGCAAGGGATTCCTGGTACACCGAGATCTACCAAGACTGCTGGAGGGAGTGGGGGGCTGCATTTGCTTCTAACCAATCGATAAATATACTTGTTTCCACTCTAATCAACAAACCATGTGCCTATCAGATTTAATTCATCATTGTGTTTTAGTGTCGCACGCATGCACCTAAGTTGTCTGCGCTCGTATTAAGACGAACATGAAATAATCACCTGGTGAGCTTTTGACCGGTGAGCTTCTGTCCGGTGAGCTTTTGTCCAGGATTTAAGTCCAATATATGTCAAGAGTAGACTTAGCATTTGTTCCTGTTAAGTTTGATTAAAACAGTGCCTTGCCATTTCTTCTTTACGGCAATTTACTCACCTATCAAGCCCTTAACTCCCTCTTTAGGAAGCTTTCCCTTCATTGACGACCCAGTAAGGCAGCAGCTTGGCAGGGCCTCAGTTCCAAATACCATAACCGCGAGTTCCTGGGCGTAAATGGACTTCTGCTTCGTGTCGAAATGCTTCAACTGTGCTTCAGGAACCGCAATGTCTCCAAAGGTTATCTGAAACATAAAATTAGAACCAAATACGGTGATTACATTCATATGAATGCCTTTTAGATGGGCGCATGTGCACGAATGGCTGTGACATGCTGGTGGTAAGAAAGTGGTTGATGAACAGAGTTAGCTAATAGTAAAGTGGGTAATTAGGCTAGTTTTTAATTGTATTAGAGGTTTAAAGGCACCAAAAACATAACGACGAAGACAGACAACACAAGGTACATTCGCAACTGTTGTTTATTTGGAAATAACATTTACTATATAGGGTCCATCGGCCAGCCTAGTCATCATCGCTTCAGCGCAGAGCATTTTTGTTTAGTAGGGCGAGAGATGCCTCACTTACGGCTCTGCCACAGAATCAACAGCGCAGAGCAGCAGTCTGAGCCTTGTAGCATAAAACACAAGAATAAATGTGTTTAGTGTGCCTTAGGCATTGTGTATCAGATACCACTATTGTGAGGAGCAATATATTGCCAAATGCCAGGTGTATGATTGAACGTGCCCGTGAGCACGCGGCTGCCACGCGAGTAGCCTGTCTGGCCACCTCGCCATTCACTGCAGTAGATTGCCCTGTTCCTTGGAGTTGGACAATGTTAAGATTCTTGCCAATACAATGACAAAACAAGCAGAGAACGCATGAGGAATATGATATTTAGGAAAAAAAAAGAGTGTAATTGAGGCATGAATCGCCCTATTAAACAAAATGCTTTGCGCGAAGTGATGATGACTAGGCTGGCCGAAGGAGCCTATATAGTAAATTTTCTTTCCAAATAAACAACAGTTGCGAGTGTGCCAAGGCTAAAGTAATCAATAATATTGATACTATTAGCTATTACAGGTGTAAAAGCGCCGAAAACCACAGACTAAGACTTAGGTAGACAATTGTCTACCTTCGCCTTAGTCTTTGTTGTTTTCGGCGCTTTTGCACCTCCAATAGCTAATAGTAATCAATATCCCCCTCAGCCATGCAAGTGCCCCTTTAAGAGAACTTGCACATGGACTGTAGTATTTGTCTCCAACTATAATTACGCTTCTCCACTCTGTGATTGTAGCCTCCGGAAGCTCTTAATCGGCAATCTTGCAGCATGCAGCGGTCGACTAGGGAACTATTATCGAAGCTGAAGAAAACATCCGCTGTCGAGCGCATTCCAGGCTTGATATGTGTCATTTATTGAAGCAGTTTCCTGGGTTCTTTTTATTTTGAAAATGCTAGTCCGTAAAGGCAACGCCCAGAAATGTTTAAAAAAACTTCTACACATTATGCAATCAAGCATGAAACATGTCCCACAGCGAATACAGTAAAACCCCAAATATGCGTCCCCGGTTTACGCACGACTGGACGAGTCAGCAGAAACTCACTGATTTCTTTTGAAGTTCCAAGGTGATAATAAAGATTGATTGGCACCTCTATTACACAATTTCTAGGTTACATTCATATTTGCATGAGGGTTCTAGCTTCTTCAGATTCCAGCAGATTATCACTTAAAGGCCGCATTCGTGGAGTGCGGCAGCATCACTCGGAAAATCATAGAAAGATAGTGAACCTAATACACTATTTCCATCCAGTTCCCAGAATTCATAAGGCGTGCTTAGAGGCAATGAGGGATATATCTCAGTTGCAGAAATTGTTCCCTGGGTTCTAACAAAATTATATTTAGGTTATGAAAATGATCAGCAGAAAGCAGTCCTGACATTGTTGGGATGGCCTAAGCCTGCATGAACAGACATATACAGCATTTAATAAAAAAAATAACCTTTTAAAGAACAAGGACGGGTCTGCTGAAACCTTGCAAACCATGAAAAAAGCAAATCACTGAGATTTAAGGACACGACAGAAACCGAGAAAACACGACACAATTCAGAAATGAAACCAACAATACAGTTAGCACAGTTTAAAGAACCATTTCCTATCTATGCCTTAGCATTGCTAAGCTTCTTCCATAGAGTCTACTGCCTACCTCTTCACACATCCTGGTGGAATATGGACACTTAGGCCTCACATTATAAGGGCAGTAAGTATAGCTATGGTTCTAATAGTTGAACCTCTCTAACAGGCACATTTTTTGTGCTAGAACTTATGGTTCGTTCACACTTCTAAAAAGCAGTCTTGCTGCCGACCGAATTTGCTCGCCAAAAAGACCGAACTGTTCAGGCTTACTACCCCCTGCCGTGACCGTATGATGTACCTGGGAAATCAGTTTCCCTAGTACAACCCTGCCGTGCCAGTGCGCATCGGCGGAGGAAGTTAGGCGGTCAGCTTTTAACAAACACCATGCATTATTTCGAGTAGGTTACCTATGCTCATTGCTCAGTGACAACCAAGAAATATGCGAGCATCGAACGGCAGCTGTCCACAGCACGGGGTCTGATTTTCGTCTTGGCGAGAGTGAAGGAGCTAAAAGATTGCTTGCAAACATGTTGCCTGTCAGTGCGAAAAAGAAAAGAGTTTGGGGAGTCCACGCACTGGATTTTCTGTGACCAAAAGGGGGACCGAGCAGAGCACAGATGTGAAGGTTAAACATTAGTGAAGCATCAAGGCCCGTTCACACAGTTCCGTTCGGAGAGACCACTACGCTGACGAACGAGTGCAACCAGTTGGAACGATGAGTTACCATGGCAACGAAGCGCCAAACGGTCGTTTCGTTCGTGTTCGTTCGCAACGCAAGGAGTTGAGCCGGACTGAACTTTTTCGTTACGTCCGGGAACGACTGCAACGACAGACCAATCACAGGTCGAGGAGAGCTTGGTCGTGCGCGTTGCATGCGGGTCGTGCCGGGTTCCTTCTCTCTGTCAACATGGCGTCGGTGGTGATCGTCGATGTGGACGGCATGGTGGAAGCTCATTGTTTCGCGTAAAAGCGCTATGCTTGACAGATAATTTTCATTGTGTGTCGTTATGATATCCCAGCACGTACTAGAAGGGAAGATCCACCTACTCGTGCGGCGATCTCGTGATGGCACTCTTAAGACAACAGAAACGCCCGTGCCGTTGTGTTTGTTTACTTCGACTACAGTGGTGCTTCCTTAGCATTTGTGTCCTCGAACATCGCCCGGATTTCTTCTTTGGCGCATTCCATGCGTGTGCTCAAGTACACGGCATTACTGGTGCGTACCGTATAAAGGATGCGAATTTGCACGCGTTTTCATCGCCCGAGCAATCCTGAACGCTCTCAACGTCTCGCTCGCAACGTCTATCTGATCACGAAATTATATTTCTATGTTGCTATATCGATGCTAAGATTACATCGTCTTTTATACTCGTAAAAAATGCGTGTGACGAGATTTGTACTGTTGGCAAAGTCGTGTATTAAAGTCGTGATCGTGCAAGACGGCGTACTGCATCTTTTTTTCTTATTTAATGCACTACCCTGCAAGCGTATCCTGAAAAATAAAAAAAATCAAGATTGTGGTCATAGAAGACGGTCTGTCTTTTTCCTGTTACTCAGGTGAGTGGCAGCGCGTCCCCTTCTTTTTAGAGGCACCACTTAAACAGCTGATGGCAGCGGAGAGGTGGTCGCCGGGCTGCCGACGCACTGCGCTTGTTAAAGTGGTTGCAGGAGTGTACGCGCGGCGCAGAGCGGTCGTTCTGGTCACGACGGACGCAGTCGTGGATAACGGGTTCGTTTCAGATGTCTGAACCAGCCTTTACTCAGCTATTGTAGGCGCACAGCAGATCTTCGCGACTGTACGCCGTAGCCGAAGCCTCCGGCTGCTCCGGTGAGGACGGTGGTCCTCGCGTCGGGCAGGAAACCGTCCGCCATGTTTGTAAGCGTAGCTGGGTTGGTTATTATTGGCTAGGAGCAAGAGCGGAAGCTCGTTTCTCATTGGCTGTTGATTCGTGTGGTTGCATGCGGTTGTATGTATGTGTACACGTCGTGTACAGTTGTCGTTGAAGTCGTAGCGGTTGAATTCGTTCGTAAGCATAGTGGTCGCTCCGAACGCAAGTGTGTGATCGGGCCTTCATCGTTCAGGTGCGACTCGTGTTCTCACCTATTGGGCAGTCAAGGCTGACACGACACTCGTGTTCAATCCGCGCTTCGCACTGACTCCTTTTAGGTGACATAGAAAAACGGTGCTAAGGCCTCGAGTTCGTCTAAGTTGTGTTGGTTTCGCCTGCCATGAAGTGTCAATCACCGACGAAAACACAACAAAAAAGACATTGATGTATCTTCTGCTAAGCGAGATTTAAAATCATCTGTGAACGTCTGCTATATCGCAAAGGATGCAATAGACCTTTTTTAAAAGCTGCACCTGCCTCCGCTGGCACCAAAAGGCAGTGTGCTGTCGCAAACCGGCTGTAGCTGACGACAGAAAAAGGCCGAGCTAGACAAGCGGCAAGGCCATTGCAAGCTGAGGAGGCACGTGACAGAGCCTTGCACAAGACTTCCTCGCGTCGCCGAAATTCGTTTTCCAGCTGTACATAAGCTGACATTCCCTAATGTGACATCTGGCAATACAATTCCTGCTTTCTGTTTTAATTAAAAAGTTTTCTCAAGCAAAAAAAAAAAAAAAAAAAAAAGGTTAAAAAGGTTTTTGACTGATCCGCTTGCCACCGAATATTCCACAGACTTCTGACACCCAGCGTCGAAAGTCTGCGATTGTGGTTCGAGCATCAAAATAATCTGCTCAAATTTTGACGCCCGGCGTCAAAATTTGGCTGTGAATGACCCATTTGGGTTATGAAATAAACAAGATACTAAAAGATTCACACCTTCAACCGCAATGTGAAGAAAGAAAATTGTTACATACTATGTTCTCCACAACATTCATCTTTAACCACAAGGCCTGCCACTCCACGAGTCTCCATCGCCGCAACAAGGGATGGCACACCTGCCGGTAGGAAGCATCAAATTATGAGAAAATTACTGGTTAACAACAGTCAACACTGGCATCATGGGCCCTTTAAAGCTACACACAAGTGACACCTGGATTAACATTAAGGAAAATTGAAAGTGCAGGCGATTAAAGCAGACACTGAACCAAACTTGCTCCTAGACTTCAAACTTTTAATATGAATGGTGGGAAAGCATGAAGCTGTGAAATCCAAGCCTGAAATCCCATGCTGGACATGTGTATACTCACCATAGAGAAACCATTTGTGAAATTATCCGAGCCCTTTAACTTGCACTAGAAATACTGCTCTCCCTTCAGACTGCTTCGCAAACCAATACCCCTCAAATCTCATTCCATGACCTTAGTCAGCCAAGTTTAGTGCCTGTCACTTTTATTTTCAAAATTTCTCTTCTATAATCTGTTGCAACCTAAGAACGAAGGGTGAGGGTAAGACTGGCCGGGGAGGAGGAAGCAGACGGAACGCTAAAGAGAGAAGGAGGTTTCCCCCTCTCTTCCCTTCCGTCCCTCCCTCTCCCTCTCCTCCGTCTGCTTCCTCCTCCCCGGCCAGTCTTACCCTCACCCTTCGTTCTTAGGTTGCAACGGACTATAGTGCACATTCAGTATTTTTGTGCATATTTCACTACTTTTGACATGTGCACTCACTGTCAACACGCCGCTTTGCAAACAGCTCTAAAATCGAGACAGACTGCTGCTGCCACTTCATCTTGTCATATATGAGCGGCCTCATTTCACCTATGTACAGCTGCAACTTTAAAGAGCTAAGCACATGTTATTCCTGTAAGCAGAACAGCAAATTGAGGCATGAAAATTGACAATGTGTGTAAACATCGAGACAGTAAAACTCCAAACTCAAGAAGGGTCGGCTCTCGCACCACAATTCAGTGCTTCACCGTCACAGATATTGCCTACCCTGATTTTGAAAAAGTCTTTCCTGTATCAGCATTCAGTTTAAATAAAAAAAAAAAACTTACGGAATCACAAAGAATTGTACTAGCAGTAGTACTCATTTCGGGATACGAAGAAGCTTGTTAACCATTTAACGCAGGAAATTTAAGCAATGTGTCCATAAAAAAATGTATTAAACTTTATTTTTTGCTTTGTATACATGTTTGTAAGTACGGCTTACGGGTGCCACCATCTTGCTTGCCGGGGGATACTTAGGTGCACTGCGGGCCGCGCCATAATCCGACTACAACGCCGCCTCAAGGCATTGTAATTGGATTATGGCGCAGCTCACACGCTCTCCAGCTAGGAAGATGGAGGCGCCCAGATTATCAGAGTTGTAAAACAAAGTATAACAATGGAAGTCCTAAGCAACTGCTTCCCAAAAGTGACCTCTGACAAGCCCGCAAAGTTGCATTCCCGTTGTCCATTAACTTTTCCTAATGCTGAGAAAAATAACATCACTTGTCATCTGCCCTCACAGTGCAAAGGTTACAGAACCAGTATATCTACAGTCTCCAATTACTTCAGTGGTCTGAACAGCTTGCAGTTGGCATGATTGAATAAATGATAAGTACACTTAAAAAAGCAACCATGACATTGATAAAAATATATCTAACCAAGCACCAAATGGCAACATTATATGCATACTGATATGCTCTCCATAAAACTAACACTTTCTAACAAAAATGCTTTTATACAGGTCCTGTGACCTTTCAGCTCCTGGAAAAGCGTTTTGATAAGCTTGTCCTCCATAGTTTCTTTTTGTTTTCTTGTGGACTGCTTCTTCTGCAACCAGTGATTTCAAGAAAAAAAAAATCAGCAAGTTTTTGCGAAATTTCGCAAGACGTTGCGAACGTCGCTGCTTGAAGCTGCAGAATCACAGCGTGGTTCATTTTCCGAAGTTCCCTAATCATAAGACTGCGCCATTGTAAACTCATTTCCTTGACGTCACACTTCGAGCAGATGAAGCTCTTGTCGAAAAAATAATCAGCGACGGACTCACCCGGTCTGTGTCCGCCGGAGCATCTACACTCTAAGAAAAAAGTTGGCCCCAAGGGACTAACGGCAGCATTTGGTCCACTGAACTCCCAGTTGCTCCCCGAAAGGACCATCTGGTTCAAGCAAGGTACCGTGCGCAAAAGCTGGGGACTAACTGCGCTCGACTGGGACTAACCGATAGGCGTGCGCGAGAAAAACCACCCATTAGTCCCCGGCGCATCTGTATGGTTTAGTCCCCGAAGGCAAGCGGAATGTTCGCCAGGAGGACGGATGCTATTTCGCTTGTCTTGGGGATCGGCGAGACTCAGCCCAGCACGGCTGAAAGTGTTGACAAAACTCAGAAGAAACTGGCGAATTTGTTTAATGTGCCACGAACGTTAAGACATTACATGGTAGAGCTTCACGCGTTGTGTGAATGCGAGTTAACGAATATGTTGACTCGACTTCACCCAACTCTCTCGTCAAAAATGATCTGTTGACATTTCACAAGTCCCATTCACGTAATTTGCTTTCGCGCAAAAAATGAGCATTTATCCAAACGCAACACCTCCAAACACTAACACTTTTTTTTTCTTTTAAATGAAACTTGAGTTTCTAGAAGCCGCGCTCTCAACGCCGGAGTCTCGCAGTCAGAATAAACGGTCACTTCAATCGCTAAAACTGAGTTACTGAGAACAAGTCGAGCCTCGTCTCTTCGTCTCCCCGTGACCAACCTTTCTGGGTAGTCCAATGTCGAACTCAAAATCCGCAACGACACAATGAGGGAGAGTTAACTAAAACAAGTATCACACTACAGAGCTGCAACGTTCAGATGCTCGCTTCTGTCTCTTCGGCCGGAATGGACCTTTTCCACATACCGACGGCACCAGGCGGTGGCTGCACGAACTAAAAATCGAGGAAGTGACCTACCTGCGCTACCAATCGATAATGGGAGCTACGCTACCAGTTTCTTCACTCTCTGAGCTGCGGCGCGTGCCTAGAGCGACTTTAAAGAGGGGAAAGAAAAACACGACCCAAACGTCGTGTTTTTTCCGTCCACTTTCTTTTTTTGTGTAACACAATTAAATATATGCGGAAATTACGTGCTCTACTCGCTGATCCACAGCCCCCTTCCGATTTTCCTCGATTTTTAGTGCCGACTTCCGCCGCTTGGCATCGGGCGCTCGCGCGTGCGCAGAACGCTTCTCGGAAAAGGTCCATCCCCTCCGTGAGAGTGTATATGAACCCATATACATTTCGCTTATGTGGAAACCTATGCAAAATATTCCTATCTGGCTTCCAGCCTATGAAGTAATACTCCAATTTGTAATCTTCATTAAACGCACCTCAATGGTTAGTCGTTTTTATTCATCGTGCTGATTCGTGTGTATTTCTTTTTTTTTTTTCACGAGGGCATTTCCACGACAGCAAAACTACTCTCCGCATTTGGAATCGCCATCGACGCCGACGTTAAGCCGCGGGTGCAGATAAACTTCAAGGGGATCGCCATCGGGAACGGCTTTGTTGATCTTGTCACCATGATAGACTACGCAAACGTCCTTTAAAAAATTGGCCTCGTGGACATAAACTAAGTGTCCGTCATACGACAAAAAAGCCGATGCCATCTGCATAATTAAAGAAGGGAGATACACGAAAGCGTTCGATGCGACTGCTCCTGTCTTCCAAAAAAATACGACCAACGCAAAAATTTACACCGGAACAATCCACTGCTACAATTATCTTATTTTCAGGAAGCCTGCAGATCAAAAATATTACGAGTCTTTTCTTCAGACTACCCACGTGCGCAAGGCGATCCATGTCGGGATAGTTTCTTCCTAAGACTTTAAATACATGGTATTCCAGAAGTTTTACTCGAACCTTATGGTTTGTGCGAAACCATGGTTCACCGCATTACTAGAGAAGTACAAGGTGCTTCTGTACACGGGCCAACTAGACGTCATAGTTGCGTATCCTTTAACCAAGAACCTGATTGCCTATCTTAACTGCTCCGGAGCGAGTGTGTTCGCACACGTATCCAGGCAGATATGGACGACTCCGGAAGGAAATGATGTCTACGGCTACGTGAGGTAAGTGGCAATCTTCACCGATGTCATGGTCCCATACGCCGGGCACGTCGTTACCTACGATAATCCCAAGGCAGCCTATGACAGAATACCCAAGTTTATATAAGACAAGCATTTCGCTTGATTGGTTCGGATATAAACTGAGTGGTTGCAGACTTCTTTTTCATCTTCGATAACGCCTAATGTATAATTATATGTTTGTCTGTATTTTTTAATTCCAGCCATGCTTTTACTTTTAATATTGGCTTTTGCTGATCAAGGATTCTGACTCTATAAATGACAACTACTCGCGTATTGGACTCCTCCGTGTATTGTTATTTCTCAGATTTAATGCGGAAACTTGAAAGTGTAAAAAAGCGAGGACAAGAAGGACGGGAACAGGACATAAAATATGTCCTGTTCCCGTTTTCGTCTTCGCTGTTTTATACTTTCAAATTTTCGTATCTATTAACCAGCACACTCGTTTTCAATTGCTAACTCTTAATGTTGAAAAATATTGCTGTGAGAGTTAGTATGTTTCACATGAACGCATAATACACGTTGCTACGGGCTATTTTCATCGCAGTAACTCTAAGTGTGTACCTCCACAGAAAGTAAGCTAGTGATGTGAGTTCATCATCCAGGGGCTGCACCGTCTGGAGGACCCACCGAACCGACTCTAACAACGGCAACGCGCCTGGGGCTCCTAACGCGAACACTAGCATTACTCCCAGCTGAAGAGAGGAAGGGCGTGGTGAGCGTCTCGTTATCGCTTCGCAGTCAATGTGATTGCAGCATTCGATGGTATGAATACCCAAGAGCGAATCAGGAAGCAAGGATTGTGAACTTAATAACACACTCGGAACTCTTCTTAAGCTAGAAGTACCGTGCGTCTTCCTTGTCTCAAAATACTTCGGAAGATTTGTTTTATCAGCGTAAAAAGTGAACCTCGGCGTATGTTGAGGCTGAGGAAATTTTTACTCCTGAACTATCATCCCCTTGTGTGTGCTGACAGAATGCGTTGTGACATAGAGCATAAGGTAAGTAAAAAAAGCGTCATCTTCAGTGTCGAAGCGCAGACATTTTTGGGGGATTAACATATATTCCACTTCGCCATTTATCAAGCTTGTTCCGTAACTACAGTGATTGTTTCTCTCAAGAGCATTGCGGGAATGTAGACGCCTTGATATGTGAGAGTGTAGAGGTACTTATATTGCGTTAAGAGTGCCCCACAACACACATAATCGAGCTCCCTGGTGTTACAATGTTACGCAATATAATTTGCCTTCGTTTCACCTTATCTGCGAGCGAAGCCAAAGCTAGAAGCGCGAGACCAGCGCTTTTTGCGTTTCTCCCCAGCTCGCGCGCTCGAGCAAAGCCTGTACGCACGGAGCTTTCGTGCTCGCGCTTCCAGCTTTGCCTTCGCTCGCACGTAAGGTGAAACGAAGTATAGGTGAAGTCCATGAACAGACTAAAAAGAATGCAAGCCTGGCCTCTGCAGTCTTCGCGCGAGTCGTCGTCGTCTTCAGTGGGTTCTGGCACGCGTCTCTTAACGCTCGATTATAATATTCCCCATCTAAAGGCCTGTTCAGACACTTGCGTTTGAGTGCGTTTGACTGCGTTGCGGCGAGAACCGAAAGAGGGTCACCGGCACATCTGTGCTTCATATGAAGCGTGGAATCCAATTCAAGGAATCATCTTGGCACGCGATAGAAGCAGCAGGAATGTCCTGGTTTCTCGCTTCCGCAACGCAGTCAAACGCAGTTAAACGCAGTCAAAGGCAACTGTCTGAACCAGGCTTAAGAGTTTCCACAGCGGAGCTGTTAAAGGCTTGTTTCCCCAGGATCGTGTTCCCTGCAAAGAAATGAAGGCAACGAACTCTGGACACATACCAGCATCTAATAGCGACGGCGGCAAGCCACGTATCTGGTTGCCGCCGTCGTTCATAGATGGCGGCGGCCTTTCGACTCTGGCTTGCCGACTTGCGGCCTGCCATTACTTTCCATTGTACAGCTCCGCTGGTCTTCCTTCTTCACCAAAGTGGAAAAGCTGAAAGTTTTAGTTTTTTTTTTCTATGAAGTTTTATTGTGGTTAAAAGGAAGCCGAAACACTAATTTAAAAACAAAAAATGAAAGAGAGGTTGTTTTTAGTGTAGTTTTGTCCCGTGAATCTGAATATTACGTTCGTTTTCCTTAAATATGTAACGAAACGCGAGAAAACACGTAGCACCTCCGACCAGTCGTGACGTCATAAGGGCATCTATCGGCCGCCAAGCGCGAGTCGCTCCAGTTCCGCGCGCGAAATTCCGAGCTTGCCATCTATATTCCCCGCACTGACACCAGTCGTGATGTCCTTGTCTGCCCTTCTTAAAAATAGCAAGAGTGCGTGTGCATAGCTTTGCTAGGCGCTGAAGATGAGCGAGAGAGGAGATTCCGAAAACTACTTTTGTGATGTCACTCTCCGGGAAGGAGAGCGTTCAACGGTAATTTTGAAAATGATTTTCTGTTGCCTCCATGCGCTAAATTAAAAAAAAAATAATTTCGACATTGGAGATTTTGGACGTCAATTTAAAACGATTGGAGTTCGTCTCCTTAAATACAAAACAGCTTAAACTTCCGTTTAAAGGTCCTCTCCACCATGACTTGCGGGTCTCCACTTTTAAATGAAAACCTTGTGGCAGACTTGGAATTTCAGTTCGTGAATAAAACGATCAAACATATAAAACGCCTCTAAAGATTTTCCTATTGCAACTAACTCGATGAACAAGCCGTGGCTTAACGAAATCATATATGCCGCCGTCTTCTTAGGGCTCTCCTTCCATCGCCCTTCGCGGTCCCACCTTTTTCCTCACGACGATCGCGTCGCGTCGCTCAGCGCTTGTCGGGTTCACATTACCCCTAACAGCGCGTTGCAAACAAGGACAAAAAGTAGAGCGCTTATAGCCGAACGAACACCGCGACGACTTACAAGCAGTGATTTATTAGACACTTTTCTGGATCGCGTTCCCTCGCTTCGCGAATGCGGTCACCTGAAGTATCAAATCGGCCATAATGGGCCTGCCTAAATCTACTACGTAAGTGGTCGCTGAGGCCGAGCGGCTTCGTGCTAAACGACATATTTTCTGCTCTCGCTGTTATTCGCCGAAGCAGTCTTAGAAAATCTTGTGTAAACAGTTGTCGGTGCATTTAAGCACACCTGGAAGATTCTTTTTTTTTTTTGGTATACGCAAGTTCACAGGAAAACAGTACAGCTCGTCGAACGCCTCTCGTGGTCAGCGGGTGGGATTCCACGTCGAAGTCTTGCACTAGTACACCTTCGGACACTTGTATACTGATCTATAATCGAAGCCGTGTGGACTTGTTAATTTTTCGGGAAAGTTTAAGAGATGTGTCGCGCGTACATTTCTTTGGTGCATACATGTCGATCGCGGAGTTCTGGGGCGTCCATCTGTTCTGGGGAGTTACTATCAGTGATCAGTGTTTGGTATAAGTAAATAAAAATTAGTGATTGCTAGCTTGCACTATCAACCTGGTTATGCTCGAATACATCCGATTTACTCACATCACTGTCAACACAAATAAAGCAACGCAGTGGAGCAGCGCTGGAAGGAATATAGGGTTTCAAACGGTTCTTACGTAAATTTGCTTGTTGCCCGCGAGTGCCCCATTGTTACAAGTTCATTCGTCGATGTAAAGTAAAACGCTTCGCCAGAGATACATACACCATCAAAGTACGCTAAAAAAGTTTTTTTGAAAAAACAAGAGTCAGATATAAAATTTATGGTATTTTTTCCCGTGATTTCCGAAGTTGTAACTAAACGCGAGAAAACACGAAAACCCTCCGGCCAGTCTCTACGTCATACGCAGATCTTTCGGCCGCACAGCCCGTGGCGCTCGTGTTGACAGCGCGTGCAATCGCGAGATTGCCAGGAATGTTCCGTCGCACTCACACCAGTCGTGACGTCTGCTTCTGGCCTTTTTTGAAAATAGTGTGAGTGCGGGTACATCGGTTTGATAGGCGCTGAATATGAGCGAAACCGGAGTTTCCGAAAACACTGTATATGACGTCACGCTCCGGGAAGGAGAGGCTTGTAGTTGCCCAAGGCCGCACGTCTCGCCGCCCGCGAGCCGTGTCCACTTTTTTTTTCATTAGAGATAATTGAGCTCCATTTCCGCTAGGGGAGCAAAAAAGAAGATCGATGAGAAAGGATCAAGGCAGCTGATATCTGGTACGCCAGCTTTCAGGTCGTTCTTCCTCGAACCTCGCTTGCCATCTCAACATTTGTAACTCGGAACTTGGCAGCAGCGCCATGACCTCGCAACAAGAGCACGATCCGCAGTCGATTTCCTTTTTCAACATCAAGTTACCGCCTTTCTCGACCTCTGATTCAGAGCTCTGGTTTATTTAAGTGAAGTCACAGTTTGCCGCACGACGCATCAAAGCAGATCTCCCAAAATATTACCACGTGGTCTGTAGTCTGCCGCCCGTTACAGCGTGTGAGATTCGGGATTTGTTGTTTAGTCCACCCGCAAAGGATGCATTCCTTACAGCACGCAGCCGCCCAGCCTCTGCAACGCCTCGTTCGGCAGAGTTACACAGACCACAGATGCTCGATTCGGAACTTCCTGTGGCTTCTCCTGCAGTGCACGGACTAACCTGGGATGCGAGATTCACCAAGCTGTCGTCGAGATCAGTAATTACAAGTCTTTTCTTTGCGTCTACTTCTTAATAAGAATTAGGACACTGGTACCATAAAAAGAAAGACAAAATGATAAGAAGTAGCTTGGAAATCTGCGTCTATAAAATAGAATACTTCGGCAAGTGGTAAATTGTTTTGGCGTGTAAAGAAATGAAAGGGGCTCTAATGCACATGTCACCGAGTCGCGAGATCATCTATGCCTGAATTATTCCTCTAATGAGAGACCACCACTCCGCGCCAATAGAGTGCATTTTGTGAACTGGTGATGAGACCCAAAGTTTCCGAAGTGATTCCCTACAGGGCCAGAGACAGTCTCGTTCGTGTTGTTATGATGCTGTAGCAGCCGATCATTTAGATACATTCCAGTTTGTCCTACCAGAGCCTCATATAAAGCTAATTAGGAGGCTCTGGTCCTACATGCATCTCGGGTGTCTGGGGAGAACCGCGCCATGTTGGTGAAAAGGAGAACCGAAAATTGGCGTTACGTCACGATTAGTGGCGGTATTATCTTGTTCGTCACAGGCTTTGTGGAGTGATGAAAGGAAAATATACGTATAGAAATCTCAGCTTCTAAAATTACGGTTCCGATGCATCTTAGATACTTTGGTTTGATCATATCTACACTCTTAAAAAAAAGCTAGTAGTATTTACTAGGTAAGAGCTAGTAACCGCTTGTCACATATGTTACTAGGTACCTAGTAGCCTGAGGTAGTAACGGTCAAGCTAGTAACGGTTACTAGGTCACGAAGCTAGTAACTGTTACTAGCCTCCAAGTCGAATCTATGTATTTTACTACCTCTGGCTAGTAACTAGCGCTACCTTCCGACGGAAGACCGGAAACGCAACTAGTCACGTGATTTCCGGTGGAAAAAAAAAGTGTGGGGTTATGCCACTTACCACCATCCAGGTGGCGCTAGTCACCGTCCAATTAACGTACACAAAAGAAAAACGATTATTTAGTTTATTTCATTTCTTCCACATTTGCAAGCATATACATACAAAGATGCACACCCACATTATTATTAGCACGCAATCGACACAATAAATTCAACAGAAACACAGGCGCTAAAACACTCTAATCGCTAACTTCCGGGCGGGGGCAGTGGGGATCGAACCCAGGAGCATTCCAGCGCAAGTTTTCGAGGTGAGACGCGTTAGCCAACTCGGCCACTTCCTCCGCGCTCACTTGTTTCACTGCCATTAGGTCTTTTATACTGACCCTTTGAGTGCGCAAACTTGTCGTCGTGTGTCAGCACGTCGGCTATTCGCAGTCGATAGGTAAGTTGCGCGACGAGGCAAACCGCATGAAAGCGACGGGAACAAGCGGCCAAGGCGTTGAGCGACGTTTCCTAGAAATTAAAACACCGAGCGACCGTCGCTCGTCGCTGTCTCCGTCGATCGCCTCGTCGCTCGCTAAATCGATACATGCGGTCGCCGTCGGCGAGAGAGTGCTTTATTGCCGTCTCTCGCGGCGAACGAAGGCTGTAATTGACGGAGAGTACGACGGCAGCTGCACTCCTTTCGCGTGCTGGGCTAACAAAATGCATGCAAAATTAATACCGCGTGCAGCTCGCGTCTTAATTTCTGTAGTACACTGACGAATGCTCGCGTTTTTGGGGCAAATTCAGAAAGACTCGTAGAATGCCAAAACAGTTTTTTTTTTCATTAGTCCCAATGCTACATACACTATGTACGACGCACATCAACGGTTGTGACAGCGCACTGTCACGACCGAAGACAGCTCAATCAGAATCATTCAACCACCGAGCACACACAAACCGTGAAGAAGTTCTCAGTGTCAAGAGGTGGAGAAAAGCTTATTGGACGACGAAATCCAACCCAGTGACAGCGGCACCGGCTCGTTAGAACTATCCTCGGAGCAGTCCAGGTCCACCCACACACTCGCCCCGTCGAGCGCACGAAAGTTAACTATGCACTCCAGCACGGGAACACGAGAACTGCACACAACACAAGGCAAAAATGGCAGGTTCACATCGGAGAAATTAGCGTCTTGCGAACCCCAACTGGCCCCAACTTGCTTGTCGTACAATGTTGCCAAGCGTCTCTTGTGAAAGAAAAACATGCGTTATACAATACAAAAATAAAAATATAAAGAAAACAGAATGAACTTTTTTGTTTTCGGAAACGTTTTTAGTATGTGCTGCGTGGCTATTTTCATCCCAGTTAAAAACAAAATGAAAATATAAACGCTCACAAACGAATGCAAACGAGAAGGAAAGAAGTAAGCAGCATGGCCATTGAATCAACAATGGCCGCTGCACTCGCTGCAGCGCTGGCTTCCACGTCGTGCTGGTACGGAGGCTGCGATCGTTGTAAACTCAGCTCCAACCCTTAAAGATACCCCCTCATAGAATATTTCAGGCTACGATTGCGTGTGGATAACTCCCCCTGCGTTCCGAAACAGCAAGTACTCCGCTAACGCTGGCAATCGGGTATGAAGCCAGCGCCGCCATCTTCTCCGCGCCTTTGCGGTAGTAAATAGCTAGTATAAGGGTAGTAACGGTCAGAAAAAGGTAGTAATGGCTGCATTTGCTAGCTTTTTACTACCTGTCGCCCGTTTGAGGTAGTAAATAGTTAGTGAAATGTAGTAACGGTCAGAAACAGGTAGTAACTGCTGCAGTTACTAGCTTTTTACTAGCTTTTTTTAAGAGTGTAAGCGTGATTAGAAGTAGGTAAATTTGCGCGAGGCGCGAAGACCAACGATCGTTATTTTTATGTTGGTGAGGCAATTTATCTACCTAGCGAAGTTTCATATACGACAGAATTTGTATGTTGGTGTTTGTGCTGATGCTCTTGTCTCCAGACTTACAGATTTCGCGCCAAACTCACAGTTCCTCCGCAGCAGAAAATCCACTTATTCTCGCTTTTTTATGTTGATGCACTGAGTCGTATCACCTGGCAACCAATAGCTTCTGTTTTAGTAATCTTTGGTGACTTGTTTCAGTAGTACTTTGGGACCGGCAAACTTCATATCGGCGCAAAAGTTGAATACCCCTTTGCGCATTTCGATACCAAACACCGACAATAAACTGCGCCGGTAAGGCTAAAGCGCAGGAGAAGATAGAACGTTTTGTGAAGATATCCCATGAACGGCCGCAGCAACGACCTGAAAAGCATTCACGTCCAACGCGCACTTCCGCGCCTGATGGCTTGAAGTTTAGCGCCGTCAATGGGGCCGTTGAACTCACAAACACACAAGTTACTTGTGTGTTTGTGAGTTCCAGCCTGACGATGTGCAGCTTTAGGTAATCCAGTCGCGATCTTATTTGACGCCGCCACTAACCCCGTAGTAGAGAATTTGCTGACAGCATGCTTTCCGGGTAGCATGAGGATCCATGACCAAAGTCCCACTTCTGACACTTAGGTATGTAACAAACTTTATCTTGCTAGGTGTAGTCACAGCCACCTTTACACTGACAAATCCTGGCAGATCGCCACGGGACTCGGCCGCCGCAAGAGAAAAGGTAGAGCGGCAGACAAGAGGCATGTAACGGGCGCACCGCTGCGGCGAGACGCCTGGACACACTTGTCCCGAGCGATGGAATGTCCGCTCATGCTACGCGTTCCTCAGGCTACCGATGTTTTTCTCGTCGGGTTCGAAAACCATGTTTCCGGTCCTCGCCGCAGCGAAAGCTGTGCGCTGACTACAGGCTCCCCGAGAACTTCTCTGCTACCAGATCCTCGCGCTCCAAATCTGCGGCCGGGCACTCTATGGCTCCGTCTTTGAACTGCCAGGCTTTGGAGTATAGAGGAGGTTATGGTGTAGTACATGGCTAGATTAAAACATATTGCGAGTCGGCCCTCTGGCGCGTGCGCGCGTATCGTCGTCCACGTCAGTGGGCTCTGGCACGCGCCTAAGTCAGTATCGTTACAATATTGTTCTGCTCCGCGCTTCTTTCGTAATATTACAGTGCACAAAACTAATGTTACTGACTGAGCCAGTAGCATATACTTCGTTTCAGCTTCCGTCCGAGCGCAGCCAAAGCTACGTGTGGCCGGCCAGAGCCAATCACACGCCGGCAATAGGTCACGCGATCTCGCCTGGACTTTTGTATCACTCCGCTACGCCGCTGGTCATCCGCGCCGCCCGTGCTCGCCGAGTATTTCGTCTGCTACTGGTGTATCAACGGTATCGTCTGCTACAGGTTTAAAAAGTGCCCTTTAACGTTCTGAAATTTAGTCACAGGCTATGTCAGTACGTAGGCTGGCCGCTGGCGTCTGTGTCCGAGCTTTCCACCTGTTCGGCATTTCGGCATAGTTTGGAGGTGTAAGTACACATTGCAAGGTGCCCGATGACCCGGCCATTGATGTTTCCTTGTATTGTCTGGATATACCGTGGCTCGAGGCGCAGTCCTTTCCCCCAGCTTCTCGGCGTTCAATGTGATCGGCAGGTAAATGGTTGCCCTGATTTCGCCGTGTATCAGTGAATTGTAGTGGCCCGGACACTTTTCTAGTTTACAACGCATCCGTGGTACGATACGGCCGGAGTCTCCTGCCGAATTTGAAAGTAGACATTCATCACGACCTCTCGCGCCTGACGCCCAAACGTGCCTTTGCGAAAGGACGTTTTGAAGCGACCCGTTGAGGAAAGCAGCGAAGCACATGATTCGGCCATTACGGGAACGAAATCACACAAAAAAACCGAGCGCTGCAGCCGTGTTGCCAGAGAATGTGCGTGTTTTCACCAAACCACATGCATTTACATATATTAATAAAACATAAACTTCAGATATTTAATTCGTTTAGTTGCAAATCATTCTCTGCAGTACAAATCTGCAATATTGTGCAATGTTTACGCACAAAACAGTTATTTAAAAAAATATTACTTTGGCGGACTGCTTTGTGGTGCGTAGGAATGCTCTTCTCGAAGTTGCGAACCGTCCCTCAGCCTTTGGCTGCGCTCGGACGGAAGCTGAAACGAAGTATAGCATTCTCTTTACTGACAAAGCCAGGCAGATCGCCACGAGAAGCTGCCGCCGAAATGTAAAAGGTAAGACGGCAGACAACGAATGAGAGGAGTGCCACGTGACTGGCGAAACGCTGTTGCGAGAAGCCGAAACACACTCCTCCCGAGCGATGGAACGTTTGCTCGTGCTCCTCGCGTTCATCGCTCTGAAGCTTCTTTTCTCGTCGGGTTTGAAAACCATGTTTCGGGTCCTCGCCACTGCAAAAGCTGTGCGGTGACGTCCAGGTTCACCGAGAAATGATCTGTGCTACCAGATCCTCGCGCTCCAAATCTGCGACCGGGCACTCTATGGCTCCGTCTTTGAACTGCCAGGCTTTATGAGTATAGAGGAGGTTATGGTGTAGTACATGGCTAGATTAAAAAATATATATATTGTGAGTCGGCCCTCTGGCGTCTGCGCGCGCATCGTCGTCCTCGTCAGTGGGCTCTGGCACCCGCCTTAGTCTGTATTGTTACATTATTGTTCTGCTCCGCGCTCCTTTCGTAATATTACAGTTGACAAAACTAATGCTACTGACCGGGCCAGTAGCATAGCATTCTCTTTACTGACAAAGCCTGGAAGATTGCCACGAGAAGCTGCCGCCGAAATTTAAAAGGTAGAACGGCAGATAACTAATGAGGGGAGTGCCACGTGACGGGCGCAACGCTGCGGCCAGAAGCCGAAACACACTCCTCCCGAGCGATGGAACGTTTGCTCTTGCTCCTCGCGTTCATCATTCAAAGGTCAGTTCAGAGACTTGCGTTTGATTGCGTTTGACTGCGTTGCGTCGAGTACCGAAAGCGAGTCACCGACACATCTGTGCTTCATATGAAGCGTGGAATCCAATTCAAGGAATCATCTTGGCACGCGATATAAGCAGCAGGGATGTCCTGGTTTCTCGCTGCCGCTACCCAGTCAAACGCAGTCAAATGCAACTGTCTGAACCAGGCTTAAAGCTTCTTTTCTCGTCGGGTTTGAAAACCATGTTTCGGGTCCTCGCCACTGCAAAAGCTGTGCGGTGACGTCCAGGTTCACCGAGAAATGATCTGTGCTACCAGATCCTCGCGCTCCAAATCTGCGACTGGGCGCTCTATGTCATCATCTTCGAACTGCCAGGCTTAGTAAGAATAGAGGAGGATATGCCAATAGCCAGTGGCGCACTGGACGTGAGTGTGAAACGTGGCGGGTTCGCTCATATTTTTACCACGTGATATTTATTCTCTAGTCCGCATTAAGAATTTTTGATGTGAGTGTAAGCTTAGAGTATTGTTAGTCTAATTAAGACACATTCTTCCTGAGTAATTCGCCATTCTAGTGAAACTCTCATCGAAGTGAATTTAAACACTGCCCCTGAAATTTTCCGCTCGCGCTGGGGTTTTCACGCTTTTGCATTAACTGTGAGAAAATGATATTGAAGAAAATAGCTCGTGGCTTTCTTCGCCACGTGATGGTGATATTTGAAGAGCCACACTCACCAAACATCATCATCATTCTTGTCATCAGCTTGAGTGTGAAGCTTGGGCACGCAAACACGCAAGGAGCTATGTTTGCTGTGCAGCCATCAAAATAGCGCTCGCAAATTGGTTTGCGTAAATTTATACAGCCTGGACGTTATCTGGCTCAACGGTGAACTGGTCTCTCAGCTGTAGATTAGCAGTTTAGCCATTTCAGTAAAATCGCTAGCCTAGGGACATTAACGTGCCCCACACCGTAGTGATACCCAAGCGCACGCCGGTATGATGCTTATCCAAATGGGAACAGGCAAAGTAGGGGATTGAACCCAGGATCCCTGGGTTCTGCGGTGCTACATAGAGCTCGATATACTAGATGCTCGGTAACACAAGGCGCAACCTTTAACGCGATAGCGTTAAGAAGCTCGTGTCGCAAAAGCTTTGGCGTCGGTGTCGTGCCGCGAACTTCGGGATTAGTTGATAGGGTTATGATGTTACAGCCACAAGACCTGGCGTTGGAATTTCAAGCAACCCCCAACGCTCAAGGGAAACTTGACTTCACCCTTGAAGTGAAACTGATAAATCATGACTTGTACTGAGAATTAAAGGTCGCCGTATGTTTAAAATGTTTTCAATCTACAATGTAACTCATTTGCCCTAAATAAATATTTGAAGAATTTTAGGCGGGATTTGAACCCGCGACCCATCGGTGGCAAGCCAGTCAGGCTATTGACTACGCCACGCATTGAATTTTTTATATTTTTATTCTACGCCACGCAATGAATTTTTTATAAATTTATTCTACGCCACGCAATGCACGCTGGCATGGCTTGAGAACGAGCGGTAGTTTATTTATTTACGCCTGCCGCTATTGAGTTCCAGTATTTAGGGAGAAGCTTAAATGCGCCCTAAAGACGTTTCTGATATCGTCTGTTCTTGGTGATAACTTATCTTACGGGCTCCAAGCATCCACAAAATCTGAAAATTATGCTTGTGCGACGTTTTTTTCTTTACTAGAAATGAGACATAGGTTCTCCCCACGCCCCTTTCCGAGCTCAAAAATCTGAAGCACAGAGCTCAGTGGAGGCGGCGGCGACGTGGCGATGGGCGCGCGTCAGTCAATCGCAAGCCGCCTTTCTTGGAAATGTGCCTTGCAATTGGCTGACGCGCGCCCATCGTCACGCCGCTTGCTCCTCCGCTGCAGTCTGTGCTCTAGTTTTTCCGCTGTGAAAGGGGCGTGGTACAGAATTCGATCGCATTTTTAGAAGAGAAATGGAAATCGCACAAGCATAATTTTTTTGGTTTCTGAGATTATAAGATCCTGTATTTAGAGATATTACCAAGAACAGACGATCTCAGAAACATCTTGAATGCTTGCTTAGTAGTCCTGCAAGTTTTTTGAAGGAGCGCGTTCATTCAAATTTGGAAAACATATATTTTAAAAGCACTTAAGGCACACACCTTGTACAATTAATGCCCAGTAGACCACATACGAAATGCACAACGCCATCCAGTAGGGCGCCGAAAAAATTCTTCGCCTCACCGGTCGGCTTCGGCGGTGGCAAAGGTCAGGGCGCGAAACCGTACCTCTGAAGGCTCCTTCAATCGCACAAGCAGTCGTGCAGAGGAAGCGCTTTAGAAATCCAAGAGCCAGCGCCCTTGCTATTGCCGGAATTCAAAGGCAAATTTCGAGCTGAAGAGTACATCTGCCATGTTGGTTGCGGCAAGAAAATTGAGGCAGGCGTACGTAAGGATAGGCGGTGGACCGTATGCCTAGATTGTTACCGACAACCCTACGAAATTGACAAACAGCAGAGGAATCTTGACGGAACAAAGATGGCAGCGCACAGGTGTTGCCAGACGTTCGAAGAATTTCGCATATGGTCTATTGACTGTGTCGCAGTCAAATTGCGGCAAGCTATACCACTTTAGTTATAATCAAGGCCGGCGTGCGAGAAGCCTTGCCTTAGCAAAGACAGTTTAAAAAAGGCCCAAAGCAAGCGCACAATGTATGTGGCATTTGATTTGTGCCTCAACTTGATAAGGTGCCACAAGCGTTGCACTATCTTATAAAAAAAACGAAAATAGAGACTCTATGTCGCTGCACTGGTTTGACATTTAAGATACTCATGCTGACTAACTGTATAGGAGCAACGCCTTGCCGGTCCTACAATACAATTCGGACGATCGCGCACTCTTTGTGACATTGGCAGTTTCCGAGTTTCAAACTGGACGGTGAGCCTTATGGCGCATGAACATCCCGCACCTGCGGGACGTCAATGGGGTAACAGGGTTGCGCGGCAGCATATCAGCAACGTTGGCTTCACAGCCGCTTGACCTCTCCCGATATGACGGACTGAAAGTTCAATGACAGTCGCCGCTAGCATTCGTGGGAAAGCGCCGAAAGGGGCAGAAGACGGAAATGCTGAACGACGTAGTCAAAGGAACGGGCGTTGTAGAAAGCGTTGAGGTTGGGACTTTGCTCATGCAACTGTGCCTTGATGTGCTCCACGCCAATTACAGCGTTTGCTCTGGCTGAACTTCAAAACATTCTATGCAAATTTTTCAAGGGGCGAACTGATTTTGCACTTCCAGGTGCTGAGGTACACATCGCGACACTGTTAGCACGAACGCGACATCGACGCATTTTCGCATTTAGTTCTAAATAGTATAAGCCAGCCCGAATTATTATGGCTTACATTCGAGAACTGAATTTGCTCATTCCGTAGCAATAACAACTTGGATCACATCCCTTTGGGTCGAAGAGAAAAAACTGAAACAAGCGGCGATCGCTTGTTCGCGCTAAAAGTGTCGCGCTCTGTACCTCCGCGAATTCGGAGTGAGAGGCAAGGTCTCCACGCGGATACTGGGCTTAACTCTACCGGACGGCTGGGAATCCTCTTGGGAAGAGGACGTCACGGCGTATTTGAGGGGAAGCATTCTCATGTTTTGTGTACAAGGTGGAGACGTGAGTTACAATTTAGATGCCGTTCTACAGGTTTGTGGTGAACTTCCACGCATACCTGATGAAACCTCTTAAACTTCTTTCGATGACGAGACCTCCAGCGACCCGCTAGGAGGTCTCGGATGTGTGGGGTGTTATAAAGACCGGCACTGCAGCAGGTCCCAACGGCCAACCCAGAGAATTCAATGTGACTTTTTCGGACGTACTCAAAGACGGCCTAGTAGATGTGTTTAATATTTGTTTATGTACTGGACACGTGCCTGTGATATTTAAACTAGAAAGGATAATCTCGATTCCCAAAGATGAGAGTATTTTTTACAACCGCAAGAGTGGCGGCACATCACATTGCTAAACACCGATTGTAATATAATTACTTTCCTTTTAGGTAATTTACTTCGAAATGCCTTGCCTCTGGTTGTAAGTCCCCTCCTGACATGCAGTGTTCCTGGACGCAGCATTTTTTTCGTCTTCGTAGTTGGCATGTGATTTGTTCGCGAACGCAACATCCTGTGAGATATACGTAGCCTTTGCTTGCCTCGACCAAATGAATGCTTTTGATTAGGCTGAATGTGTTATCTATATGATGTTTTGACAGCCTTTAGTTTTTCCCGATGATTTACTCATATTTTAGAAACCTTTTATAACGAGATGTTCAGCGAGTTTATTGTTAATATTCATCTGACGGCGTGCATTTTAGTTACTAGAGGGGTACGATCGGGCAGCGCCCCTTCCCCCCCGCACTTGTTGGTATCTGCGTGGGTCTACTGTTACAAAAGATTCACAAAACAAAGTATTCGCGGTTTCCTGCTCCTTGGTCTCGACACGATATCCGTAAACGCTAATCCGGAAGACGTGTCGATTAAAGGCTAAAAAGCTGCCACCCTGGCAGCTTTTTAGACTTTAATCGTGTCTTTGCTGGCTACACACCTGTCTTAGAGCCCAACTGTGCCAAGAGAAAGTCCAGCTGCTTCAGTTGGGCAAATTTCCTGATACTTCTCTTAGCGTAATTTTTTTTCTGTACGAGTGCTAAGAGTACTGGGTGTCCTCTTTTCGAAAAAAATGGAGTACCGCCGAGTTCCTCGGAGGAAGTGTTCGAACACCTAAGGCAACAAGTGCAACTGGCCCTTGAGATTGATTTTTTTTTCGGCGACAAAGCATTTTTATTAAAATCGCCCATTCGTGCGAAACTCGTACGTGGCTAAAATTTCGGTTCAATATGGTCAATGACACGTGGAATTACGTCTCTTATGTTTGCGTGTTTTTTTTCGAACCGAAAAAACCGAACATGTCGCCAGGCTTGATCTGCGCCAGCCCCGTGCTACTGGTGGCTTGATCATACCGTGTGTAGAATGTTCTGTAGTTTCTTTCCTTGAAATGAGTGGTGTACCTGCTGAATGATGTGCGGTATCCAGGCAACTCCCTAGCTTTGTACAGGTTGGGGTTCTTACGCCGGTTCCTCGTTCTTCGGGGTCTAGAAAATGTCCGTCCTGCGGCAGAAACTCAATTGCCGTACTACGCCATGGTTGTCACAATGCGACACCGTGCAGCAAATGCGTTGCCCGTCGTCATTGCTCAAGAGGCAGCTGCATCGCAAATGTGTTTAGCCGTTCGCGCGGCTGGCTTGTCTCTCAACAACAGGCTCAGAGTTACCGGGTGTCCTGGTAGGATATGCTGAATTGGGACGTACTATTGCAAGCGGCCCATATTGGCTGGAATAAAGTGTGGAACGTTCTACCCACCTGAGAGAGTAATCAAGTTGGGTAGTCACCGCGACTGACGAAAAGTTGAAAGATGTCCATATTTGTGTAATATCGTATTTGCGAATTTCGATTTTCTTTCATTAAATATTAAGGTAAAAAAGTATGTCCAATTTGTTTTTTTTTTTTTAATTCAAAATCGAAAAGTTTCAAACTTTTATTTCTTTTTTGAGAAAAAAAGGCCGAAAACTTTGAACGTTTCTAGTGTATGGCGAAGTCTTCGAATCTCATGGTCGGAAATCAATTCCGCAGTATAAAATAAAGTTTACGCGATTAATTTAAAAAAGAATTACATCTGCGACGAAGCTTTTTTTAAAAACATATCATAAGTTTTATGTCGTAAAGCGTCATCAATATTGTGACTCTCTTACCTAAAATACAAGTACTGCTCGTTATTTATTGTAACTGAGAAAATCATTTCTCTTTCTATTTATCTCTTCTCCTTCTTCACTTCTACCTTGTCTTTCTCAATGTGTTCTATTAAATTGACAGCTGAAAGTAAGCGCTGTGTCCTGCCCCCTTCTTCTCTTCTTAGTAATTTGCACTCGTTATTGCACAGCCTAGAAGAGCACCTAACCGCGATGCTAGCAAGAAACGACAAAATATACAGGATCAAACCCTATTTGAAAGACCAGTTCAAACTGGTACCAGATTCAAACTTGGTTATTGCTCCATTTTGACCAGTTTCATAATAGTTCAACTGGTCAAGGTGGTTCGAACTGGTCACTCTGGTTGAACTGATCATACTGGTCGACTGGTCAAGATGGTTGAAGTGGTTATGGTGGTTGAACTGGTCATGGTGGTTGAACTGGTCACACTGGTTGACTTGTCACGCTGGTTGGACAAAAATATTTTTCTTTTTCACGCCACAACTGCGCTTCGGAAATCTTTATTGTACACAAATGTGGACACAATACGCTTGCTACAAGCATCAGCTGAACATACATTGAACGCATACACATACACGGCACATACAAACATCAATACAACAGCACACTAACCCAATTACTACTTCCGAGCTCTGCGTTTCCGTATTTTATACTGGTCGTTTTGAACTTACGGAATTTCTCGGTGACCGCCTAAGCAAAGAAAAATATTCCCAGCATGTTGACCTTTTTCAAGCAATGTCATACTCTGAGAGCATTTTGAACGGCTCAAGGGATGAATCTCTTAGTAAAAAGAAAACGCTCGATCATGCAGTAAATATTTGAAAACCAATTAATAAAAAAAAACTAATTCGCACACCCCTACAAATAAAGTGAGAAAGAGGGATCAATCTGGTAACCAGTTAGACCAGGTAGGCCAATCTGGTGACCAGTTTGGTCAATCTGATTATCAGTTAGACCAGTTCGGCCAATCTGCTGACCAGTTCGGCCGATCTGGTGACCAGTTAGGTCTATATGGTGTTCGAGGCGGGGTTTAAGCCGCACGTCCGGAGGCTTCCTGGCTCGTGACGACGACCATTCCCCGTTGTGAAGAACCCAGGGGTCCAGTGGAGGTGGGAGAATTGGTAACGTAACGAACGGTTAAATTACATGGTTGCGATACAGTCGTCAAATCCGAGAGAACAACGGAGCAGCCTCACGCTCCGCCTTATATAGGGTCCGTTTTCTCCCTCACTCTCCGCCAGGGCAGCAGGTGCGAGTAGCAAACCGCCTCCAAGTGCGTTGCAGCAAAGACCGCCGCGTCGTAGCCAGAAGTGCGTCGTAGCCATGGTTCTCCGCAGTTAGGTCATGCCTCTCTCCCTTTACGGAGCGCACGAACCCACACGCACACACACACGTCCCGTTGACGTCACGGACGCGTTGAGACTCGTTTTGGGCAGGCTCCGACAGGCAGGCGACTGTCCTGAACACGTCGTGACTCGTTTCCGCAGCGTTGAAACTCGGAAGAAGGTTGCCGAAGGTTCCATTCTTAACAGCCCCTCCGGGGCCAGGGAAACCTCGAATGGCCGGTGGTACAATCGCTGGCCTGAAGAGGTGGGCTTGGAGTAGGCCTCGAGAAGACGCTGCAAGCACCAAACAAACTCCCAAACCTCTCACAACGGAGGCATCAGCGGAAACGTCCCCCACAACACCACGCCACACCGCAGTCAAACGCTCGGAATCCACCAGAGGCCCGCCAGACTGGATTACGGATTACCAAAATTTGGTACAATTCCGGGTATCGAGACCCCCTGTCGCCAAAAAAACTCATTTTTCCAACGAGGTCACTAAGAACAAAATACAAAAGACAAAACCCTTCGCAATTTGTGAGGTCCTTTTGGGGTTTCAACGAAGTGCCCCCACTTAGATCCTCATTCCCGTGGATGACGAAGACCTCTGAGATCATCCCTACTATTTTTCGTGATGTCAGAAAAATCTGCTCAACCCATCGGCATTGCCGTTAAATTTGCCTTTCCTTTTTCTTACGCTGAAGTCAGTGATCGATTTTCACGTGATTTCTAGACGTGAAAATGCGGTCCTTATAGCGCCGATAAAACAATCCGCCTTTTTCATGCCCCGTCACATTGGTCCTAGCAGTCTCCTGAGCTGTACCGCGAAACCCTGACACACTAGGGTCGCTCTTCTGCTCGACTGTCAAAGACACTCTGTCTACTCGTAGCAGAGGACCAAAGTTACGTGACGCCGGAGCTACGAGAGATCTTTCACTGAACCCGTCTTCCTCCGCTTTTTTCGCCGGCGCGTGGGGACGGCGTACGCTTTCTAGTGCTACAAGGTCAGGCTGTTCTACAACCTGGTCCCTCTCACCCCGGTTTTCTGCCTTCAACTCTGGGAGTGCTTGCTCCCCGTCAGCTGCCTCTGGCTCTGGATCACTCCTCAACAAAGGGGCGACCTGACGCGATTTGGACCTCGTACACGACTGAACTAGCCCTTCTCCCAGTTGTTGACCCCTTTCGCGCAGCAGAAAATCTGACCGGTTAGAAAACAAATAAGGATACTCCAACGGGACTGTTTGCGAGACAGCCGCCTCGGTTACTAGCTCTCCGAACGGGCCAGTTATCCTTACTGTCGATATACGCAGACAGACACTGTGCTTTTCGAGCAGCTGCTTGATCCAAACTACCTTTCCAGTAAAATCGGATGGCGTTACATACGACGGATGAACAACGTCCATCGTCGCTGCACTGTCCCGAAGCACCCTGCACGGCTTTCCGTTCACCTGGAGCTCGTGAAGATAGGGACGAAGAAGCTTCAGGTCCTTGTCACTACCGTTCACGTACGAGAACACAACCCGCGGTTTCTTACATCTGGCCGCTGTGTGTCCCGGCTCCTGACAGTTGTAGCACAGGAACGGCTTCCTAGCCTCGAACTGCCCTGTTGGGCTTTTCCGCGCCTCGTTTCCGTTCGAGTGTTCTGCGCTCTTTTCTGGGTCCTTTTGTCCTGCTTCGGGCTTCTCGGGCCCGTTTTCTCGCGAGCCGTTTCCCTGTCGGAAGGTCTTGCGCTGATCGCTCCGGCCGGGTTCGCTTTCCTCTCCGCTCAGCTTTCTACGCGTTGCGTACTCTTCGGCTAGCTCAGCGGCCCTTTCGACAGAGTCGACTCCCACCCTATCCTGCACCCAAGAGCTTGACTGACTGCGGAATGCTACGAAAGAACTGTTCGAGGCACACACACTCGACTACCTTGTCTCGGCTTTCGTACACTTCCTCGCTCTTCAACCATTCTATCAGGTTGGTTTTAAGCCCGTACGCGAATTCCGAGTAGCCCTCGCTGCTCTTTTTGGATGCGTTTCTAAACCTTTGAAGGAACGCCTCGGCAGAAAGGCGGTACCGCTTCAAAAGGCCGGACTTCACCTTGTCGTAGTCGTCCGCGTCTCCAGCACTAAGGCGCGCGACAACCTCTGCAGCCTCACAGGGCAACATAGTCAAAAGCCGTTGCGGCCACGTTTCTGGGGCGAAGCTCAACTTCTCACATGTCCTCTCAAAGTTAACTAAGAACAGGCCCACGTCTTCCCCAACTTTAAACGGCTGCATGAGCTTCTTCATTTGATACGACTCGGTCTCACTTGCTCGTACCGGAGCCCCAACTCTACTGTTCTGCGAGTTTAATCGCTGTTGTTCAATTTCGAGCTCCAACCTTTTCAGCGCTCGCTCCTGGTCTCGTTCCTCTCTCGCTGCAGCCCGCTCTCATTCCTCTCTCGCTGCAGCCTGTTCCTCTTTCGCTGCAGCCTGTTCCTCTCTCGCCGCAGCCTGCTCTCGTTCCTCTCTCGCTGCAGCCTGCTCCTGCTCTCGTTCTCGTTCCTCTCTCGCTGCAGCCTGCTCTCGTTCTCGTTCCTCTCTAGCTGCAGCTTCGCTCTTAGCGTTCTGAAGCAGTTCCCACGCAATTTTAATTTCCTCTGCTTCCGCGCTCTCTGAAATCGCTTTACTGATCTCAGATTTCTTCATCTTTTGCTCCACCTCCACACCCAATTCTTCACATAAACAGAGTAAATCTGTTCTCAGTAACCTCATCAGATCCATGATCGCTGCTCTTTAGCTTTGGCTTTGCTATAAAACTTGTCGCGAGGTTGTACAGAAACCTAGCGCACGAGTCAAACACTAAGGATTCCCAGCAGTTCAAAATTAATTACCCATAATCTGAAGCCTGGCGAATCTCAAAGCAAAGTCCAAACGCTCACCCACAGATGTAGCACGATGTCGCATGGTCCGATCCCAACCGCTGCCAACCAGTTGTTCGAGGCGGGGTTTAAGCCGCACGTCCGGAGGCTTCCTGGCTCGTGACGACGACCATTCCCCGATGTGAAGAACCCAGGGGTCCAGTGGAGGTGGGAGAATTGGTAACGTAACGAACGGTTAAATTACATGGTTGCGATACAGTCGTCAAATCCGAGAGAACAACGGAGCAGCCTCACGCTCCGCCTTATATAGGGTCCGTTTTCTCCCTCACTCTCCGCCAGGGCAGCAGGTGCGAGTAGCAAACCGCCTCCAAGTGCGTTGCAGCAAAGACCGCCGCGTCGTAGCCAGAAGTGCGTCGTAGCCATGGTTCTCCGCAGTTAGGTCATGCCTCTCTCCCTTTCCGGAGCGCACGAACCCACACGCACACACACACGTCCCATTGACGTCACGGACGCGTTGAGACTCGTTTTGGGCAGGCTCCGACAGGCGGGCGACTGTCCTGAACACGTCGTGACTCGTTTCCGCAGCGTTGAAACTCGGAAGAAGGTTGCCGAAGGTTCCATTCTTAACAATGGTGACCAGTCAGACCAATCTGGGGACCAGTTAGAAGGCAATCTGGTGACCAGTTAGATTAATATGGTTACCAGTTAAACCAGTCTCGCTACCAGTTGCATCAGTTTGATTTCCTGTTAGACCAGTCTGACCAGTCCAAACACCAGTTTGACCAGTCCAAATACCAGTCTTCCCAGTTAGATTTTCAAACTGGTCTTTCTAATAGGGAAGGCTTCCGGTATGCTTTATTTGTTCTGAGTATTTATTTAAAGTCAAATATGCCACAGATTGAAGAAACACCGTGAAAGACACAGGCAAAGCATTCTAGACAGTTCAAGATTAAGAACCATGGAACCAGTTAAAACTCAGGGACACCCCGGGTGTTAGAAAATGCAGCTAACCAGGATATGAAAGCACATGCATCAGGTGTTCCACATTGACGGTTTCTCACACTTATATGAATGCATGATGTTAGCCAATCTTAAATACAGCTGACTACTGAATCATTATTTAACAATATAGATACTGAAGAAAGGAAGCGCTGATAAAAATATTTTCCGCCGTGCGTCTACTTCAGCTTTCTGTGCGCGCCTTTCTATGACCTGCCGCTTACATCGAGCCAGCCACTTACTCGAGCAAATTGGGGAAGTTACGTTTAGAAACAATTACGGCTATGCACGAACCAGGGCCCAGAGAAGAGCCGCGTGTAGATTTCAAACGTACAGACTAGGGATCAATGGCCATTAATTTTCACCGGAGTGACCGACAAAATTTAAACGGAGGAGCCTCGGCGAGGAATTGCCGGAGATGAATATCCCAGGTATGGGACACGAGTCCCAGGCTCCCGGGCCATCCCAAAGCGAGTCGTTGGTGGCACCAGCTAAAATCGTCTAGGGAAGCTTTCAGCATAAATTTTCACACCACTCCACGGTGTAAACCATTCAGTTTAAGGTTTATTATATCTTTCAGAAACATTTGTTCCGTAGTTCATAGGTCTTCCAACTATATAACGTCGCAAATTCTAAGTTGTAAAACTGTTAATTTTGCAGCGTGATAGGCTTGAAAGTTTGAAAATTGCCAAATTTCGAGTCGCAACAAATGAAGAAAGTTTAGGAATAGTCGAATATTTTAGCTTGATATATTTAAAACTTCCAATATTGTCAAATATGTTTCTGTAGCATTTTCAAAAGGTCCACACGCTAAGAACGTTTCGACCCAGTAGTTTCTACCGTCGAACTTGATGATCGAAAAAATATTCCTGGCATCTCTAACTTCGGCTTCCTTATCTTGGAGGCATTTCTTATGCATCAGAGCTGACTTTCAAAACTGGGAGTGGGGAAAGGAGCGTGGATTGATTGGATAGGTGTCACTGGTAACGCCTACAACGTCTATAAGAAAGGTAGTGCCAACGCTTTCCTTCTCCACTGGCTCGCGTATATTTTACCTTTATCTTTCTTATTTCACACTTGCACGTCGATGCCAGGCCCACCTGCTCCGCTGACTAGCAGGTGGCCCTACTATACCCCTTGCAAGTGGGCTCCTTTCGGTCTTCTGGGCATGGGAAGTGACATTTAAATGTAGGAGCGAAAGCTATGTCTAAACTCCCCGTCTCCACGGATGTTTGAGTAGGGGGGCCGCAAATGTAGCAACCTTACGCCGTCTTTATTGGCAGACGTGCTGAAGCAGCTGTAGCGTCGTCCGTGAGAGAACCTTTAGCTGTGAGCCCTTGGCGTGGTTGCTGGTAAAAAAAAAAAATGTAACGAGCAACTTCTGTTCTGCGTAATCGAGAGGTTCACTACGATCACGCGCTGTTCAAGGGCAGTGCTACCAAGGAAAATAAAAACGTGCTGCTTTTTAAGATGCGCTGGGCGCATCTACGACGATTTGCCACATTTTGGATTTCCGAATCAAGGATAAGATTAAAAGAATGTGGCCTTGACGAATACAGAAGACTAACTGGAGTCCATCTCATTACCAAGTGGTGTGTTGAAAACATTTAGAAAACCGCAAAATCTAGAAGGAAAAAAAAAGGCCAAGGATTAGAAAATACCCCTGTCCGACGTTGCAACTCGAAGGGGCACCAATTGCCACAAGTAGAAGAAAACCAGCCTTAAAATGTACAAATAAGTTGTGTTTGTGGTCCACGTTTTATTCAATAAGAGTGTGCTTGGTCATATGTCTTTGTGAATGTTTGCTTGGGGAGATGGGGAAACTAATTCCCAGGGATTTTGTATCAAAGTGCTTATAGTAGTAATGCTCGGTTGGACCCCTCCGTTTCCAAAAAGTTTTACTGTCTACGATACCTGTGTTACTGAACTCGCAATGGGAAAGCTCTCTGTTGAAAACTCCGTGACTGTGATTGTGGAGCACGATATAACTCAGATAAAGCCGGATCTGGGAGCGAGGCTCACGTAAGTACTACACGTCAAGCATATTTTACGGAAGTATCGTGATTAGTGTGCACGTATTGCAGTCGTGTTTAATTATTATGGACAGTTCCTTGCCAGAAAATAATTATCTTTCGGTCTGTCGGTCGTTATAGCGAATGAGGGTCAGAACCCTGAATAATAAACGACTGTTGCCACGAAAAATATTGTTTATCCAGCAAAATACATTCTAAAGTTTGGGTCTGCTAGGACACGTTGAACTCAACTGCCCTCAAAGTGTCGACGGCGGTATCCTGCCTTGGCCTATATGAACACTGAGAAGCTTGTCAAAATGAGCCGTTGAGCTCGTTGATTTTGCATATTTACAATGCAGTGCAAATACTGCACAGGAAGGAGACAAATATAGGAAAGAACGCTACTCACAGCTCATATTTCACTTTCCTATCTCTGTCTCCTTCCTGTGTTGTCTTTGCTCTACAGTGTAAAGGAAGCACATGATTAGCGCATGTTCTTCTGGTTTCCTATAAACCTCCATATATAAAAAGGGTGGAAAAGGAAAGAGACTCATTGGACTTGGTAGACCAGAAAAAGAGAAGCACGTTTGTTGCCCAGGTCTCCTCATTTGTAAGTTAGCCCCAAAAAATATATATATATATATTTGGGTGCACTTCGTAACCTGATAACTTTACTGATATTTTTTTATTCGGGTGAGGACATCTTTTTTCGGAGTGACAAGATAAATTGCATCTCACTGCACAGTTCGTTTTCACACAATCTGTTCATAGTTCAAGTTTAAAACAATAGGTTTTTATACTGTATGTTGACTACGAATCCCCAAATGTGTTAAATATTAAATAAGCAGGACTGTATGACCAAGCAGTGGTGTTTTCTTTTTGCACAGCCGACCTGATGACATAAAAAACAATTACAGGCATCGGAAATATTGTTTTATTGACAGCCTACTAATAATATTATACCATTGTCCATTCCTACGTCCAAATCGGTCATCAAAAGACTTTCTCGACATCCCATGTCGCACAGCTTTCTTAGGTGCTCCTCAGAAGTGCAGATATGCATATATCGGGGATCCACCTTTCCAATCCACCATAAATACAAAAGCGCAATGATCTTTAACCAACTAGCCCAACAGTTAATTTTAATTTCCTATCCACTCGTTGACAGCCATTGCTTGCCTCGTCAAAATGTAGGTGCACCTGTAGCCCATCCGCGCGGGTTTCTTTTTGTACAGGGTACGTAAGTAGCAATGACATTGCCACAGCTGTTGCTCCCGCAGATATTCAGTGTGTCGAAAGCTGCAGCCCTTTGTTGTTCAGCTTTATAATTAGCCTTCAAAGCTTTGCGTGAATATTAATAAAACAGTGAAAAATAGTTCAAATTTAAATTGCCTTTGAACCAAAAAAATGCGTTACGAAATGTTTAGCTATAGCCTTATTTTCTGTTGATGAAGAGCACAGCCATACATGAACTGTCCACAAGACTGCCTTTTTTTCAGAATCAAGCAACTTACCTCGATTCCTTCTATCACCGGTACAGGGACGTTATTTTGTATTCGGATTACTAGCCTCTTTCCTGTTAGTTGAGGAATCCTACAGATTCTGATCTACAATATAACTTCAACAAATAACTATTTATTTTCGTTCTACATCCAGTATTAACACCAGACAACACAAAACATGAAATTATAAAAAAGAAAGCGAAAAACACCCTCAAATTCGGGAAATATTACCTTCCAACATGGAACCCTCTTTATAATGCATCCGTTGAGGACCCTTCCTCTCCTCATTCGACTTTATCTAGACGAGCCTAGGAGTTCGGGATCCGTGTTGAGCCTACATCCCGCACTCGCCTGGGGAGTAGCCGGAACAGTTTCGTAGTACACGGCTCTGGTAATGGGCTGAATGCCAAGCTAAAACTATTCCCTTCTTTACCTGTCTGCCATCAAACTTTACCTATGTGCACCAGTGGTCCACGAATGTAAGCTTCGGCCACGCACAGGCTACGGCAAGTGTCGGTCATACTACACCGCTGCCGCCGTTGTTTCTTCAGGTACTGCGGGACACGTCAGGTTGCAGCCATCGGCTATGCACCTTTATAGTCTATTCGTTGACGACCCTTGCTCTTATCGTCATTTATCAATAAGAGCCTATGGCCCTAAACTGCGTGTTGAGTATACCAACATCTCTTGCCAGTGAGAGCTTCCTGTACTGTTTCGTGGTGAAGAGCTCCGGTAATGTGCGGGATGCCAAATTGCAACTATTCACTTTTCTTACCCCATTTGCCATGAACCTTTACCTAGGTGCACCAGTGACCCACAAATCTGAGCTCGCTCAGGCACAGGCAACCGCAAGAGGTAGTGATACCGCTACTGCGGTTGCTTCTTCGGGGTACTTTAGGGCACTACAGGCAGCGGTCAACGGCTATTCACCTTGATAATATATCCGTTAACGGCCCGTGTTCCTCTCATCCGCATTTATCTAGAGGAGCCTATGGCCCTGGCGTTCGTGTTGATTCTACCACCCGCACCTGTCACTGGTGGCTGCCTGCATTGTTTCGTGGTGAAGAGTTCCGGTAATGTGCGGAATGCCAAATTGCAACTATTCACTCTTCTTACCTGTTTACCATGAACCTTTACATAGGTGCACCAGTGACCCACAAATCTGAGCTCGTTCACGCACAGACAACCGCAAGTGATAGTGATACCACTACTGAGGTTGCTTCTTCGGGTACTTTATAGAGAACGACAGGTTGCGGCCAACGGCTATTCACCTTTGTAATCTATTCGTTAATGGCCCGTGCTCCTCTCATCCGCATTTATCTAGACGAGCATATGGCCCTGGGGTTCGTGTTGAGCCCACCATTCGTCAATTACCAATGGAAGTAGCTTCTACAGTTTGATACTTGAAAGTTCAGGTAATGTGCGGAATGTCAAGCTGCAACTATTCACCTCTCTTATCTGTTCACCATCAACCTTTACCTAGGTGCACAAGTGACCCACAAATCTGAGCGCTCTCACACTGAGGCAACCGCAAGTGGTAATGACACAGCTGCGGCCGTTGCTTCTTGGTGTACTTTTGGGTAAGTCAGGGAGCATCCAACGGCCTATGCACCTTTATAATCTATTCGTTTATGACCTTTGTTCTCATCCAAATTGATTTATAGGACCCCTTGGCTTTGTGGTCCGTGTAGAGCCCACCACTCCCATGTGTCACTGGGAGTAGTCTGTTGAGCTTCGTAGTGCACAGCTCAGGTAATTTGTGGAATGTTAAGCTGCAACAATTCAACTGACGTATCTGCTTTCCATCAACCTTCAGCTAGGTGCTCAAGTCGCCCACGATGTGAGTTCGGCTACCATGCTTACTTAGTGTGAAGCTTTTCATATCACAGAGTTAAGAGAGTTAAGGTAAAACATGGCTGTTAAGGTAAAACATGGCTGTGTTAAGAGAGTTAAGGTAAAACATGGTAGAGTAAAGGTAAAACATGGCTGTGAAATATTTCTACACAGGACATAACTAAGAACCAATGATAACCTTCCTTACTAGAAAGCACCCCAAAGACACCATAAGGTGCGAAATGTCCTAAGCTCATTCAGTTTTCAGTTTGAAAAAAATGGTCGTCAGCCATGCTCGGGTCCATTAAATTCCCCGTCTCCTCAACGAGTAAATTCCGTCAAGTGCAACATGTGTAATGCTATCTTTGGGGGATTACTTTTGTACTCGATTTGAGAATAATGTTCCAAGAACACACTTTCCCGTCAACCACTGATTAAGCACCCGGCAAACGTTAAATACTGCTGCAAAACAATATTGTCTTGCTACGTCCGACGGCGGAAAATCAGGAAGGGTGCATAACAGAATGGTATAGTGCGCCAGCCAAAGCCCGAAATTTTAAAACAGCTGTTCTTACGTCGAGGAATGGTTTCTCCTCTCAGGCTTTACCTCTTTTAACCGACGTACTTAGGGAAGTGGATGAGAAGAATGAGCACCTGGGTTATTTCAATGGGCTTACGTATTTGCAGAGACGGGTCCATGTTATGTGCTTTATCATTTGTCAAGCATTTCATGTAAAGAGTGGGCACTTACTGCAACATGAGCAAAGTTCGAGCATTTACGTACAAAGTTTCTCAGGAAACGAGAAAAAGAAGTATTGTTGCTTTCCTAGTGTTCGCTGCGTCTCGACTTAACGGGGAAGTTGCATAAGTTCCTGAAAAACAAACGAGCTAGAGAAGAATTCTAGAGTAGGTTTAACCTGAGAATCGGATTATCACGTTCGTTTTCCCAGAAGATGTAACAAAACGCGAGAAAACACGAAAACCGACTGACCAGAGCTAAATATCCCACTGGTGGTAGTGCGCGTTAGACACTTCCGGAGTCCGACGGGGCGCACGACAATCAGGCGTTACGTGCTGATGATGGAATTGAATCAGGCAGTAGCCAAAAAAATTCATCGCATCAATCACGTAGCGACACGTCATGGAATGTTACCAGGAGGCGCGTATCCTCCACCACGACTTGGTATGTGCTTGTAAATGCATGAAAGGCTGCGAAGGGTATCTTCAAGCGCCAATTCCCCTGAGCTCAGCAATAACAAGAATGTCACGCTTGCAATAATGTAAAAACCAGCACACTGCTTACAAAAAATGCTATGGTTTGCCTACACTAGGCGGGGATACTGCGTAAACGCAAAACTTAGCTCCGGGTGAAAAAAAAAAAAAAATGCGCATGCGCCGCGCCGACAGCAGTGCCACTTTAGCGACGCCACGTCAGAGGCTTGTTTGAGAGTTGCAGGGTGTCTCTATCGGATGCCCAGCTTCTAGCACGTGCTAGTTGCTGTCCTGTACTGTGCATCTGCGAGCAAGGTCAAAGCTCATAACACGCCATTTTATTGCCTAACAATAATGCTTTGCATAAAAGGCGGGACTACGAAATTACATCCATGCCTTGTTTATCTTGTGAGCAACTATAGTCGAGGGACAACAGCCCCCCCCCAAAAAAAAAAAAAAAATCCAACGAATTTTGTGTAAATTAAGTTTAAAAAATACAAATATATTTATATTTTCTTGTAGTACAGTACAGGGCATAACTATCTGCATGATATGTAGCCTTTGTATCTTTCCAACTGATAATTGTTGCTCCATATGAAAGTCGTACCTGCCAAGTACGTCTGCAAGTCGTTGTCCCCAGAACACAAAAAAAAAAATGTTGTCGTGACTGTTTTTAACGATGTCGGTAATAACGAAAAAGCGGATATAACGAAGCGATCACGATCACTTTAAATAAGTAGCGTGATTACGTTACACGTTACTGTTTTGGAAAGTTACGTGTACGTCACAATGTCACCTAAAAAGTAGCAAGGTTCTGGTGACGATGTAGAAGTTACTTGTTCAAGACCTACGCGACGGTGACACCACGCCGTGTCACATCTCAAATCTACGTTTTCGGCACAAGCCATGCCACGTGATCACAATTTCCGGGCGTCCTGCGTGCGGAGGCTCTTTCGACAAGCCGACACCTTGGACCAGCTTAAATAAATTGTGAACGCTGTCTTCCGAGCCCTCCAAGAAGTCACGAGATGCAAGAAACATAAAAAAACAAACAAGTGCTTTGGGCACCGAACCGGGAACCCTAAAACTGAGGCGAGGCAAGTGAGCACGCCCTTGTGAATGAGATCATTACCAACTTCGTTCAAATGGTTTCCAACCACAACCGGACCGCGAGGCCAAGAGGTGCCGGCGGAAGCAGGGACGGCACCGAGGTAGGGGCTGCCCGTTTTACGGTGTCAGTGCTCGGAGCTCTCGGCGTCCTTCATGCTTATGCCAGAGCCTCTGGGGAATTAGAATCACAAGGTGGGGATGGGGACCGTCCCGACCGAGCAGTGCAGCTGCGTTCAGCTTACTTTTACAAAAACATATAGCGTTTCTTCTTGGGAGAAAGTTCGGGAGGGAACACAGGGGACAATGCCCGGTACAGCTCCCCCCGCTGCTGAAGAAATTGGCTGCGCCATTTTTATTTATTTGTGAATATTGTTCACCCCTAACAGGGGCTGTGACAGGTATGGGATAGACTTCCATATGTAATATTAATGACAAGTTCACATAAATTATGCAATTGAAAAAGCAAACAAAACCGATACCGCCTATTAGGCCAACTATGTGTGTACAAGTAAAGTGGAATTACAACATTGTACACTCATTTGTTCAAAATCCAAATCCAAACATTAAACACCAGTTATCACTTTCTGTGACGAAAACAAGATAAAGCAAAATATTTAACAGGGTATTTTATATAGATTTTAAATAGCATTTGCGAATTTCCGTGGACAGTTTATCCACACAATATTCTGCGGAAGGTTATTCCAGTTACGTAGGGAAAAAGGCATTTCATGTGCATTGATATAAAACTTATGAAGAATTAGTACTTATAACTATTTTTAGTTACTTTAAGTACCGAAGAGTTAGCCTGCCTGGGAACCGTGATTGCGCAAGTGATGAGAGATAATAAAAATTGTATTTCAATCGAGTTGATTTCCCTCTTGCCGAGGGCACTGGTGGATGAATTTGGGTGAACATATTTCTAATCGAATCACGACGCTTATTTCCCGATAAATAAAAAGTTGCCGCCTTCCTTTGAACATTTTGGAGTTGCTCAATTTGTTTATTTGCACAGGCGTGACACATCATGGCTGCGCTTTCTAGAGTGGACCTAATATACGTTTGGAACGGCATCAGTTTCACTTTATAATATATCCCCTTAGATACCAAAGTGTTTTAAAGGTTGAACGGCAAATTTCATGGATGCGTTCGCTTCAACTTTTATCGTTCAAAATGAAGACTCCTAAACATCTAAAACTGTCTACTTCAAGCAATGAAGGCTCGTCGAATAGGTAACTGGAAGAAAACGCATATTTAGTTATACTGATTATTTAGGCCAAAACTGCCTTTTGTGTATTAATTTTAATTTTTCAGTTCACGCACTAGTCGTAAATAAACCTGAAAGATACGCTTAACCTACATTTCTCAACATCGGTTTCTATTCTTGTGCATATCAGTAAATCGTCCACGACTATCCGTGTTGTAAAATAAGGATTGACCAGAAAAGCAACGTGATTAATACATATTATAAATAAAGCTGGCTACCGAACCTGACTCAAAATTAACTGTTGGGATGGTTGTTTATACACTCTTAAAAATCAAAAACACAACTAGCAAGGAGAAGAAGAGGGGACAGGACAGAGCCCTTGCTCCCACTGGGTGTTTAATGCGTTCCTCGAGGAAGACAAAAATAAATAAGACAGCTGAATGTAGAAAGAGGAGGAAAATTAATGTTATGAAATATAGAGAAAGAGCAATATAATTTTAAGAAGTATAATCAAAAGCAACTCAGATCAATGATGAATTTGGAAAACATTAAATCGACCCGGGTTAAGAAAAAAGGTTGAGGTATCCCATCACTTTCTCTGACAACGCAATTGATGGTGTGCTTATGCAACATTCCCCTTGATACAAGATGGTCTTTGCCTCATAAAGTTTTCTGGATCTTTTGTTATGGCAGCGCTTGAGGATTTTAGTCTTTTTGAATATAGGTTTTCTGTGGCAGTCCCGGACGTGTATGGCGAGGCACCATGATGGTGATGATTTTAGAAAAAGGTGATGTTCTCAAAGTCTTACCTTCACACAGCGGCCATATTGTCCTACGTACACGTTAATAATAATGATAATAATAATCTTTATTTATATGCGTCTAAAAACAACCCGGAGGTCTTCACTTTGGCGCACAAGTCAAAGCTAAAATCGAACAAAAACAAAGTAACACAATAAAAGCAAAGTAAAGCACAAGTCAAAGGTATGTTGGAAACACTTTCAATTGCTTGCGGTAAACAGATATACCAATGAATATATCAATATTTGTATCATTAAGGCGATTATATAACGATTGTATATGTGACAGGGGCGAGGATCTACACATGGTATTGACGACTTTCCCACAAGTGAACGGAATTTCATAAAGTACGTTATCGTGTCAGATGACGTACAGAGCGCGACACTGTTAGCGCGAACAAGCAATCGCCGGTTTTTTTCAGTTTTTCTTTTTGAAACCACGGGATGTCATCCAAATTATTATTGCTACGGTAAGAGCTCATTTAGTTCTGTAATGTAAGCGATAAAATTACGTGCTCGCTAATACTATTTAGAAGTAAAATGAGAAAATGTGCCGATGTCGTATTCGCGCAAACAGTGTCGCGATGTGTACCTATGGGTATTATCGACGGTGCATTTTTAATTTTTAGAGATAACAAATTGGTCTTGCGACACTTTTTTTTTATTTGTTCGGTGCTGATAATGCCAGCGGTACTTCGTATTTTGAGGCTTTTATTTTCAAGTTGTAAGATATGTTTGAACACAAGGCATCACAGCCGGCTGTTTTTCTTCTTGAAATTCAGTTTTCTTCCTGCACTGGGGGTTGTCAGGCATTCGGATACTTCTAACAATTATAAATTAGTTTATCAGGAATCCTGGAATCTTTGCACTTGTGCTTCGAAACTACACTTGGTCGTGTGTTTACAAGACTTCTGCAGGGCCGCTTTGAAGCAACTTTGCAGTATTCCTCTTTTGTTTATCGTTGAATGGGCAGAATCAAACGGTAGGAGTCCTTTTTGGTCCGTGGTGAGTAGGTCCAACACGTGCGTGGGTCTTGAAAGGAGAGCAGAAGATCCAAACATTGAAGGTTGCAATTAAGTTGGTAACTCATGCGTGAACGTATGTCCTTGAGCTTGTGTCATGAAAGTGCTACTTATGATGTTTAATGTAGTAAAATCGCGTTGGTCAGGTCGGATGCAAAATAAAACGAGATAGTCATCAACGTATCTAAAGATATGTGTTATCAGGATTGTGGGAAGTTTTTGGGATATGCCCCTGCCACATTGCGATAGGAAAATATCGCATAAAACAGGTGCTGCACAGGAGCCAATTCGAAGCTCTCTTTGTTGGATGTAAGTATTGCTGTTGAAACACCAAAGGTAGATGTAAGGTAGAACCTGAGGAGTTCCATGAAAGATTTGGATGGTATACAGCATTGATTTTGAAAGACACTAATCCATTAGCCTCTACGCAGTCGCTGATTGTTTCAAACACTCTTACGTGAGAGACCGAGTAGAACAAGCCATTCACGTAACGGAAAACTCCAAAGTTTAATGTCGAGGCACTTGATTTTAGGTAGTCTATCAATAACTCTGAATTTGGAATTAGGAAAGGGTCATTCAAGTGAAGGTTGTTTCATGTGGCGCAAACGTAAGTTAGACATTGCTCCCTGCCAAGATCGTCATTCAGTTATTCATACACGAAAAAGACAAACCTCTGTGCGTTTTGGCGGTGACAAATATTTCTCGTTGGTCACTTTTAGCAGTACTTATTTGTTTCCTCAATTGGGTTAGATCTGGCCTGTCTGAAGTGCTTTTGTCCTCATTTTTTTTTCATTAAACTTCTCCGAACATTTAAAACGTATCCTCTATGGCGATCTGGGCTTTATCAAGGTACATATTGAAAGAAAACAGCGCACAGATACAAAAAGGAAGAGACAAACCAGACAGGACAGAGCGCTTACTCGCAACTAAATCTTCTTTACTGAGCGAAAAAGATAAAGACAAAGGGAAAGAAAAAGATACCAAAAAATAAAGAAAAAGAAGAAGAAAAACCCACATTATTATACGCAATCGCACGCGCACCTTTCACCCATGGTAGCTGACTACGGCACGCGCTGGACCCTCATTGTCAACTTCAGGAATTCCAGCTCCTTGCCTGACAACGCCACTGATACTGCGCTGATACACTTTTTTCCTCTGCTCTGGATGTGGAAGGCCTCCAGCACCTCGCGTGTCACTTTGTCCCTGTGTCGTCCCAAGATGGTGGTGGCACTAAAAAGCGGCTCGCACAGGCACTCTTTGCAGTGAACCGATAGGTGTCCTCCTACTGTCATTCCGAGGGAGTAGCTGTGTTCGCGGAACCTTTCATTCAGGCACTGTCCCGTTTGTCCCACGTAGGTGCGGCCGCACAAGAGGGGGATACTGTAGACCACTCCCGTGACACATGGGACGAACGGCCTGACGTGCTTCTTACTACACTTGTTCCTTGCGATTCCCTCTGCCTTCACCTGAACTCTGGGGCAGATCTGGCTCATTTTTTGTGGTGCGGAGAAAACCACTTGGATTTCATATCGGTATTAAAAAATGTTGGAAACCGATATGGAATCCCAGTGGTTTTCTCCGCACCACAAAAAATGAGCCAGATCTGCCCCAGAGTTCAGGCGAAGGCAGAGGGAATCGCAAGGAAGAAGTGTAGTAAGAAGCACGTCAGGCCGTACGTCCCATGTGTCACGGGAGTAGTCTACAGTATCCCCCTCTCGTGCGGCCGCACCTACGGGGGACAAACGGGACAGTGCCTGAATGAAAGGTTCCGCGAACACAGGTACTCCCTCGGAGCGACAGTAGGAGGACACCTATCGGTTCACTGCAAAGAGTGCCTGTGCGAGCCGTTTTTTAGTGCCACCACCATCTTGGGACGACACAGGGACAAAGTGACACGCGAGGTGCTGGAGGCCTTCCACATCCAAAGTAGCGGAAAAAAGTGTATCAGCGCAGCATCAGTGGCGTTGTCAGGCAAGGAGCTGGAATCCCTGAAGTTGACAATGAGGGTCCAGCGCGTGCCGTAGTCAGCTACCATGGGTGAAAGGTGCGCGTGCCATCGCGTAGAATATTGTGGGTTTTCTTCTTCTTTTTCTTTATTTTTTGTACCTTTTTTCTTTCCCTTTGTCTTTCTCTTTTTCGTTCAGTAAAGAAGATTTAGTGGCGAGTCAGCGCTCTGTCCTGTCTGGTTTGTCTCTTTCTTTTTTATCTGTGCGCTGTTTTATTTCAGTATGTACAACAATTACCAACTAGCCCAGCTATCAACCTTATTACAGTTTATTTATCAAGGTAAATCTCTCTGGCCGTCACAAGAAAACTTGTTGGAAATCAGGATATTTAAATTGCTTTCTCGAAAGTGATGAACTATTCGTTTTTCAACTTGAAAAAAATAGTCTCCAAATACGAAGTACCGGTGGCATTATCAGCACCTAACAAACTAAAAATGTATGTCCCAAGATTGATTCGCGAACTGAAATTATTAAACAATGCACAGTCAATCATACAAATACGTACGTCCTCTGCAACTCCAACGATGTGTATTAAATTGCTTTCACGCGTGAAAAAGTGTACGTTGGACAATCTGACCGCTGTTTGATTGTGAGACTTCAAGAACATCACCTTTCTCTTAAATCACCATTCCTCCGGGACTGCCACTGCACACCTATTTTCACACAAACTAAAATCCTCAAGCGCTACCACAACACGATATCCAGAGAACTCTATGAAGCCAAAACCATTTGGTCTCAAGGGGAAGCTTGCATAAGCACACCATCAATGTAGTTGTCAGAGAGACATGGGTTACCTCAACCTTTTTTCATACCTCGGGTCGCTTTAATGTTGTCTAGCTTCATATTTGACCTGGGTTGCTTTTGTTTATACTTCTAAATGTTTTTTATTGCTCTCTCTTTCTCTCTCTCTCTAGCTGTTTCTTTCTATTTTAAAGGAACGACGTTACATTAAAGTTTTAATTCCTTCAGTGCATATGAAATCTATAACATTAATTTTCCTCCTGTTTCTACCTTCACGTGTCCTATTTATTTTTTGCTTTCTTTTGTGAACGCATTAAACATCCAGTTGTGTAAGCGGTCTGTCCTGACCCCTTTTTTTTCATTGCTGTTTGCGCTTTTGATTTTCAGCACAAAACCTTACCCCTGTTTTCAGCTGTTCACCATCTCCGACAGAAAACGCCTTTCTTTTTGTTTCCTGGTGCGATGCTGCCTACGTTCAGAAGGCTGTGTGCGTTAGCATCTACCATCTCGATCCCAATCCGTCTTGCAGCTTATATGCCATGCGCTTTCTTAGAGTATTATGCCGTTAACAATATTACATTGGATGTGATAATTGGAGCCAGTGCCTTTAAGACGAACTCTGAGTAAAATATTTTGTGGGCTTCGAAATAATACAATAAGTACCAATTTCGCAAAGCCTTATTTTACTTTATGACCTGGAGGCTTCAATATTTATATTATTTATTTATCTAAAAATTACTGCCACTCATAAGACCAATGCAGGAGGATAAACCTTAGACTAAAATAAAGCCTTATGCACTTACAATCAAACAGAGTGGCATAGCTTCACACATAACATAACAATTATGTACAAAACCAAACATTCGCACTATTAACAACGTTCGTTGGAGGGAGGCTGTTCCAGGGATCAGTGGATTTAGCAATGACTGTACAAGGTCAAAGATGTACTCTATGTGCCTGGTTCTAGTCACGCAATCTAGGATCTCTTAGATTACGTATTCGTGAATAGTCATAACATATTGAACACGTAGCAAGTTGAAGAATAACTTTATCCGACGCAAAATGTTTTTAGTACTAAGAGAAAGAAAGTTTGCAACGGATTTCAGTTGGGAGCCGAACTTTGTTAATATGAAGCGAATAAAAATTAAGTTGACCGCTTTACTTTGTATGCTTTCGAATTTATTGATGTTGTTTTTTTGTTTGTGCGAATGACCCCCAGACTGGACTTGCATATTTGAGCGGTGGGAATATTAGTGATATATATGCGCTCATTTTAGCTATGAATTACAGAATTCTTTTTTACGTCTGAGTGTCGAATTTATATTTAACGCTTTATTGCATACTTTTGCTACATGTAAACTCTTGTTTAGGTTTAATTTTACAAGGACACATAAAAACACGAATTCCTGTACAATTTTTAAATGCAGTTCCCGTATAGCTAAATAATTTGTTGGCCTATATGGTTAAACATCACGAAAATAGAAAGCACGAAAGACTACAGAAGACAAGCGCTGCCTCTCAACTGATGTTTTTATTCCGAAGTGGACGAAGACAGAGACATAAAAAACCATAATGTGTATGCGAAAAATATTTTGTTTTAGAGAGGAGCGAAAGGATTTGAAGAGATTGAGAATCAGGAAAATGTAAAGTAATGAAAATTAGTAAAAATGATACCCCTCTACTGTAATTGAACTGTGCTGGTATGTATTTCCGCGTTACATTAATATAAATTGTTTTATTTTTGTTGATTCCCGTTCGCCTCATCTCTGCACGAGCTGGTCAATTTATTTAAATGCTAATTAAATTTCTTCCGATCATAGGACTTTTTAAAATATTATTGTATTCTCGGCAAAATGTTTATTTTGTGACTTCAGTTCCAAATCCCCGGCTCATGTTACCTGATGTAGAAAACGAACTGTATTTGCCCTAGGACGGACGCTTGCGGCATTCCTAGCACTACTGACAGGTCGTGTGACGTAACATTATTTAAGTTCACACTCTGCTTTCCGCCAATAATATAAGCTTCAGGTCATGTTAAAATTTGATTATTGTTCAGTATGTACTTAAGTTTATGAATCACCTTTGAATGTGACACGCGGTCGAAGACATTAGCAAAATTCGAAAACGCAACATGGGTTGGCCTCCTCTAAATACATAAACTGAGGTTATAAGTCACCTCAATCAATTGCGTAACAGCAGAGTACCCTCGTCTAAATTCATATACGTAACTTCCTCTGAGGTCATTATACTCAACGTTTTAATTAATCTGTTTGGCAAGGGCGTGTTCAAGAATTTGACAACTAATACTTGCGAGTGAAATTGGACAATAATTTTGTATATTTGTTATTTCTCCTGGCTTTGGTATGGAAATTATGTTTTCAGATTACCAGTATCGTGGAAGGCTTCTACAACACACTATTTTTTCATATATGGCTGCCAGGTAAATAGAGCGCAATTAAGCGCATTTGTTTAAAATATGTTCGACATTTCGTCGGGAACGGGTGCTTTTAACATTCATGTTTAAAAGGAGTATCATTTTCCACCAATGCGTACATCGTCAATACCAGGAAGAGGAGGTTTATGAAGTCATAGTAAGGAATAATTCAGTTATCACGCGTATAAACCGGCTGGAAATAATTGCGAATCAAAGTACACATCTTTATTAGATCGGTGACAATTGTTTAAACAATCAGGTTTGAGATACCCTTTTTAGTGAAAAGTATCTCCAAAACGTTTCAGGGGATGATTTAACAAAATTGTGAAGTGTTACATAACTTATTCTTGTCTTTAGCGTTTCGTATGTCGTTTGTAAGAGGCTGGGACAGCGTTCTTGTTTCTGCGTGCTCTTCGGGAGGCCTTTTGTAAATAGTATATATCTTCGTCGTTTTGTGCAATGTTTCAGTAGTGTAATTGTTTTTGTAATCAATTTATTTTGACGATTTTATTTTGTCTAAGCGGAACAAAGCGCACTATTGCAGTCTGTGTTAGCTTTTTAAAACCAGCCCATGCTTGTTCTATTGTTGTGATGTTTGACACAACAAATCCCTCGAAGTCTGGATAATGTAAAGCCAAAATGTGAAGAACGCTCTCATCATCAGCCCTCGTGAATTGTCTGAATGCTGTATTGGCTGGTGGTCACAAGGTATGAACGTACAATGGGCACTGAAATATTAGCACATTATGGTCTGAGGTGCAATCTTCCAAATTTATAAATATCTCCGTTTAGCTAAATATTTACTGACAAAAACTAATGTAATCATTAATCCTGATTCATTGTACCTTCTGGTATCCTCGTTGACAACTTGTTTGAGGTTACGGTTAAATACTACATCGAGGGAGGGCTATAGACGCTGCAATGTCACCATGACCTTCGAGCATTTCTGTACAATCGATTCAAGGAACATAAAAATCTCAAACACTAATTAGCTAGACATTTTCAGTTTTTTTTATTACTACAAGATAATTATTAAAACTGAGCAAAGTATTCCGTTCCTCCTCCAGGTGGACAATATACGCACAAATATGATTGACTTTCAAGAAATAATTTACAAAATATGCACTCAATGTGTTCAGTCGGTAACATCTGAGTACACTCAACACCCTTCTAAGCCAAGATCGCGATAACCCTCCCCTTGACACCTGATCTTTCCGAAAATCATCAAATTATGGTGTAACAAAATCCCAATCTTTGACCTGATCTGTTAAAAACGTCTCAGTAATACAAACACCATCGGGATCATACTCAAGTGAAAGGGCTTCAAGTTTAACAATTTTACATAAAACACTTCGAGCATTCAGGTTTAATTGCAAGAAACCTGTTAGAACGGCTGCATATTATGGCCTTAATGCTACGGGTGCTTCAGAGCACGAATAGAGGGGAATTCATTACACAAACGGTGACTGTTGGATTCCTCACGCCAAACAAACTCTTGATCATCGATAAATAGTTCGTCGTGCACCAAACGGACCTTAGCAACGGGACTTTGTTCTTCCCGAGCACTTACACAAAGTTTCTTTCCGATATTTTGAGAGCGCTTTGTGAAGTCTTCACTAATTGATATTTCGCTTCCCTTCAGTTTCTCATAGTTATTAAAACATTGCATTGTTTCTCTAAAGTCACATATGGGTTTAAAATTTCTGCTCGAGTTGTGGTCGCCTGCTCATTACCAATTCAATGAAGAATGTCAATATTCTTAGGGCGTAACTTTCATGATGAGAACAAAGTTGTTTTGATTATGGTCAGCAGGTCAGCTACCGCTTTGTTCTTTTTCTCTTTAAAGACCGACCTACAAACTTATTTTCGGCACCCTCCTCTCCACCCTTCCCGTTTCATCCTCTCCCCTTGGTGTCTGGGCGAAGGGAGGACTCTTTTTTTGTTTGCTGCATTTGAGGGCTGGATAAGCCGAGAGGTTATCCCCGCTTATCCAGCCCCAAGATGCAAAAAACAGGAGTTACCACACCGTTTTTGGAGAGGGAGAAAACGGAAGAATCAAGAGGAGGATTATCCTACCTTGCCAAGAAAAAAAAACTGTTTGTCGGTCTGACTTTAGGTCCAGAAAGAAGGTAATTATTTCGCATCGAACGATTTTGAAGGTTGTCGAGCTGTTTGAGCAGGTTCGCAACAGCTGGCTTGAGGTTCCTGACGGCAGTTTGAGCTTCGGTTACGTCGTTAGGTAACGATTCAAGGTGTTGAAGTTTGGCTTGTAGCTTTTGGAGGATTATAAGTGTTATCAATGTCACTTTGGTGCATTGACTCAAGACGATAGATTCTTTTTTTTTGATAGCTAAAATTATTTTCTATTTTCGCTTACCCACTTTTAAAGTAAGCGCTGGTCACGCTTGCATGTCATTCAACACATTATTGTGCTCTTTTTGGCCTTCAAGACACATCTTCAATTTTTCTTCTAGCGTGCAATTTGCACCAGGATTGAGTCCTACATTTCCACCAGGAGTGACGAATTTCACCAATATATGGAAAACATCTTTGGCAATTGTGAGAATCACTTAAGGTCACGGTACCATGATAAGTAATAAACAATCAGTGAAACAGATGAACACTTCTTGCTTAGTTGAAGACATGCAAACACAAGGGGATCAGGCATCGCTTGGCTAAAAGTCCGCTTACAAATTGAATGCAGTCTAGCCCCAGAGAAAATATTGTTGCCTATCACACTGAGATGTTGTAAAGATATGCGGCCCCGAAATTCAACGACTCACAGGATACGTCACGCGATAAATTGAAGGTATGATTGTAATATGTTGACAGGTCAACGTTGATAGGTAAAAGGCGGCGCCCGCGACTCGGATGGAGATGTAAACCAGGTGGCTTCAAATGTGCAAAGAATTGAGCTGCGGCGTGAGGAAGCTTAGTGTGAGCTGACTAGGCGACTTGACCCCCAGTGAAGTTGGTCAGATGTTGAAGGCGTCTTGATATATTTTGAGTGGAGGAGAGAAGCTACTGTGGTACAATCGAAATCTTAAAATCTGCTGCTGAACCAATAGGTTCCGCCTGCAAATTTTTGGCAATCTTGACACATGTTTTATCTATAATAAATTTTTATTAAGGTAGCCTTTGAACAATTTTTTTAACCCCATGGATCTTCAGATGTTATCTTGGCACAAAGAGATGCAAGCCAACGGTTTCGCCAAGAGTAGATCATTGGTTACTTTCCAAGGATTGTTGCCTACGGCATAGCCATTCTCCAATCAAGAAGTTTCCAGCCTGCAAGAGGAGCAGTGTGATGGACACTGTGAAGAGCTCGAACACTGCAAATAATAACACAAGAAAACTCTTTTAAAACAACGGTGTATGTGTAAGGAGTAAAACACTAATAAATACTGGGCGTTACGAAAGGGAATGATATACATGGCGGTGAGGCAGGTTCAAGAGCGCAGAGATATTCTTCGTCATCTACGTCTACTCCATGGCGCTGGCGCGAACATATATAAACTACTGATACACACAACTTCTTTAAATTTTATTTTCGAGCCTAACGTGTTTAACATTTTTTTTCATACAATGCTAGAAATTAAAAAAAGAATATTAACTGAATGACGTCATGTACCTAATGAAAACTGTTTGCGACCTGAATAAACAATTTTAACAGTGTGTTTTTTAATATTGCTGCGTGCATGATCGAGAAGATACGTGTCTCCGTTCATCTAGAACAGCGGTTCTCAAATGGGGGTCCGCGGACTCTTAGGGGTCCACGAAGGCACTCTAGGGGTCCGTGAGGCCCTGCCTCATCAGTGAAGCCCGGCAATAAAAGTTGTCTTTTTTATATCGAGAAGGAATTGTTCTATTTTCGGGCTAGTTTTTTCTTGTGTACTTCAATAAGAGAAGTCTACTTCACACTGGCCCTTAGTTAAATTCATTGATTAAGTCATTATTTCATTTAACTTATACGTTCCCCCTCCCCTCACCACGAAAGGGGTCGTTCATCATCTCCGCCGATCCACAAGGGGTCCGCAAAACACGGATGGTTTAGAACCACTGATCTAGAAGATTCGCGTACACTCTTACCCCGAACATAAAACATAAGGAGGGCAGATTGACCTTGTCTACTCAATGTCGCCCTATACTTCGTTTCAGCTTCGGTCCGAGCGCGGCCGATGTTATCAGCCGAAGGGCCAATCAAACAGCGCAAAAAGCGCAGCGTCATGGCGTGCTCTCTGCGCTTGATAAGACAAGCCGGCGGAGGAGCACGCACAGAGAGACTGCGAATACCGGCTGGTCCTATCAACTGCAGAGAGCACGCCATGACGTTGTGCCTTTTTCGCTGTCTCATTGGCCCTTCGGCTCATAACATTGGCCGCGCTCGGACTGAAGCTGAAACGAACTATAGCTCTTTTTAAAAATTCAAGGTCTAATATTCGAGTTGACGAACATAGTATATAAAGAGCAGAGCGCCGTATTGCCAATTCAATCACAGACGTTCTCTCGCAATAGCCAGCTGTTACGACGCCGTTGACGCTCGCTGCTGCTTTCTCCACGTTTGTTCTTCTTGTTTTCGTTTCTGGCACAAGATCGCCCTCATTTAATTTTTAGTTCATTCCGTTTTCTCCTGCATCTTCGTTTGTCGCTCGTGACATTTTCGGTGCGGGTGCGGGGTACCGCAGTCCATGAAGCGTACTCTTCCACGCAAGCCCAGCCCCCGGCTCAAGACGACCGTCCACGGAGACAACCGAGTCCCGAGGAAGCCGCCGCACTAAGGATCAACCCTCGGAATTCGGACTTCTACCGGAGGAAGAAGTCGACGAAACTAACTATGAGCTCCCGGGGACTGCATACTGAGACTCCCACCGCCGCTTCCCTTGTCGTTTACCTGCTCGTCGCCCCGCGCACGCCAACGCCATTCCACGGCAAGATATACGAGGACGCCGAGGAGTGGAGTCAACACTACGAGTGCGTGGCAGGCCAAAACGGATGGACAGCCAAGCAGTACTTGCAGAACCTCGACTTTTCGCTGGTGGGTACTGCGAGGCACTGGTTCGAATACCACGAGGCTTCGCTCACGTCGGGAAACATCTGCGTGGCCAAGTTCAAGCGGTCCTTTACGAACCAAATTCAACGGCAGAGGGCGCAGGATTTGCTTCAAACATGAATTCAGGACCGCAACGCAAGCGTATCCAGTTTCGTTGAAGATGTGCTACGCCTAAGTGCACGCGACGACCCGCAAGCCAGCGACGAGAAAAAGTTGCGCTTTCTCAAGAGAGTCGTGAAAAGCGACATCTTCGGCGGCTTTCTCCGCAACCCTCCGACGACAGTCAACGGGTTTGTTGCCGAAGCAACAAACATAGAGGGGGCAATAGCGGCCCGAGATCACTAGTATCATCGGCTCAACGACGTTGCAACTCTGGCATTGCTCTGTTCCAAGCTCAGCATCACGGCCCACGAGCTTCGCGAGATGTTCGCGAAAAAATCAAAAAGCTGCTGAATACTGCCGACTCCCCAGCATCGCTGTCCATCGCCGAAGTCGTGCGAGAAGAGTTTCAGAGAGCCATCGAACGACGGGCTTCTGTCAACCCGGCCTCGTCTGAGCAACCGGCTCAGAGCTACATCACCATGGCCGGATGTCCACCGCCAGCAATTCTTGAGTAGAGCGCACCGCGCCCCGCCTCAGAAGCCCTTACGCCGCATTACGCTTTGCTCGCTGAAGAAAAAGCTCCGTACGTCCATGCCAAAACCTCGGCGCCGAGGAACACGCAGGTGTGGCGCGCGGCTGAGCAACGCCTGTTCTGGAACCACTGCGGTAAAACCGACCACATGAACGGGCGCTGCGCCTACCGGCAGCTCGGGCTTCGCGGGTTGGCACCGAACGCCCCCCGCCTGAGGAATAAAGAACGACCGCACGAAATCAAAGAGTAACAACATCGCTCGCCGTCACAAGCACCCGCTTCCCACCAGAGATCCCGCTCGTCGGCGCCACAACGTCCGGCGTCACATCCTCCTAGTTCCCGCCGAGACAGCTTGTCTGTTTTAATGATTTAAAAAGCGCAAAGGACAGACACGGACATGGAGTAGACAGGACAGCGCTATACTCACAACTGGGGTTTAATAGAAAAATAAGAAGAGAAGAAAGAAGCGAAATAAATTCCACGGAACATAAAAAGGACGGAAATAAATGAAAGAAATAAAGAAGTATGAGAATCATAGCAACTGCAGTTATCTCCAAATTCATCCTTCAAAGTCATGTGGCAATAATGTTGTAATTATTTTTAATGTCTTTATTATTATAGTTATTTTTTAATTTTTATCTATTCTTTTTTTATATTAATTTATAACTACAATTGCTATGATTCACATACTTCTTTATTTTTTCATTTATTTTCGTCCTCTTTATCTTCCGTAGAATTTATTTCGCTTCTTTCTTCTCTTCTTTATTTTTCTATTAAAACCCCAGTTGTGAGTGTTAGCGGCGAGATGTTTTGGTGGCGCCCTCCTATGGTTCCCCCTTGTGACGTCATTACCTTGCAAACAACAAGTTCGATGGTGTTTGTAAATAGCATGGTGGAAGCTTGAAATCATTGCGCTCTAAAAGCAACACTGCCAATACCGTCAAAATTGAAGTTCTTTCATTCCTCTTATTTCCGTCGATGATAAATCCTTTTCTGACGTCATAGTCAGCGTTCGGCCAATCGTGGAAGGCCGACCACAGCGACGCTTTCGGTCGCGCACGTCGCCAATAGCGCTGTCCTGTCTACTTCATGTCCGTGTCTGTCCTTTGCGCTTTTTAAATCATTATGTTAAACCAACTAGCCCACCTTAATATTTTTGTTTGTTTTACTTCCTCGGGAAAGCTGAGCGCGGCAATCGTGGAATTGGGGTTGACAAAGACGACCGTCGGAAAGATCCTACAGGAACGTCGGAGGGCCCACACTCTAGCGACGACAAGCATCGGAACGATGATTCTGGAATGGTGTCCAAAAACGTCAACCTTGTCATTGCCGGGCACGATGCTGTGGCACTTGTGGACACCGGAGCAGATTACTTCGTGTTGAGTGGGAAGCTCTCTCGCTGCCTTCGGAAAGTCCTAATGCCCTGGAACGGCCCGCAAATACTCACCGCTCAAAGACACCTCCTCATGCTTGTTGGAAGGTGAATTGCTCTCGTCGACATTCACGAGGAGATGTCCCAATCAAGTTCGTTGTCTTTCAGGCGTGTGCGAGAGACGTCATTTTTTTCATGAACTTTCTGTGTGAATATTGTCACGCGCGTTGCCGACCAAGCATTCTCGTGGCCGAATGGGTATCGTCCCCTCTCTCATGCGCAAAAGGATCAAGGTTCGATGAATGGGAACGGACGCGCCTTTTTGTTGTTTTTGTAAATGTTGATCTCTGGTAAATTCGAGAAGCCGGTTGCTTATTCTAGGTTAGAATGTTCTATACGCCGAACCTTCTACGATGATTTTTCCAAGAGCCCACGCACGTAAATTGGGGGGGTCCACGTGGCGAGCCGGAAGCCGTCTCGCCCCAGCGTTCGATCCTGCTGTTTTGTCGCCATCGACGCTTGCGACACAAGTCTTTTTCTATTTTCTTTTGGATACAAGTTCGCCTCAATAAATACTTAGTTTGCTTCAGTTTTCGTCATCTGATCCATTGTCATTTTTGAAATTTTGGTTGAGGTGCTGGGGAACGCAACCCATGAAACATGCCCCTGCGAGGCCCCGCAGCGCAAGCCAAATCCCCCGCCCAAAAGGACCATCCGTAGAAACTACCAAGTCCCGAGGAAGCCGCCGCAATCAAGGCCAACCCCTGGAATCCGGAGTTTCGCCACCAAAGAACAAGCAGCCAACGAGTCCGACCATACACAACCAGTTGCCGCAGACCCCCCCTCTATTGAAAAGAACCATTTGGCGCCAATATGAAAGTAAACGGGTTTATACCTGCAACAGTTTACCCATACCGGTCACCAGTTTGTCAAAGGGGTCGCCCGTATAGCTCAAAGGGGTCACCCGTATGGCCCATAACGGTCACCTATTTGGGCAAACAGGTCACTCCTTCGGTAAACGGGTGACTTGTCTGGGCCAATGGTTTTGGCAAAATTGTCCCACGTTTGCTCAAACCGGTGACTATGTTGCACAAACGGGTGACAGGTGACCGGCTAACGGGTGACCGGTGACCGGCAAACTGTACCGGTTTAACCAAAGGGCTCTCGAGAGGACGTTTGATACTGAACTTGCAGATCGGCGGTATGACCACGCCTGTCTCAGCCGTGATAGCCTATGTTTCCCGAAGGCCAGGAACGCCAGTTCATCGATTTCAAATCGTCCGCGTAATGCAAGTATTAATATTGATATTTTAATTGCGTTGATGTTCGCTTACACTGCAGCTGCAATGAGAGAGTTGTTTTTTTCACGTAAACGCGCGACGTTGGCGAGCCGATATTTTTGACAGACATTTACAACTTTGCGTTCTTTGTTGCCTCAATTTACTTATTCAGCCCAAATCTCTCTCGCAGAAGACGCGACCTCGTCAAAGAATATGCTTCTAGACTCCATTTTACCCCAATTCAAGACGCAGCCGAAGTAACGTGGGAACACTTGGCTGCAAGAACATCGAGCATTGCGAGAGCACTCCCGTCGTTGCAGAAGTCATACTGCGAGCTCGCGTTGACTGCTTTTTTCGCTCGAGCGCAGGCCGAGATTCTGGCCGGCGCCATTTCTAGCGTTCGAGCGTGCTGAAATACGCTCGATTCGCCTGCCTTTCCGAGGCAGCAAACACGTCTCGCTGGAATGCCTGAGGAGAGGGTGAGGGGCTGTCCAAGCGTCCTGCGCCTTGAGCGCGCCTTCTCCCTCCTTTTTGGCCACCTCTGTCTTGTGACCCGAGGAAGAGAAGGGCCCAAGCCGCGCACGAGCTACACGCTGATAAGCATAGCCTCCGAGATCCGGAAGCGCGCGCGCTGGCAGCCGCTTTTTTGTCTGCTTGTTGTTCGTTCCTTTTCAAACTTCGTTCGTCCTCCCTGATCTGTCGCCTTACCCTGCGGTCTTATTAGGATGTCTCTCAACGACGTATTGGATGTGCACCAAAGCTATTAGTGTTCGAAAAGTCCTATGCGTATGTCGGCAAGAAGTGATTCCCCTTAGATGTCTGGAATTCTTCCGGTTTGGTTGGGTTGGGCAAATGACAGCTTGTGCGCCGCATCGTGTTGAAACTTCAAGGAGCCTTCCTTCTCGTTTTTGGATTTGTGTGGTTGTCCTCCTTCGACCGTGTCAACATATATCTAGGATTACATCTTTCAAGTCCGCTATCATTATGGTAAGTGCACTGCAATCTACGTCTTGGCAACAATTGGCAGTTCTTCTACGCGTACACTTTACAGATTATCTATAGAATTATAGAGCGCCTATTTTCGCGGCAGCCGGGAAAATAATTTCCCCGGAGGTCTATCATTATATTCTAGAATTACCCCGGTTCTCGCTTGCTTTGCAATCGTCTGTGTTCTATAAAAAAGTGGAGTGCCTCATCACATTTCATAAATCGCTTGCGCGTTTTTACTTGTCTACGAAATAGCTTGTAATAAACTTCTAGGAGAATTGAAAACAATATTTTGTGTGTTTTCCTACCCATTTACAAGTACCTGCGCGAGCACACCTTCTCTACTTGTTTCATTCCATGTTATAAATAGGTTTATGAGTTTTGGAACGTCTTAAAATGAAAGCCGTTTACAACTCCCTGTAACGCCGAATTAGAGCGCAGCTCTTGAGGAGGAGGAGGGGAAGGTACGTAGAGGGGGCAATGCCCCTCCTGATCTCCTGCCCTCCCGCATTTAGGGGAAAATTTTCCGCTAGATTTATCGGAGAAAATTTTCCGCTAGATTTAGCGTTGCAAATTTTCCGCTAGATTTAGTGTGAAAAATTATCCGCTAGATTTAGCGGGGAAAATTTTCCGCTAGATTTAGCTGGGAAAAGTTTCCGCTAGATTTGGCCGGAAACATTTTCGGCTAGATTTACCGGGAAAAATTTCCCGCTAAATTTGGTGGGGAATTTTTTTTCGCTAAATTTAGCCGGCAATCTTTTCCGCTAAATTTAGCGGGGAAACTTTTCCGCTAGATTTAGCGGGTAAACTTTTCCGCTAGAGTTAGCGGTGAAAATTTTCCGCTAGATTTAGCGGGGAAAATATTCCGCTAGATTTAGCGGGTAAAATTTTCCGCTAAATTTAACGAGAAAAATTTTCCGCTAGAGTTAGCGGGGAACTTTTCCGCTAAATTTAGCGGGACCAATTTTCCGCTAGATTTAGCGGGGAAATTTTTCGCTAAATTTAGCGGGGAAAACTTTCCGCTAGATTTAGCGGAGGAAATTTTTCACGCTAAAGTTAGCGGGGAAATTTTTACGCTAAATTTAACGGGGAAATTTTTCCTCTAAGTTTAGCGGGGAAATTTACCCATGATGCACCGCGCTGTTATGCCGACGCCGACGCCGCTCAAGCCGGAAACGGGCGCCTAAGAGCTGCGCTCTAAAAGTTTATGATAACCAACCTTCCAGACGATACCCATTTAGGGCTAGCGAATAATTTGCCGGACTAATCGAATTGCGCGTTAAAATGTGTGGTCACGTGGCAGGTCGAACTGGCACCCGCATCAAACGGGCACCGTATCAAACGGTCGTCCGCATCAAAAGGGTATCGTTTCAAACGGGTACCGTTTCAAACAGGTACTCGTATACCATACTCACGTTCGAGACGAACGGATCGACAAGTTTGCCACCCGTTTAAATTTCAAAAGTTTTTTTTTAGTAGGGCCGGCCGACGCCTCCATTGTATACCTGCCGGTCGCACCACGGACTCCGACGCCTTCCTACGGTGACGTCCACGAGGACATCGAGGATTGACTAAAACGCTATGAACGTGTAACCCGCTACAACAGATGGACGACTGAGCAGTGTCTTCACAACCTCTACTTCTCGCTTGATAGCACTGCGAGGCGCTGTTTTGAAAACCACGAAGCCTCCTTCACTGCATGGGAGTCCTGCGCCGCCGAATGAAAGCTTTCCTTCTCCAAATAAGAATTCACGGCCCCAATGAAAACGAGACCGCCTGCGTTAAAGATGTAATGCGCCTAAGTGACCGAGCCGAGTCGGTGGCAGCCGAGCAGAAGAAACTTCGGGTCCTCATGCGTGGCGTGAAGGGTGGAATTTTTGAAGGCCTCGTTTGCGATCCCCCGACAACCGTAGACGGTTTTTTGACTGAAGCCACCAACATCGAGCGCGCGCTGTCGACCCGAGCAAGACATTAGCATCGACTCGCCGGCGTGCCTACTCTCTAACCGTCGCATCTACCCGACTAGAGCTGAACAGCGCCGGTGTCGACGGCTTGCGAAAAATGGTCCACGAAATCGTCCGGAAAGAGCTCCACGAGATCCCACCTGCTGCAGATCGCCCATCCCCACTGTCATTAGTCGCCCATGTCGTCCGAGAGAAGTTCACCGAGCCTTCCAGGCCGAGGCTACTGTCGCCACAGCAGGACAGAAGGAGCCTGCTCTAAGCTACGCCGCAATTGTCCTACGAGCACCACCAGCACCGCGTTCGAACAGCCCCCCCCCCCCGACGTGAACCTCCAGCGCCGCAGTATCCCCGATGCCAGGACGATCAGGCGCTCGTTCGCCAAGAACAAGCAGTGACAAGGAAGACCGTCGTGTGAAGAACGGCCGAGAGGCGACCACTCTGCTGTCAACCCGAGCAAGCCATTACCATCGACCGTGGTGAGGCTGACCACGTCTATCGGAGGTGCCCGTACAGCTAAATGGGCCTATGAGGGTCTGCGCCGAACGATCCTTGCCTAAGGTACGGCGAACGCCCTCGCGACATCAAGGAATACCTACGTCGCCTTCCGTCACCAACGCCGACAGCACCACGAGGTTTCCGTTCTCCGTCCCCAGAAGTTCCGCCTCGCCTTTCCGTTGGTCGCGCCGTGACAGCCTGTCTGCCCTGTCCCGCCGGAAAAGCTAAGTGCGGCAACGCGTGTAGGTGGTGATGCCGAAGACGGCCGAAGTAAAGAGCCTCCGAAAACACCGGTGCGCTCAAACTCTCCCAACGCCAAGCATCGCAACGCTGCTGCAACGGTGTCTAACAACCTAAATGGTGTTATCAACGGCTACGACGCATCGGCACCCGTGTACTACCGGAGCAGACTGCTCAGTCTTGAGTTGGATGCTCTCTAGCCACCTGCAAAAAACTACGACGCCCTGGAATGGTCCACAAATTCGAACCGCCGGAGGACACCTTATTCCGCCCGTCGAAAGCTGCACTGCCCGAGTCGCGATTCACGACGAGACCTGCCCTGTGAAATTCGTTGCTCTACAAGACTGTGCCAGGGACGTCATTCTCAGCATGAACTTTCTTTGTGAATACGGCGGCGTCATCGACCTTGGAGAGGATACATTGACACTGCGGACACCTGTTCCGCTCTTAGTGGAACCCCAAACAACGTCAGAAGCCGTGCGAGTCACTGCCAACCACGTGAATTTCCCGCCGGGATCAAGTGTTGTTGTACCCGTCATGAACGATACAGCTGGCTACGCCGAAGTTATTTAGGAATGCAACGTTCAATTGCTCCTGTGGTAGAGGAAGAGGCGTCACAAGGGGGTTACTGAACTTCAGAATAGACGCACCATGGTTCTCATGACGAACTGCCGACAAGAAGCACAACACCTCACGAAAGACGCCACTGTGAGCCACGTCCAGAAACTCCGGAACTCCGTCGAAATCGCCGCGATTACTGAAGAATAATCGGAACCCCAGCAAAACATTACGCAGCCAGCGCAGCTCTACATTACGCCAAGTTTCCAGACTTGAAACAACGGCAGCTGAGTGACCTCCTCTCCGAATACATTGTTTGGATCGGTGTTTGAATTTCTAGAAAACGTCCTCATCGCCTTGGTTGCTAGAAATCCAAACACCGAGCGACGCGACGAGCGACAGAAAGAAATCGTCGCTCGCTGCTGACTCTCGTCGCTGTCGCTTGTCTCGTCACTCGCTAAATCGCTTTACACGCGATTTAGCCTTTAGGAATCGCTTTCGGACGAGACTGCTCGTGCACGCTTTCGGAAAGCATGTCGTTGAGGACATTTCAGAACTGGTTTAAGGCTGCGGTCCCACGGCGGCCATGAGATATGACACTTTCCGCGCGTTTTCGAAATGCGATTGTGGCGTGTTCAAGCTTGCTAAAATTATGTGTTATATATCATCGTGTGGTGTACAACATTATCTTTCCTCTGATGTAGGATTTGGTTTCCTAATGCAAAAAGCTAATTCAGTGGGTACCCGCGAATATCGGCGTTTTCGGCAAAACATGGTTTTGTAATACAATTGTGCAGGGTGCACTATTGGAGTAATTTCTTTCAAATTTTAGAATGTTATAGAAGAATAGTGTTTCATTGTCAACGGAGGCCCTTTTTTGTTTTTTTTATTTTATTTCGACAGATATCTACTTTAGAAAAACTGACTCGCGGAAGCATATTTAGTCGCGAATGTTTTGGCGCCTACGCGGTCATTTTATTTGAAACTTTTTACAGGTGTTTGGAAGTTATAGTCGAAAGAGCTGCGCTAAGTTTCATTGTAATATGACCTAAACGTTTTTCGGAATGCTCACGTGAAAATTGACAAAAACAGTTAATTTTGGAAAACTTCATTTGGTAGTACAGTGGTACAGCTCTGAGGAATTGGCAGAGTTGAATAAAATTACAGGCCCGTAAAGAAAAACATATTCTTCTTTGTCAACCGAGGCCCTTTTTCTAAATTTCACCTTTGAATTTCCATAAAAAAAAGTTCGAATACAGGCGAAATCACGAATTTGTTGATAGTCAAAAACGAGTATTTTGACCCCTTTTTGCAGACATTTAGGACGATATTTTTAGTACGAAATAGAGTTTACTGTCCCAGGTCATGATTATTAGCCCATATTTTCGCTAATCGTGCCTAATTATTAAAACAAATCATAAAAATACAGAAAATATAAATTGGATGTCTTGTTGCGCCCTCTATGTGATGGCGGCTGAAGTGTGACTACGCGAGGTTCAGGAAACTGCCAAGGATGGCGCTGCTTCCAGCTGTGGTTGCCAGCTTTGGAAACTGGTTGTACACTTGGATTCTTGCGTTTCTTGCAAAATGAAAATTTGGTCGAAACTCGTGTGGTCCTTTATAACACGGTACTTTCTGCTAATATAGCTTTTTGGAAGATTTTCAATCGCATATTGTCAAACGACTATTTTAGTTTGTCAAACAATTTTGTTTTTATGCCAGGCTAAACCGGTTTACTGTCTGCTGAATACAATCGTTCGCGCAATCTACATCGAGTTTCAAATCACCAAAATGGCAAAATCGCCAGTTCCGCGTTGATACGTTGCGTGACGCACGTGCCTCTGGTGTCTGTGCTCGTACGTGTTTGCTGTGAGGTCTTCGGTTGCTGCGAGTTCGCGCGTATTTATTGTGCACTGCTTACCTTCGTCTGCGCATGGCTCTCATCCTTGTACCTATCCCTGCTCTGTGTGCCTAGCGTGAAGTTTGTGTCTGTCTTTTCGTTCGCTGACTAAGCTCGTGTCGGTGTCCTTCCTACTGGCTGCTGTTCGTGTTTGCGTATCGTGTGTGTCGCTTTGATTACTCTTTAGGTCGCCTGTTTATGGAGCGGAGCAAGCGGTGGGCGTCGCGCCAGGGGTGGGTCGTGATTGGGGAAACAGCATAGCAGCCAACGCCCACTTTGGCGCGTTTCTCCTGCGCACGCGCGTACTGTCGTTGATATCGCTACTTCGCGCCGTGATGATGCGCTGATCTACAGGCCGGTCGGCGCTCGCGTGATACTGTTGAAAATTCTCGAGCGTGTACTGACGTGTCAAAATCCATAATAGAATGAAAGTGGATATTTGGCCGGCAGCCGGCATACCGTGGCTATGAACACAAATTGCTAGGAGTGCCCACTCCTTCGCTTGTTCCACGCCGGGTGCGCGCAGTCCGTGCTTCCGGCCGCCCGAATGCGTTTCTCTTATGCTTTTTTTTGTTTTGAATAAACAATACATTCTTGCCTGATATTCTCCTTTGTAATCTTCACTCTTGACAACTCCTTAGTGTTTGCAGGAACTCTGTCAAATTTGATGATAATGCATGGTTAAGTACAACTGGAACCTCATGGTTGCAATAATACTTTTCCTGGATTGAGTCCATCTTTCTGATAAGATGATCGGTCTCCATAAATTGCACTTCCCCGCTTCGGGAGCACGGCCAGCGGATATTCTCTGTTGGTCATCTAACCTCACACACGTGAAGCGTTGTCAAAGCTGTGATATACCGGGCGTTTTATTATTAGTAATATTTTTTTTTCTGAAAGAAATGACACTTTTGGTAAAGAAATGATTTCTACGGGATAACATTATCGGCTGCGGCGGACGTAAGGGAACGAGCGTAAATTGACAATTAGTGGCCTAATAAATGAAAATTTGCCATTTAACCTTTTAATTAGAGGTTCTACGGTTCATGTTGCAGTTGCGATATTCTAGACCATTAGTAAAATGTTTTTGACAATGAGGCCCCTGTGTATTTACGCTCGTACCCTTACGTCCGCCGCAACTGATGTTATCCCGGAAGAATCGTATTTTTATCGCCATTGTCACTTTTTTTATTGATTTTCACTCTTAGGAAAGGTCAGTGCCGTTTATCAAGGAAACTATTTCGTAAATTCGTGGAAGCGTTAGCTGCTGCCGTGGGGATCTGAAAAACATTCACAAAAACACCGCGCCGCAGGAATTTAGGATCGTGGATCAGAGGCAGTTAGCGCTGAGCCAGCCGAGCGCGGTAAGCTTTCACTGCGCGTCTCGAGGAATCGAGAGACGGGTGTCTCTACTCAAACTTCAAATTTTATTGTACGGAAAGTCGCATAGAAACGAGAGTCATCCCTATACCTATTATTAGAGTATCTTCATAGATTCTTTCCGCTTCCTCGTAACGCTCCCCGCAACTGGATCCGAAACTGTGCAGGCAAACCCAGCGCCTTCATTGCTGGCAATAAGCCGTAACGTAACAAAATAACAAAAGTAGAGAAGGTACGAAAAGTCCCTTACTTGTGGAGAAGATTGATAATGCAATGTTCCCCTTCTCCAGGGATTATTTCGTCACTATAGTAGGGTAAAAGTCAGGAAGGTAGTGGCAAATGCCCCTCAAAGGGAATCATTTATCCCTCCGCCACGTCCGCATCCAATAGCGTTACATCGTTTCCGTGACGTTGCGGCCAACGCGCGAGGAGGGTCTTGCCTTTCTGTACATATTTGCGTTATCTTTCGACTTTGACTTAGCATTGTGGAAGCCACGAGAGGGAGATTAGAGTCTTCCCCCTCCGATGAATACAAAGGTCGCTTTCTTAAAAAGTGGGGGTTGAAGACAAGTTGGCCCCACTCTATGGCCATTATCTATCCATTGAAGCGGAACAAGGAGCGTTTCCAGTGAACTCTTCTTTCGACTGCGGAGGGATTCGAAACCGGCGCATCACGCTGGTGGGAGGAGCTTCTCCTACCTTCTTAACTTGTAACCGACTATAGTTGCGAATTCCACTGGTCATTTTGGAGCAATGGCGAGATAGAGCTGAGTCATGTATTGCGTTCTCCGAGATGGAGAACGCAATGCCAGCGGAGTTGCTCCACGTATACACCAGCCACCAGTAAAAAACAACCTGTCCTCCGAGGAGGTCAAGCGAGCCGCCTTGGACATGGGTGTCGGCCACCTCACCACTGTCTACCGTGCCTTCAAAAACACGGGGCGCGATGTGTTTCTGCAGCATAACAAAAAATTAAACAAACAAGGCTCAAACGTTGTTTTTTTTTTCCCTAGGTGTGGTTCGCAGTGTTGAACAGAATACAAAAACGATACGCCGTGCTGGGATGACGTCGACTACAATGGTACACGATCATAACAAGAGCACAAATCCTGTCACATTCTTTTGCTACAGTGATAAGAGCATATATATATTTGTCCACGATGCAGTAACAGAGACATTATTTCCAAATTAGAGTTCGAAGTAAGCCTTCGATGCCAGCACTAACCAACTCACTTCACTCACAGGATGATAACGTGAAACTTCATATCATTCCGACAGAGATCGAAAAACAACACGCACCACTTGAACTCCGACACACAAAATAAAGAGTTTTAGTGAATCGTACGCAAAAGCTTCGCGTACGCAATAAAATTGCCGGTCAGAAGTACGCATGCGCAACCGAAATAAGCATATGAGTCAGCAAATATTGAAGAAAAAGCGGGTGTGAGCGTGCCAAAAATATTCCACATTTAGTTTTGTCAATATTTGTTTTTCTATCCACGTGCTTATGTCGCAGTGGAAAGCCGTGAAACTCCACATAAAATTATTTTGAGCAGTGTTTCCGACGGTAGTGCTCGCTCGATCTTAAAATTCCGCGTAGTTGCTACTTGTCGAATCAAACCAGGAAGCCACGTTCATCTACAATGTCCGGTTCAGAAGAAGGGAGTTCGGAATTTCGACAACGTTACAAGTATTGCTGTGAGTCGTGACTGAATGACGGTATAAAGTTGCTTTTCTTCTTTTTTTTAAATATTCTCCTCGTCTGCACGACATTGGGGACAGATTATTATCCTTCCCTGCACTCTCGCTGTGACGAACAGTTCGATGGACGAGTCACCCTATGACAAATATTCCTATGCCGCGAAACATCCTGTTGCCAGTAGGCCTGTGTGACCAGAGCGCATTTGAAGAATCGCCTTTGTCTTTCCTGAACCCTAAGCAAAACACCCTCATGACATTTTTTCCCTGTTCGGCTACGTTGGCATAGCTTGTAATAGACATAATTTTTGCGAAAGCCTACTTTTATTTTATAATTATACTAAACCAATTATAATTGAAGAAGTGATACGTATAGTTATTATAATATGATTTCAAATCAAAAGTTCGACGAATCGGGACAGTGAAATTCGGTGAAACAGCGTTTCAATAAAATATCTGGTGCCCGAAGCTTATTTATATGAAAATGTCTAACATGTGTATGTGTTCTAACACGAAAGACGAGTGCAATGGGGCAACTGAATGGCCTCACAGACAATTGTCAACGAGTTGGAATTTTTAATGAATTACCCTTCGACGAGTCATCCTACTACCGATTGGCCTATTCAATCAAATGCCCGTCGACAAATATTGTTCTTGGTTTATCTGCCATCTGCCACAAAGGGGGAGTGTAGATCTTGTCAAGCCGACATATGCCAGCATTTCGCTCACGCCTTCAGCGCCTGTATACCTACTGACGCCGACAAGTTGGCCTAGAAATAAATACTCACGGACAATTTCCGCTTTTTTTCTATAGAAGCTAAATATCTCTACGCGAGCATGATTTGTTTTCAAAGGGTCGCCCGCCTGTCGGTGCTACTTTGAATTATACATACGTAATGGTTAAAAACGTTTCGCAGCTAATGAGCGAAGGCCGACCAACCTATTTTGTCCAATTGTCCGTGTATGTGAGAGGAGAATGCCATAGCGTCAAAGACAAGCACATCGTTTACGTGTGCGAGCGTTGCTAAAAAGAGAAACAACTATCGATGTTTTAGTATACTTGGTTTCACGCTTAGTCAGAGCGCAAACAAAGCCTAGATGTCACGGAAACACATACACAAAGACAAAAAGCGCTTTATCACGGCGCATTGGGTGCGTTGTTATATTAGTTGGCGGAAACACCCAAACAAAGATAGTGAACGCCGTGGCGTTTAGGTGTTGAGCTGTTGGTGATGTTTGATCGGCACAATGTGGCGGCCGAGCTCCAACTGAGGGTGAAATGAGGCAGGGCTGTTCTGTGGTTTTACTTGTTGTTTACTCTTTTTTTTTCTTTTTGTGCACGAATTATTGCGGCTCACAACAGCTTGACATCTTCGTTCAATGAAACTCTGTTTTATTGATTGGCGTTTTATCAAATAGTGAACATTTCATCGAACGCAGTTTCAGTGAACGCCAATTCATCAAGTAGCTTGACAATGCTTGATCGAATTACGTTTCTGCTATCAAATTTTTGCATATATAATAACTGAGCTCGTCTTATTTCGCAAATAACTGTATCCTTTGGCGAAAATTATGTTGCTTAGTTTCGGCCATCACCAAATAGTGAAAAAAAATATATATATATATTTATATATATATAAATTTTACTAATGCAAAGTCTGAACATTTACACTCACCAAGTAAACATTTTCAGCTGTGATTTGAGAGTATGTTGTGTTTATCCCGCTCTTATTTATTTGTTTTTTTGTTTCTCCCGTTTCTGGCTTTTTTAGTATAAGTTCCGTCAGCTCGTTTGCGCGTCAACTCTAATTTCGAGTGAAACAAGTTTGTAAATTAGGGTGACACTATAGTTTTGGAATCCTATATTCCACTTTTTATTGCCATTTGGTGGGCCACGTACGAATTTTAAAGTATATCCTTTCATACAAATAATCGATTAGTACATCGAATGGCGATTGGGACGAATTTACTACGATTGGAAGAACGAATTGGCAAATCACAATCACAATTAGGAAATTCCAGCCATTCTTGGTTTCCGGTTGGTCGCGTTCAGTAGAGGCTCCTTCAGCTCCGTACGGAGTAGATCGAGTCAGAATTCGCTGAGTCTCTACTGACCGGCAAAAAAAGTACGGCACCCAGACGACTTGATGTATTTGTATACACCCTTGACATCGGCCGCGATCGGCGATTGAGGTTTTGTTAGCCGACGCAAGCGTCAGCGGACGTCTCATATTTCAATACTCTGATTTAGCTACAGAAACAAAAAATCATCCAGATCATGTTGACTATGTTCACCACTGACAAGATAGTCGGTAATCGACGAGTTTTCTTGCAACGCCGATCAAAACAAGGCACCAGATCAACGTTTAGCTCGCTTCCTTTGACAACTGCCATCAGGAAAGATCTGGCTTGTCGCGTTCCATCAACGTCACTCCGAATATTGTTTGTGCCCCTCGTGCCATCTTGTTGTAGCAATCTTTTTATTGTGCCCATGTGATTTGTTTTTATGTTCTTACTGGTGTTTGATCATAATTCATGCATCGAAATAGTTTTTGCTGCCGACCTTACCATTCTTTTGACCCTCTCGCAGCAAAGGAATATTATGCCGGCATTACACACGAAATAAGAATGTAAACACTCTGTCCTATATCTCAAATTACATCACAATGTGTTTACACAACTGTAGTGCAGAGGTACGATCAGCAGGGTTTGAGAAAATATTAGTTTTAGTATTTTCAAAAGACTGACGGCACAAAATAAAAAAGAAAGAACCGCCAATCGGCAGCGCGTGCAAGCAGATGCAGTGGTGACATGAAGCGCCAGGTGTGTCTTTCGTACGGCCGGCATCCAGGGTCCGCTCAGATGTATACTGTTGCGCTCACGAACTCATGAGACGTTGACGCAGTGTCGAAGGTGTACTCTTTTAGATGCGAAGCATCTCTTGCTCGGGTCTATGTCCCGCGGCGTCGTAGTCCGCACTCACACTACGCATGCGCAACTCTCCTCCTTCCCTCTCTCCAACAGCTGCGCGTTACTCTCTTCGCTCTCTCTCTCTACGAGCTGCGGGCACTTCGCGTGCGTTCGCTTCTACTCACACCACGCGCGCATGCGCAACTCTCCTCCTCTAGTCTCCTCTCCTCCAAGTGTGAATATAAGCAGCGGTAGCGCGCTGCGAGCGTTCAGTTCAGCTCTGTTGACTCCACTTCACTCCGTTCTTCCGATGAAGTGTGATGGAAGCAACAGTCCCGTGAGTTTAACGATCCGCGATGCTCCGCATCACCCCATGGTTCCCCTCGGAAAGATATGTATTTTTTTTACTCGTAGGATTGCAACGCTGGGGAATGCAGGCGTGTGATTTCAGAAAGCGCTTCCTACCATTTCTACGCGCGAGTGCTGCTGTACCCCAAGCATTGTATAGAGTTACGTCCTCGCCCCCGTGCCTTTGTCAGCACTGTACACAGTTTATGCAACATCGAAAAAGCATAGTTCGAAATTGGCGGTCCCACTTTTTCATACCGCTTCAAAGCCCCATCTCGCTTAGATCACTTGGCAGGCGGACATGTTGGGGCAGGGGGACTTCAGTCGGGAATTATCTGGTACATTGTCCTCTGAACAATGAACGTACGCGCTACGCGCCAGAGGTTGAACACGAGAAAGGAGGGACGTAAGAGCAGAAAAGGAAACTCAAGGTCGCAAGCGACGGGAAAAAGGGTTTCGAAATTGGCGCACCGGTTCCAAAGCATTTGCTCACACGGACAACCAACGCCGCCCTGGTGGTTCAACTAATGTCTTGTTCAAGATGGCCGCCGTGGTACCGCAGCCTTAAACGGTACCGGCGCTCTGTATGAGCGAAGTAGAAGTGGGAAGTTGTTCGAAGAGAAAGCGCAGTAGAGTTGGAAGTTTTTCGGCCGCTCCCATGCAACCAACTGAAGCCACAAAATATGCTTGCGTCGAGTCTTTCCCAACACTTGCCATGGTTGTTCCACTTATTGAGTGTGGGAAGATATTGCTTTTTGAGGGCTCAAGTAAAACAAGACAATACGTTTTCCCTGAATCATCTCAGATCAATGAAAGCAAGGTTCCTGGACGTAAGCACACAGGCACATCAAGCCCTTGCCCCCTTCCTTGATCCTCGATTCAAGGACATCTGCTACAACAAGGAGACAGTGATGCGGGTCGACGTCGCCCGTGTCGTGCCCCGGCAAATCGCTTACATGCAGGTTACCTGTATATATATATATATATATATATATATATATATATATATATATAATATATATATATATATATATATATATATATATATATATAACGGGCATGGTGGCGGGAGGCCGAAAGGCGTGGGTATATAACTGGGAAGACCGTTGTTGCTGTTTTCACCAAGGGTTTTTTTCTTCCCAGTTATATATATATATATATAGTTAATACAGTGGTCTCTAAGGCAGGCTGCTGCCGAAAATACAAAACATTATCTAGGAGAAGAGGGTCCGTATTGCCATCTTGCGGGCGCGAATGGCAGGCGTGCCGCCGCGTTGTGGGACGCCTGTGAAGAGAATCTAGCTGCGGGACACCGTTAGACTCTTCGGAATTTATTCGAAAAATATTCGAAACTATTGAAAATTATTATTCGATTCGATTAACGAATCGATTAGGGTAACATTCGATTAGTTATTCGAAAATGGCGAATATTTGCACACCCCTAATTAAACATCGCAAGTCATGGTTTATGGCACAGGTAATGCAAGATATCCTCCGTCTCAGCCACACCAACCACTGGCGAACCACAGCGTACTATCCTCAGACGAATGGGCTGACGGAATGCCTAAACAAGAACAGCGCCGACATGGCGTTGATGCATGTTGACGTGGAACACAAGACGTAGGATGAGGTTCTGTTTTATGTCACGTTCGCCTACAACACTGCGGTTCAAGAGACCACTGGTGTTACACCATTCCAGCTGGTGCATGGTCGCAAGATGACTACCGTGCTTGATGAGGCGTTCCGCCGTTCCGAATTGCTGTGTCTGTGTTTTCTGTGTATGTGTTTCACTGGTTGAACTAGAGAGACAGTGAGAGATGGCGTTTTTCCTACCCCTCAGTGACACCCGCCGAGCCCTCACTCACAAGGGAGAAAAGGTGGGTGGGAAAAACGGGAGGAGGACTTTTGCTGCTGTTTTTTCAAGATAACCTGTATTTAATCAGTCGAAATACAGCTTTAGTCGGAAGCTGGTCACCCTGTTTTTTCATCGTCAACGAGCGTAAACTAAGTGCGCGAGAACCAGCGGACGCTTAGTGTCGGCTACGCGTCCCATGCGTGGGACCTATCTTCTAGAGCAGCTGAGTGCGAGGAGCAAGATTGTTTCTCAGTGCGCTGATTCCTGCGCCTCTTCGTCCGTCCGACTTCAGAGGCATCCAGAGATCAAAAAAGACACCGAAGACGCCACCACAGCGGCACCATAGCAAGACACGATGACCGTGTTCAGGATTTCTCAATAGCGGAGGTTGTTGTTAGCGCGTTTGTGGCTTTCGCTTAACATGCTACTCACAGTATGTATCTCTGCGTGCGGTGCGCCTGCACGGTTCTATTCGTTGAACTACCGCTCATCTCAGGAGTTCACCCACCGGCCTTGTGAGTACTTAGAACACACATTTTTCTTTTGTGACAAAGAAATCGATTGTTTCTGTTTGGTCTGATCGCTATTGGCTACAGCTGCTTGCGCCCTGGTTTGCGCAAGCGTTATCGTCTTGTTGAATTACCACATGCATGTGAAACTCAATGTGTGAAACACATTTCCAATAACGTTTTAAGCTGAATTTTGCCTCTATGGTTCAAGGTCATTTTGGCTTCTGAAGGGATGAAGGGCTCAGGGGTTCAGAAAAGCTGAAGGGCTGCAGTGGTTTGAAGGGTTCAAGGCTGAGGAGTTTGATGGGATGAAGAGGTTCGAAGCGTTGACAGGACCTTATATCACATCAGGTTCGAAGTGTTATTTTCAATAAAAATGCAATTTTTTGAAGGAATGAAGCTGAGTTAAAAAAAAAAAAAAAACTTTGCCCGAGTAGTTCATTGTTTGTCATTTATTTAGCTAGCAGTGTATACACTTTTTTCATTTTAGGTCGTTATGGTTATGCGTATAAAATTGTCTTATTAAACGTATATGCAAGGGGCAAAACTCGACAATGTCGGTATCAACTGATGTAAACTGATTTATGACGGTTTACTTGTTTGTTTCATTAATTCCTAGGATAGTCCGGATGCCCAGCAAAAAAAAAAAAAAAAACAGCTCGGGCTGTTTGGTGCGGAAATGACACAAAGAAAGCACTTGAAAGTGTGCAGCAGCAGAGTCAGTCTATTAATGCTGGAGCCAAAGCCTTCGGGGTATATAAGCATGCCCTCCAAAAGCATGCAAGAAAATTCAAAGAATGAAAATACCAAGTGCTTGGAAGAGGTCAATCCGGATTCAATAAACAAATTATATCTAACCTACAAAAAAAAACAACAAATCGAGCATTTTGTGTGTCTGGAGAAATCCCTTTTTGGGCTTCCGTACAAGGATGTGCAAGGAATAGATTACAGCCACCGTGATTCAAATGAAACCGAGCAGGAACACTATTTACGGTGAATGGGATTGTGCATACACTTCTCTTACTGAATAAGCCAGTCGAGTAAAATAGTTCTGCGAACTCCACTACGATCGCCAATGTGCCCGTTGTGCAAATAAGAATGGAGCAAAGCAATGCCCCATTCTCTTTCAATCCATTGCAACATCTGCAAATGGTGAATTTTTTACAATTCCGTTGTGCTCACGGAATGTACTTCAATTGTACCCCGCGCGAAAATTTGACTCTGTTTTTTGACAGGGTGTCTCATCTTGGTTGTTTTGGTTTCTAGATTTGTCCGGGGGTCGGTGTGAAATTAAACAGTTGTAACATTTCATTATTAACCTATATCTTAGTTTAAGTAACTCGAGTCTAGTCATTTTTACTGACCATAATGCCTGGATGCGTAAGAATATTTTTGTACAATTGTGACTTCACTAGCAAAAAACAAAAAATAACAATACAGCATCGATTTGCATAGTTTTCACTCATTTCGCCCCTCGTTACCCCTACTGGATCTTATATTCCGGAATACTTTGTAATGTAATGTAATGTATCTTGTAATGTAAACTGTAATGTATCTCAGGTAATGTATTTTGAGATTCAAATGCATATTCCTCATGGCGAATTCGGGTGGTCAGTCGTCGGCAACTTATTTTACCGGAAAACCGGCAATAGTGTTCACGTGGTCAATTTCAGGCCGGCGCGCACCGTTCGGGTGGTGGTTCTCCGGCAGGCACCGGCAACTTTTCGGCACTTTTTCCGCCCGAGCTCCAAAGGGCCGGACGAGCAGGCGCCAGACTGTATCCGGTGTCGTCACTTCCGAAATGGGAGAGAAGGTCAGTGAGAAAAATGATTGAAAAAACGAAACTGATCTGAAGTCACTTCAGCAGCCACTACTCGAGTCATTCCAAGCCGTTGGGACATGGGTGACGACGGCGATAGCCTCTCGCTAGCGGTGTCGCGCGGGCAAGAGGCGAAGTAAACTGCCACCGTCTGGCATTTTGTGTTCGGGAGCTGAGGGTCACGTGGTGTGCCGCCGGCGCGTTTCTGGCTGCCGGTTCCGCCGGCTCGGTATCGCCGGCGATTGACCACTCGAATTCGCCATCAGTATTCACATTCACCACCATTTCTGTCGAATCCAGTAGGAATAATCGCTATCTCTATACCTTTTAATTAAAGCACTCTCCACCCACCTTCATCATCAGGACTTCATTGCACAGTACGCCTGTGGAGAACGGGAGAGCTGACTGGAATCAGCGGCATCAGCATATGCGAGAATGCTTTAGTACTCCCCATCTCCCTTAGATCGCTTATCATCTCAAAGTGACTTCAAAATCAAGTATTTAGGGAAGAATTATTGAAATGTTTTTGCTTACCGAAGCAGCGCAAGCCGTATATCTTGCTTCTACCAGCTCTTTTTTCTTGTCTTGAGGCAGACCAAAGCAGAACCTGAATAAAAGCAGAAAAATCAAAGGCAAGTGAATTTAAAGCATAAAACAGTGCTTTTTCAGTGTATTAAACACGTAAACAAAGAAAACAAACTAAAGTTCTTTCTTGTGCCAGGTTATATGGTCCTGTAAATACTATATATATATATATATATATATATATTATATATATATATATATAATATATATATATATATTATATATATATATATATACTCTATATATCTATATATATATATATATATATATATATATATATATATATATAATATATATATATATATATAATATATATATATATATTATATATATATATATAATATATATATATATATAATATATATATATATATATATATTGTGAACGAAGAGGGGAGAAGGTGATTATTGAAATTATTGCATTAAAGTTAGGGAAAGGTAAAGAGAGCTGGCGAAAAATTGGGCCAGGAGCGGGGATTGAACCCGCAGCCTTCGTCTTTCCGGGGCGACGCCTTAACCGATTAGACTATCCCGGCCACTGGTTTCGGCGGACTCAATTTTTGAGCCAGCTCTCTGTGTACTACTGTTAGTTTCGAATTCGCTTAACTGGGGAGACGACAACCGTTGCTGATTTAAGGCCCGCGCTATTTCCGAATTGCGGCAGTGACGTGGCACGTTATCTCAGCTTGCAAATGTCGGAAAGGGCCCGTCTTCCAAGATATCTAGGGAACCACTCCTCCCCATAGGGACAGGGCTGCATCGTATATATAATGGGAATGAGTGAAGATTGATAAGTGCAGCCGTAGTAATATTGTGAACGAAGAGGGGAGAAGGCTGATTATTGAATTTATTGCATTAAAGTTAGGGAAAGGGAAAGGGAAAGGAGCTGTCGAAAAATTGGGCCAGGAGCGGGGATTGAACCCGCAACCTCGCCTGTCCGGGGCGACGCCTTAACCGATTAGACCATCCCGGCCACTGGTTTCGGCGGACTCAATTTTTGACCAGCTCTCTGTGTACTACTGTTTGTTTCGAGTTCGCTTAACTGGGGAGACGACAACCGTTGCTGATTTAAGGCCCGCGCTATTTCCGAATTGCCGCAGTGACGTGGCACGTTATCTCAGCTTGCAAATGTCGGAAAGGGCCCGTCTTCCAAGATATCTAAGGAACCACTCCTCCCCATAGGGACAGGCTGCATCGTATATATAATGGGAAGAGTGAAGATTGACAAGTGCAGCCGTAGTAATATTGTGAACGAAGAGGGGAGAAGCTGATTATTGAATTTATTGCATTAAAGTTAGGGAAAGGGAAAGAGAGCTGGCGAAAAATTGGGCCAGGAGCGGGGATTGAACCCGCAACCCTCGCCTGTCCGGGCGACGCCTTAACCGATTAGACCATCCGGCCACCGGTTTCGGCGGACTCAATTTTGACCAGCTCGCTGTGTACTACTGTTAGTTCGAAGTTCGCTAACTGGGGAGACGACAACCGTTGCTGATTTAAGGCCCCGCTATTTCCGAATTGCCGCAGTGACGTGGCACGTTCATCTCAGCTTGCAAATGTCGGAAAGGGCCCGTCTTCCAAGATATCTAAGGAACCACTCCTCCCTATAGGGACAGGCTGCATCGTATATATAATGGGAAGAGTGAAGATTGACAAGTGCAGCCGTAGTAATATTGTGAACGAAGAGGGGAGAAGGTGATTATTGAATTTATTGCATTAAAGTTAGGAAGGAAAGGGAAAGAGAGCTGGCGAAAAATTGGGCCAGGAGCGGGGATTGAACCCGCAACCTTCGCCTGTCCGGGGCGACGCCTTAACCGATTAGACCATCCGGCCACTGGTTTCGGCGGACTCAATTTTTGACCAGCTCTCTGTGTACTACTGTTAGTTTCGAATTCGCTTAACTGGGGAGACGACAACCGTTGCTGATTTAAGGCCCGCGCTATTTCCGAATTGCGGCAGTGACGTGGCACGTCATCTCAGCTTGCAAATGTCGGAAAGGGCCCGTCTTCCAAGATATCTAGGGAACCACTCCTCCCCATAGGGACAGGCTGCACCGTATATATAATGGGAATGAGTGAAGATTGACAAGTGCAGCCGTAGTAATATTGTGAACGAAGAGGGGAGAAGGTGATTATTGAATTTATTGCATTAAAGTTAGGGAAAGGGAAAGAGAGCTGGCGAAAAATTGGGCCAGGAGCGGGGATTGAACCCGCAACCTTCGCCTGTCCGGGGCGACGCCTTAACCGATTAGACCATCTCGGCCGCTGGTTTCGGCGGACTCAATTTTTGACCAGCTCTCTGTGTACTACTGTTAGTTTCGAATTCGCTTAACTGGGGAGACGACAACCGTTGCTGATTTAAGGCCCGCGCTATTTCCGAATTGCGGCAGTGACGTGGCACGTCATCTCAGCTTGCAAATGTCGGAAAGGGCCCGTCTTCCAAGATATCTAGGGAACCACTCCTCCCCATAGGGACAGGCTGCACCGTATATATAATGGGAATGAGTGAAGATTGACAAGTGCAGCCGTAGTAATATTGTGAACGAAGAGGGGAGAAGGTGATTATTGAATTTATTGCATTAAAGTTAGGGAAAGGGAAAGGGAAAGAGAGCTGGCGAAAAATTGGGCCAGGAGCGGGGATTGAACCCGCAACCTTCGCCTGTCCGGGGCGACGCCTTAACCGATTAGACCATCCCGGCCACTGGTTTCGGCGGACTCAATTTTTGACCAGCTCTCTGTGTACTACTGTTAGTTTCGAATTCGCTTAACTGGGGAGACGACAACCGTTGCTGATTTAAGGCCCGCGCTATTTCCGAATTGCGGCAGTGACGTGGCACGTCATCTCAGCTTGCAAATGTCGGAAAGGGCCCGTCTTCCAAGATATCTAGGGAACCACTCCTCCCCATAGGGACAGGCTGCACCGTATATATAATGGGAATGAGTGAAGATTGACAAGTGCAGCCGTAGTAATATTGTGAACGAAGAGGGGAGAAGGTGATTATTGAATTTATTGCATTAAAGTTAGGGAAAGGGAAAGGGAAAGAGAGCTGGCGAAAAATTGGGCCAGGAGCGGGGATTGAACCCGCAACCTTCGCCTGTCCGAGCGACGCCTTAACCGATTAGACCATCCCGGCCACTGGTTTCGGCGGACTCAATTTTTGACCAGCTCTCTGTGTACTACTGTTAGTTTCGAATTCGCTTAACTGGGGAGACGACAACCGTTGCTGATTTAAGGCCCGCGCTATTTCCGAATTGCGGCAGTGACGTGGCACGTCATCTCAGCTTGCAAATGTCGGAAAGGGCCCGTCTTCCAAGATATCTAGGGAACCACTCCTCCCCATAGGGACAGGCTGCACCGTATATATAATGGGAATGAGTGAAGATTGACAAGTGCAGCCGTAGTAATATTGTGAACGAAGAGGGGAGAAGGTGATTATTGAATTTATTGCATTAAAGTTAGGGAAAGGGAAAGGGAAAGAGAGCTGGCGAAAAATTGGGCCAGGAGCGGGGATTGAACCCGCAACCTTCGCCTGTCCGGGGCGACGCCTTAACCGATTAGACCATCCCGGCCACTGGTTTCGGCGGACTCAATTTTGACCAGCTCTCTGTGTACTACTGTTAGTTTCGAATTCGCTTAACTGGGGAGACGAAAACCGTTGCTGATTTAAGGCCCGCGCTATTTCCGAATTGCGGCAGTGACGTGGCACGTCATCTCAGCTTGCAAATGTCGGAAAGGGCCCGTCTTCCAAGATATCTAGGGAACCACTCCTCCCCATAGGGACAGGCTGCACCGTATATATAATGGGAATGAGTGAAGATTGACAAGTGCAGCCGTAGTAATATTGTGAACGAAGAGGGGAGAAGGTGATTATTGAATTTATTGCATTAAAGTTAGGGAAAGGAAGGGAAAGAGAGCTGGCGAAAAATTGGGCCAGGAGCGGGGATTGAACCCGCAACCTTCGCCTGTCCGGGGCGACGCCTTAACCGATTAGACCATCCCGGCCACTGGTTTCGGCGGACTCAATTTTTGACCAGCTCTCTGTGTACTACTGTTAGTTTCGAATTCGCTTAACTGGGGAGACGACAACCGTTGCTGATTTAAGGCCCGCGCTATTTCAGAATTGCGGCAGTGACGTGGCACGTTATCTCAGCTTGCAAATGTCGGAAAGGGCCTGTCTTCCAGATATCTAGGAACCACTCCTCCCATTGGACAGGCTGCACCGTATTATAATGGGAATGAGTGAAGATTGAACAACGTGCAGCCGTAGTGAAGAAGAGGGGTGAAGGTGATGATTAATTTATTGCATTAAAGTTAGGGAAAGGGAAAGGGAAAGAGAGCTGGCGAAAAATTGGGCCAAGAGCGGGGAGTGAACCCGCAACCTTCGCCTGTCCTGGGGGCGAACGCCTTAACCGATTAGACCATCCGGCCCACTGGTTTCGGCGGAACTCAATGTTTGTCCAGCTCTTGTGTGACTAACTGTTAAGTTGGCGGGGGGGGGGGGGGGGGGGGGGGGGGGAGTTCGCGTTAACTGGGGAGACGACAACCGTTGCCTTGATTTAAAGGCCCGCGCTATTTCCGAATTGGCGGGGCAGTTGACGTGGCACGTTATCTCAGCCTTGCAAATGT